>OX421497.1:25523611-26123611 GCA_949126835.1 Anisus vortex | reverse complement strand
ACAGTAGCAAGTCCTCTCTTGAATATTTAAACACACAATGTACAGAATTAACAAACACAAGTAAAGATAACACAAGTAGTAGAGTCACAAACAACACGTCGCCATTGCTCGGCGCCATCTTGTCGTTTCTATCGGCATTTAAATTTGTTCTTATTTTATTGTGTCCAGTCGCCCTGGCGCTTGCACATGCATACAAATTGTTGCTGTCAATCTTCTGGTTTAAAAAAAATAGTGATCATTTATAACATGTCTTTTATAATATGTATAATTTAATTGATAGGTTGTATAAAGTCGCTTATTAAAAGATGTTCTCAATAGCGACGTAAATCCATTTAATAATTAAACATTTGGTTACTATAACTTAAACTTAAAAGGATAAAGCAAACATCTAGGGGAGACCGGGGCTAGTCCGCCATAGGGGTACATTCGCCATGGTGGTATTGCGCGCAAACTGAGTTATTTTTATCTCAGTAATGGCGTCTGGTTGATCTTGTGTATGTGTTAAACGGCTACAAATCTAGACTGCTCTGCTACCGTGATATTTGTGTTTTTTTTAGTAGGAAAGTGATTTTTTCTTCATACTACATCTCCTCATATATTACGCAAGAAGTAGTAAAGGCTGTTAAACGACACTGTATGGTATCAAAACACTGGCTCTCCTTGTTAAATTCATGGTGCCACGTTGTCGCTTTCTCTACCGAGGCTGCTGTAATGGATTGATAATCGTAGAAAGGTGATTTTGAGGCAGGTTCGCCAACTCTGGCTGGGGCATATCCAACAGATGGGTGAACCTGCCCTAATGGGGATTTGTCTGTGTTCGGCCCGCTGAAAAAACGCCTATGACAAGCTCAGCAAAACTGGCTTCAGTGCATAACATCATCTAAGGATTTGCAAAAGCAGGCATCTATCCTTACAGTCCTGACACTTTCCAAGAAAACGATTTATGTACTTTAATGACTGATCGAGACAATCCACTACAACTAGAACCTTCTCGCCAGATACATCAGCCAGGCCCTTCTCAACAGGACTAACCAGAATTTTCTCACCAGGACCAACCAGAACTTTCTCGCCAGGATTAACCAGAACTTTCTCGCCAGGATTAACCAGAACTTTCTCGCCAGGACCAACCAGAACTTTCTCGCCAGGATTAACCAGAACTTTCTCGCCAGGATTAACCAGAACTTTCTCGCCAGGATTAACCAGAACTTTCTCGCCAGAATCAACGAAACCCTTCTCGCCAGGATCAACCAGAACCTTCTCGCCAGGATCAACCAGGCCCTTCTCGCCAGGGTCAAACAGGCCATTGTCGCCAGGATCAAACAGGCCCTTCTCGCCAGGATCAACTAGGCCCTTCTCGCCAGGATCAACCAGGCCCTTCTCAAGGGCAAAGAACACCAGTGCGGCTTGTAGCAGCAGCTTTTTCATCTGTTTCAATTAAGCCTCACCCCAAAACTTCTCCGCGAAAGTTACAAACACGCGGGAAACGGAAGAGGAATAGCTGCATTTTGACAGACTCGCCAGAAAAAGCGAAACTTAGAACTGGACCATCTGGAAAAAAAGCGCAAGAAAAGCGCAAAGCAACCTGGAAAAAAGACTTCAGTTGTGAATAAGAAAAAGCAAAAAGAAGCACTGCAAAGGAATAGTTATTAGAGGAAAAAGATGAGAAATGACATTTCTCATTAGCCTCTTAAAGTGGTCTCACGGTAAAAAGGAATCACGGATACAATGTCTGCAGTGCAAATAATGGTCACATGAACATTGTATTGGAGACAAATGTGACCATTACACATGCCACAACTGTGCATCAAGCGACTCTGACTATTTCGAATGATGTATTTGAATTTGAATCGTTATGAAACCTTAAGTTAAAGTTACACTTTGTATTCAGTTAAAGTTTGTTTCGTTTATTTTGGGATCAAAACAGTTCTGCATCTAGATCCAACTTGGTTACTTTTTATTCTTTAAATCTATATCGAAATTTGGAACCATAAACATAAATAAAGCTTGGCTTGTTCTTTTTGGTATCGAGTATTTAAACCTTGTTTTAGTGAATTGTTTTGCGTGTGGCGGATTTTCCCCTCATGTGTGACGAACTTGCCCCACATGTGGGATACATTCACCTACACAGAGTGACTACACATTTGATTTTATTGTGATTTGGGGCAGAGGTTTCCCATTATCATTCTAGCTCATATTCACTAAATAATTGGGGAATGATTATGAGAATCGGCAAAGAATTCTATCCAGAAATAAACCCTGAATAGCTAAAAATGCTAAAAATGGGCGGACTAGCGCCGGTCTCCTACCTATAATGAAAAATAAATGATTTGAAAGACATTACGTAATACGATAGTAGTTTTTACAAAAAGTAGAACATTCAGACTCTCCAAACCAAATTGCTGTTGCTTACCATTTATTAAGCAGACTACGCCGCGTTAATAAACAACTGAATGAAAGGGGAATTATTGAAAAAACATAAACGATAAAACTGCGCGTTCAACATAGTAAATAAAGGGAAATGGCCGTTTATTGCTGACGGTTATATGTATTTGCGTAGCTGTATATATGTTTTTCGATTTATAAAATCAACACATTCATGATTATAATTGATATAAAATAAAATTGTCTTTTGGAAGGCGTTTCCAATTTATACATTTAAGTTTTTGTGCCGATTGGTCAAACGGTCTAGGAGCCTATAGAGGACACACATTTATATATCTATATATAAATAATTATATATAATCAAACGTATAAACAAACTCACGGTAATCAATATATACTAGTGGCTAGGCCCGTCAAAATGACGGAAAAAAAGAATAATTCCAATGTGTTTTGTTAAAAGAGTAAGAAAAAAAAAATAACAAACTCTATTACAATAATAATTGTAGTGAGAACGTATCTTTCGGTATTTAGTTTTTGTTCTTTTTTATTGAAAACATTTCTGATCATTCTGAAATGGCGCTCAGGTTAGAACTTTAACGAACGGTGATTATCAATAAGTTAGGTCTAAGTTTATTTTTAAAAGTAAATGAACAAATTATACAATATTGTTAATGTAATAAAAATTTCTTTCGGAGGACGTTTCCAAATTATACCTTTAAGTTTTGGCTCGATTAGTCAAGCGGCTTAGGAGCCTATTGAGGACAATACATATACATAAATATATAAACAAACATAAAAAAACTCAAGGTAATTATGTATATTGATATTTTTCTCAAGTAATTATAAATGCTAGATTTATTATTAACATGTATTAACTTTAATGAGACCATTTCCAGAAGCAGATGCTATGTATACACATATTGCTAAAACACTTCACAGTCATTATTTAGCCTAATAAGCCTGAAGTTAAAAATGAAACTTATAGGTTATATAACTAGTACATTATGAATAACTTTAAATAATATTAGCATTGTTTTTCACAACACATATTTTATTCTGACTATAACTATACCAGTGGCCTATTTATGTTATCAATACTATTGTAGTATAAACAATGCCACATTGACTGATTATATTAATATATAGGCTACTACACATAAGTTTATAAAGCTTTTATTAAAAACCAACTACATAAAACAATGGGCTACATATTAAATTGTTTTATATAGTAAATTTTTTTATGAAAATTTATAGCAATAAACTTATTTGTGTCATTGCAAAAAATGATTTAAAATCCTGATTAAATCCAGATCTAGACCGAGGCTTAAATTTAAAGAAAGCCTCGAAAATACACTTGACATTTTAACTTTTTGATTTTTTAAATCTTAATTAATTTCAGTTCTTATTTTATTTATTACAGACGTTAATTCTATAATGACATTTGCTATTTTTACTCTTCTACATGAATAAGAAAGGAAACGACTTAATAAAATAAATACAGATTTACTTTACAAATACATTAATTAATATAATTTTCAATTTTATCGACAATAGGCCTAATAAGCTTAGCATAATTTTCCATAAATAAAGTCATGGTGATTAAATAAACCAGACGAGGGCCAACACAAAACAGATTATAAACGGGAAATAATGAAACGCAGCTTTTAAGTCATCAAGTAGCAGAAATATTAAAATAAAGAGGCCAATCAAATTAAAGTCTTTGATTGAATGTAGGGAAACAAAAGTGGTTACCATAATTCATATCCATGTCTTTTTGCGCATTAACTCACTAGACATAATATAAAGAGAATATATTTTGATATTGTTTTTAACAAACAAACGTAAAAACAATAAATAAGATAAAATGGACTGGTAGATTCGATCATTACACGGATGATAAAAAGTGTTCTTATTGATGGTTTCTCAAGGTGAATATTCACATATGAATTTTAACAGCCTGGTACACGGTGCGTCATTTGCTTTAATTATGCCTATTGAGTTGTATTCACAACAGTCTTCATCGGTCCATCGTGTTGGTGATGGATGACCGACATTAAACACAAAAACAGTTTCTGTAGCAGTGATATTTGTCCCGTCTGACCAAACAAACTGTCCTTCGATTACAATGTCATCAAGACCTATCCAAACCTTAGAAACATAAACCTTTTTCATAGCTGCTATCAGGAGGTTGTGTCTGCTTTGAGTTTTCACAGTCATCAGCAATCCTTTCTTCTGTTTGCAATCAATAACAGCGTCTTCATAAGCCAATGACTGGTTGGAGATAACAGCACACAGACCGGTGTTGTCGAGAAATAGTTCAGTGTATCCAAGACTACTGGGACAGTAAGATGCTCCAGTTGAATAGAAAACTTGAGGGTAGACAGGTACCATGCCAACTTTCCATAAACCGTAACCCAGCAAACAAGTTTGGTTGCTTGCGTCATAGATGAAGGCCTCACATAGAGAATTCCACTGAAGACACGATATTCCGCATGACACAAGTGAACTAATTTTATTTTCTGTAATCAAGTGATAATTGCCGATTCCTGTTTGAGCCACTTTGTAAAAAGGTTTAGAAAATCCACTAGTTTCTACACAAGAAATAATGCACGTTAGAAAAAACAAGTGAATCATGAAATTAATTTTGGACTTAAATTTTAGATCCAAGGCCATCGTCTTTTTTATTTTATCTTACGGAGTCAATCTTCTAACTTAACACCAAAGTTATCAAAAAGCGCCAGCCAAACACCAGTTGAAATAAATATTTGACCGTTAACGTATATGGGAAAAAAGTATATTGTAGAATAAGCAAACTAAATGATGACTGATCCTGATATATTTTACAAGAGAAATAAAGAAACAAAGTAAATTTTTTTTTTTAAAGTATTAGTATAATCTGAAAATTTTACATTTGTCTCAATGTCCGAGGAAAAAAAAATAAATTTCGCTTTAAACTACGCCATTAAAACTCTGAACAATACCACATTTCATTTCCAAGCTTTTTTGTATTGTCATGTTCATTCATTGTATCAATCATGGCTTAATAATTCTGAATACACTAATAGTTGACTAACCATTAGAACACAAGTAAAAAGAAATAAAAATAGTACGATATTTTATGAGAAGTAAAAGTTTATTCAGAAATCATTGTTGTACCGTTCATCCATAACAATTGATTTTTTTAAACCTCTATTGTGTATTAAATACTCTTACTCGCAGTCATTAAGATGCAGTTTTAATTTCCAGTTCCAAGTTCATTTGCAAATATGGCCTGTTTACATTACTTGGTTTTATTTTACTGTACACTTTGTGCGATATGTGCAGCAGATAATATCATCACGCAAAGAAAATTTCGAAAAATAAACCAAAATGAAGTTGGACTCAAGATTGTCAGCGGAGACGTCTTCCGGGCAAGGTCTGTTTTAGAGTGTTCTGTCCAGTGTCTTCAGTTGCTCTTTACCGCCTTCATTTATGATACATCTTCATTGATTTGTCGGCCTGGTGTTGGTACAGATCCAATGGGGACGAAACCATTATTTGGACAGTCTTTATATGTTGCTGATTGGTTAGATTACAGTACATCGACAGAAAGTGTTACCTCAACACATCAGATAGAAACGATATCTCTGCGTGTTACGACGAATCTTGATGTCAGTACAACGGGTATTTCTGACAGTACAACGTCACTTTCAGACAGTACAAAGGAAGCTTCTGACAGTACATCGTTGCAGGATTTAATCTCCAATAATCCAGCTAAAATTCAAAGTACCACAACATCTGCACAGTTGGTTTGCGACACTAGCCTTGGCTACAAGGTTACAATAAAAGGATTATCAAACTCTTGCCTGTTTGTGTCGAGAACTTTGGTAAATTACAACAATGCGGAGACCAACTGCAGCGGACTACATGGTCGTCTAGCCACAATGAAAAGTCTAGAGAAGAGGGACATTATTCTACAAGCAGTTCTAGATGCGGCATCAAATCAAACAAAATTTTGGCTTGGACTTACAAAATCTGCCAGCGGCACTGGTCAGGTTTGGTCTGATGGGCAAAACATGACGCAGGAAGAAATGTCACTTCCTTTTTTTGCAAAGTCTAGTTGTGTCATGCCTATTTGTGGCTATTATGCTTATGACACTAGTCAAGATAAACTCTACAACACAGTTTATACCAATACTTTCGCATTTATTTGTGAGTATGTAGCTTAAAAAAGTAACTTCATGTTTTTATATGTTTGTATTCTTTAAATGTGCGATATAAGAATACATTTTTGGGTTTGTTAGACATCAAATTTAATAACTTTTTGTATTTAACAAAGAAACCATTGTTTTTTTTAAATGTAGGCCTACTTGATATTTTAAATTAAAAATCGATCAATATATTTAATGACTAAAATATTCTAGCCTCTTTTAAAAAACGTATTAAATAAAGGCGTATTATTGAATTGTTCAATTGTTAAAACATCAAAAATATTCAGTTTTCTTTTTTCTTGAATACAATTTTTTTTATATATTTGAATGTCCCCTTCACTTTAATGAGTAAATTTTCTTCAGACTGCACCATCCTTTCTTCCCAATGGCTTCTACTAAATCATCAACGTTGCGACTTTAAATTTAAACATTGTTTAAATAACTTCTACAGAAAGGTCTTTGTCAAAACTAAACATCTCAATTTTTTTTAATATATATATTTATACAAAGCTCTGTATGTGTGTTAAACCAATCATATTTCTTAAGGACATGTGACCGTATTGTCTTACATTATACTTTTGCGATTTCATTCGGACATGTGTCTTCGATAGCTGAGTGGATAACGTATTGGACTGCTACTGCAATTTTTTTTATAACTTTAAATTAATACTATTTTAAAAGTAGATTGTAATTCTACAAGCAACACCGGGCAATTTAGATTTTAGTTAAATAAAGAGACATGTCTTTATTTATCCTATAACAATATGTAAATATATTCAGTAAAAATTTATGAATTTTTGTATTAGTAGCTTATAAAGGCCTTTTTAATTTTATACCGGGCAACGCTGGGAATTTAGAGTGTATAAGTGTATATACATGTATATACACTCTATATTTGATACAATAGCTCTAATAATTAAAAAAAATGAAATTATCATTTAGCCTACTGAAAACATTTAAGAAAATAATGAAAAAGTTAAAACTATCCCTGTGGGTGAGAATCTAGCACCAGACTGCGTCTAAAATAGAATTATTTTAATTTATTTACTAAAAACATTTTAGGAAAGATAGAGTCCTACACATCTTTACAATCTTTAAAAAAATAGTAATACTAATAACACACATTTTATAAGTAGAAAAAGAAAGCTATCATTGCGGAATCGAACCCAGGTCGCCCAGTTAGTAGTCGGATATACTAACCACTCAGCTAGGGAGGCACAGCCGAAAGCGACATCGCAAAATTAAAATATGAGAAATATGGTCACGTGTCTTTATATGAACCAATGGGGATATAATCAGTGGCGTAGCTAAGAAGGGGGGGGGGGGCGGGGGGGGGGCGGACCGCCCCGGGTGACAGCATATGGGGGGTGACACTTTGTCATCTCCAAAAAATATTTAAGCCAGGCTAAGGTGCGAAAATAGTCTGAAAATAGAATTGTGAAAAAACCCAACCAACACAGGAAATGTGACCTTTATGACGTCACATATTTCGAATTGGAATCTATCAACCGGGCGTCGAAAATATTGTCTGAGCGTACTTTTTTATAGCACACCGGACGTTTCGCATACAGATCAAATGTCAACCTTAATTAGATATGTAGGCCCCTACACATCAGCGGTGGTACAGTTGAAGTGCGGGAGTCATTCCTTGGATTTTTTCATCTGAAAGGTAAAACAGCTACTGCATTGACTGGCGAAATCCTTGAGAAAGTAGAAAACGAAGGACTGGATATTCAGTTATGTCGCGGTCAAGGGTACGATAATGCAGCAAGCATGGCTGGAATCCACGGTGGTGTGCAACAAAAGATCAAAGACATTAATCCGAAGGCAATTTTTGTACCTTGTTCCAATCATTCTCTGAACCTTTGTGGCAAACATTCGTTTGCTAACAATCCGTCTTGTGTAACGTTTTTTGGAAGTCTTGAGGCGCTGTACACTTTTTTTGCTCTGTCGACCCATCGCTGGGATGTACTAGTGAAATACACAGGTCTAACAGTGAGACTGTCCACAACTCGCTGGAGTGCACATGCTGATACAGAAGTTTAACCAGTTTGTGGAAGCCATTGAAGCTCTGTGTGATGTCGAAGAAAGCGTCGAGACAAGAGGTGCTGCGCACAATCTGTTGCCAGCTATATGCGACTTTTCTTTCATTTCGTTCTTGTTTTTCTGGGCTGACGTTTTAAAAGAAGTCGACGTAGTACAGAAGTACATGCAAGCACCAGGTATTACTGTGGACATGGTTGCAACCAAACTAAGGGCTCTCAAGGTCTTTTTGGAAGAGCAGCGCACGAAAGTTGTTGACAATGCCGTCCAGCAGGCGTTTGCGAAATGTGAAGAACTTGATATCCCTACAGAGAAGAGAATCATGAGAAAGAGAAGATTACCAGGAGAGGGGGCAAGAGATGCTGGATTGTCATTGCAGCAGGAGACCAAGAGAGCAATGTTAGAGTGTCTGGACCGTTTTCATATGGAGTTAGATACGAGAGGAAAAGCAGTGAATGACATTTTGCTGACTTTTTCTGCGTTCAGCCAGACCATATTATTTGTGACAACGACGAAGAAATACAGATGTCTGTTACCAAGCTCACAGCCGTGTATGATGAGCTGTCTAAAGAAGACCTTTGTCTAGAAATACCACGTTTAAGGCGACACCTACAAGCAGCCGAAATAAACTTGGAGGAAGCCAAGCACTGGACTGTACTGCAATTCCTACGGTTTATCATCAAGTGGGACTTTGTTGAATCATTGCCATATCTTACGCTGACTCTAAGATTCTTTCTGACAATATGTGTTTCTGTGGCATCGTGTTAAAGAAGTTTCTCCAAAATGAAACTTATAAAAAATTACCTCCTGTCAACCATGAGCCAGTGGAGATTGTCGGATTTGGCTGTTCTGTCCATTGAACACGAGCTTACAAGACAAATAGATTTTGACGATGTCATTGACCTGTTTTCAACAATGAAAACAAGAAGACATTCCTTCTAGGATTATAGTGTCGATAGACATTCTTTTGGTCTGTGCATTGCCGTGTTTTGCACTTAGATGTTCTGAAATTGAACAGTTGCATTTTAATTAAAAATCTTTGGATTTGAACTATTTATTTTGTGGTATTGGATTCCGATGTTGTCTTGGATCATACATGTAAGTAGTAACGTACCGGTCAGTAGAGTAAAGTAGAGCCTAGAGGTAGAGTATGTATGAAAATTTAGCTACACTTAACCATTCAGCATAGGGTCGTGTGGGGTCACTGGGGTGACATTTGAACGGACCGCCCCGGGTGACGTTTACTCTAGCTACGCCACTGGATATAATATATAATATTAAGCATACTTTTAACACAAACCGTTTCCTTTTCTTTTAACCGATGTCTATGACAAAGAAATTTGTTTCAATTTACCGATTATTAATCATAGAAAAAGTTTACTTAGTGACATTATGAAAAGAAAGAAATGAAAAATCTTGTGTGGATTAATAAGTGTTTAGTTGTCACTCAAAGAAATCTTTAAAAAAAACTACAACACCAAAGAACAACATCAAACAGACATAATGGTTTATAAAAAGCCTTCATATAATATACATTTTTATCCAATATGTGTAGCACTTTAAGGCCATTTTTCTGTATTAACCTTTTTAAGTGTTTTTTTTTTCTTTTTTGTATTTGTCTTATTGAACATTTATTTCCTTAAGAGCACAAAAAAAAAACAACAACAATGGAAACTTAACTCTGGGCAAAGATTAAAAGCAACATTGTCGAACTTTATAGATGAAATAAAGACACGGATGAAACCTTATACAAAAATGTATGTCTTTGTATTCTTTGTGCTAACTCGTTTATAAACTATGCTTGAGTAAATTCGTTCATTGTAAAATGCAATGTCCAAAAGACATTAACAACAACAAAAACTACTTTTTTAAATAAGGTTTAAAAGTTTTAACATTGCAAGATCTTATTTATATCTACGCTAATGGCTTACATTAAAGGCAAGTTGATGTGTGGGGTGCCTCGACAAACAAAACGTCCTTTGCTGTTATTGATTCGTAGTGCTCCACTATGTCCGTGTATTGTTTCGAATCACTCATCTTAATGAGTTTACATGCAGACATTTTATTTATATAGATCTAGTTCCAGTCTTTCAAACGTACTTGCAATAATTTGATCTTCTCTCCTACTTTAATTTTAAAATTCTCAAAATTTACATAGGTGTGCTCCAATTATAATAAAGGTATTCCATAGCCCTGTCGGTTGAGAGACAAACAATTAATCGACTGTTCTACTATTGACGTAAAAGCCTAGTGTGTAATTGTGACGTAAAAGCCTAGTGTGTAATTGTGACGTAAAAGCCTAGTGTGTAATTGTGACGTAAAAGTAATTCTAAGCCCTTTATGCACTTAACCTTGCTCTATTGCTATATTTAGACTGCTTCCGAGAAAGACAGCGTAAGGGAAGGTGATTCGTTTATGGATTAAATTTGACATAGAATGAAGATGAAGCTTTATATCTTCTATCACCCAAAATTACATATTATACTAATAAGAAATATAAATCACTCTGACTTATAGAAGAAGTAATGGCTCGGGTCAGTATAAATTAAATATCTGGATCAGTTCAAAAGTTTAATCTGTCTGAAGTAGGGATGTTAAACGAAAACCGGATTTTGGTTGGAAATCATTCATATCTGTGTCAAACGATTTATTATCTTTTTATCTGAACGCTTTTTTAACAGACAAACAGACCGATAGACGTAAGGTTGCGAGATTCTTGGACTTCAAAAGGAGGACATAGAGAGACAAAAGACTGACATATTAATGTTTCACAATCCACAATCAGTTCAGTTTTATTACATTATCTGCCAATATTTGTATATTAGTAAAATTGACCAAGCATTTTATTTAGTGTAGACTGAAAAGTCACTTTGGCAATAAAAAAAACAACTTTGCAGCGCATGTAAGGCTCTTTTCAAAAACGTTTAATTTTCTTGCCGGACGTCTGTCAACCCTAGATAGATGTTTCTGGGATTTATTTTCATATTCTACAAATATTCTTTTAATGTGTGTAACATATAGATCTAACACCCACTAATTTATATTATAATTATAAAGGTCTAAATTCATGACACTACAGCATTTGACTTCTGCTAATCCAAAATCAACTTTTTAAAAAAAGATTTCACCACCTTCTAAGGCTCAATGGTCCTTCGTATTATTTTTTTAATATAATCAATGCAAATTTGTCTTTTCCAAACTATAACTTACTTTGCCTGGGGGTGGAGAGGAGGAACCGAAAATGGGTATAAAAAAATATGATAGTTAGACCCGAAAATAGGTTTTGAGAAAAAAGAAGGATATTGTGACCGTTATTTTGTAATTACTATGTATACAACTCTCAGGGAGATCACATTATATAATTATAATCAATGAACAAACTGCCGGCTTGTAGTAAAACTGAGAACTCAATATTTAATGCAATTTATGTACAAGATGAATTCAAATACTTCACAGTTTCTATAGCCTAGTCTAAAACACGTCTTTCCACTACCAAATTCTTAGGTCGTCTGTCTTTATCTTCAAATGTACGCTACGTTCAATCTAACTCCAACGTCATTGTTTTTATCGTAAAACGTCACTCGTTTATTCTATACATTAACACCGGGTTAGAGATTATACAAAATTATGTCCCACTAAAACAACCATATATATTTGAAATCATCACATTCCCCCATCGACCCTTTAAATTTGTCATACAAATTTCTATATAAAAAAAAAATCCTTATCTCCGTCAAATACTTTGATAAAATATATATGTCTTCAATCTCATGTCTTCAATAACTATAACTATATGAAAAATCACAATTATCCCAATTTATATTAAAACATGTTATGCAACACAAATAACATTTAACAAAACCAACTATTTCATTAATATATGTTAACCAATAACTTTCAATAATCTTTATATATATATATAGGTCCATAAGGTTCCACAGTATATCCTGTCCTGTATTGATGAAATACACAAACCAATAGTATAAATATCATCAAATCCGAAAACATAACAGTTCATACTGGTCCATGTAATATCATTGCAACCTTCCTCTTCTGAACGTCCAACAACACATTCATTGATTATTTCCTAAGTCCTTTGTAGATTATCCATCCTGTAGAGTTTCAACACCTTGATAAAATAGTTCCAATAATGTCACACAATAATTACCATGCATTGTTCACAGACACATCTCTAGAATTTACCATTGAATACTTCCACAAGCTGTCTGTCTCTAAGCAATATAGTGTTGACATTAGTCATAAACCCAAAATAATGTACCATGTTGATTTGTTGATTCCTCCATATGTTGATGACATGACCTTCATTCCGCGTTGACAATGTAAATGTACTTCAATAATGCGACGACATGACCTCGATTCTATGTTGATAATGTCAATGTACCTTGATATAGCGATGACAAGACCTCGATTCCATGTTGATAATGTCAATATACCTTGATATAGCGATGACATGACCTCGATTCCATGTTGGCACCATAAATGTACTCCTCATATGATGTCTTCATGTTTGCGTTTGATATGGTGTCCATAAAAACCGTTCACGATAATGTGAGGACGTGATAGAACATCTCTCACTTACAAATGGTACGTTGTGTTTGAATCACCGTCCTTCAGTTGTAGAACCATTTCTCATCCAGAACCTTTGGAAAAAATCAATATTTCATTAACACCGTATCTATACTTTATATTTACATAAAAAATAATTTTAACCGCGTTCCAACTGGTGATTACGTATCAAACAGCACACCTTAAACACCACATCTAGACAACAAATCAGCCAATATATTATCAACCCCAGGTATATTTTCCACAGTAAAACTGTATGCCTGCAGTATAAGTGACCATCTTGCTATCCTACTGTTGTTTAACTTGTTCTGATTTATAAAGGACAAAGGCTTATGGTCAGTCATAAGAATAAACCTTGTACCCATCAAGTACCTTGCCAATTTAGTAATACACCAAACCACACCAAGAGCTTCCCGTTCTACTGTTGCATACCTAACCTCTGCCTCACTTAATTTCCTGCTAATATACTGAATCGGGTGTAAGACATTGTCATGATATTGTCCCAAAATTCCTCCCAAACCAACCAAACTTGCATCAGTCAAAACCATAAATCTTTTTTTAATGTCTGGTAGTCTTAATATAGGTTGTCCAGAAAAAGCAACCTTTATCCTATTTAATGCCATTTCACACTCCTGAGACCAAATTATTTTAATTGGGCTTTTCTTTTTAATAAGTTCAGTCAACGGAGCTACCATCTCTGAAAAATTAGGAATAAATTTCCTATAAAAATTACATACACCTAGAAGACTCCTCACTTCTTTTTTATTTCTTGGAATGTCAATTTTAAGGATTTTAGTAATATTCTCCTCCAATGGCTTAATGGTGTTGTTGGATATCTTGTGTCCCAAAAAAGTAATTTCTTTCATGCCTATTTCTAATTTGTTAGGTTTAATTGTCAAATTATGTTTTTCTATAATTTCAAAGATATCATTAAGTCTTTTTAAATGATTTTCCCATGTATCATTGAAAACACATATGTCATCCAAATAAAATATAGTATCCTTCCTATGTCCTAAAATCATACCCATCATCCTATTAAAAGTTGCAGGAGCATTCACCAATCCAAAACTCACCACCTTCCATTGATATAACCCCAATGGAGTAACAAAACTTGTAAATGGTTTAGCTCTATCAGTTAAACCTACTTGATAGTACCCTTTAGCCATATCCAATTTAGAAAAAATAGTTGCATTAGATAGCTGAGCCATAATATCTTCAGCATTGTTCATAGGATATGGGTCAAAGAGAGTAACATTATTCAGCTTCCTATAGTCCACACACAACCTTATAGTTTTATCTTTTTTCTTAACTAATACTATTGGAGATGCATATGCTGAATTGGATGGCTCTATCAACCCCATACTCACAAGCTCATCTATCTCTTTTTGCAAGTTATCCCTCAAATGAATAGGGATTGTGTATGGTTTTAGTCTCACCGGCTTATCATCTGTTACAATAATGTCATGTTGTATGACATTGGTCTTACCAGGCAAATCAGAAAATATACCCTTATGCCTGTGTATTATTTTTTCCATCTCATATGCTTGTTCATGTGTCAATTTCTCTAAATTCACATCTTTATATGTTTGCTGACCCTGTGTATTCACTGTTGCTATCTCTTCAATATCCTCTTTAATTTCTTCTGATATTATACTACAGCATATATGGCTTTCCACTGATTGATCATTATACTTTTTTAAATTATTAATATGAAAAACTTTAAGTTGATCCTTAATTCTTATCTCATAATCCACATCTGTGACCTTTCTAACCACATCATATGGCCCTAGCCATTCAGTAAATAGTTTGTTATTTTGATTTTTTAATTTTAGCAAAGCTTTATCTCCTGGTTCCAAGGTTCTTAGTTTCCTATCCTGATTTACTCTATTTATTTTCTTTTCCTTATTATTGTCTGAATTCTTTCTAGCCTCTTCCAAAGCAATTTCTAATTGTTGTTTCTTATTTGTAACTAGCTCATAATTAGTCATTTCCCTGTTTTCACTAGTACCTACTAATGGTTCTTTGAGAATACTAAGTGGATTTCTTGGATTATTTCCATATATCAATTCAAATGGTGAAAAACCTGTACTATCATGAGTAGTTTCTCTATATGCAAATAAAATTGATGGAATTGCTAAATCCCAATTCTTTGGATCCTCATTACTAACTTTTGACAACATTTCCTTCAGAGTTTTGTTAAATCTCTCACACATTCCATTACATTGTGGATGATAAGGTGTTGTAAACTTCTGCTTTATTCCAAATGTTTCCATAAATTCCTTAGTCAATTTTGATGTAAATTGAGTTCCTCTATCTGATATTATCTCTTCAGGAAATCCAATTCTAGTAAATATTAAATATAATGCTTGCACTATATCTGTAGATTCAATTTTCTTTAATGGTACTGCCTCTGCATACCTTGAACATATATCAATCAATGTAAGAATATATCTATGTCCTCTATTAGACATAATAGGCATCAAACCAATGATATCTATGGCTACCTTCTGAAATGGTCTAGTTGCAGTCACTCCTTTTTGTATTGGTGCTTTGGTAAAATTACTTCCAGATCCTTTCATCTGACACACTTTGCATTGTTTAACAAATCTTTTCACATCTTTTGACATTTTAGGCCAAAAGTAATGTTGTATTATTCTGTTTTTGGTTTATCCAACTCCCATATGACCAGCCAATGGTATAGAATGAGCATTAGTCATTATTTCTGTTCTATATTTATATGGTACAACTATTTGTTCCACTTGTCTGCCATTTATGAGTATCTCTCTGACTAATAGTTGTGTATCATTTTTCACTTTGCATACACTATTTTTATTAGTATTTCCTTTCTCTGTAGATTTGAATAGTCTATTCAATGTAGTATCCTCTCTTTGTTCCTTTTTGAATTTTTCCAAATTAAAGTTTTCATTCAGTAATGATTCACTATCAACTAATGTGTCTCTTTCATTATTCACCATTGTCTGACTTTCTTCAGTATTGCTTGCTTTACATTCATTAATCACATTACATTGTGCTTGATTATTATTAAATTCCCATGCTTCTATTTCCTCTCTAGTACATTCTTTAACTGATTCAACATTTCCAATAATTAAATCAATTGGTGCATCATTTATAACATGAGCCAGTACTCTACCTGTAATATATGGTGTCCTAATATCAATGTAGGCCAACCTCAATTTAATTACTCTTCCATCAAATGATGTACAATCTGCTACCTCACCAGTGTATTGATTTGACTGAACATATTTGCTGTTTATTGCAATGACAGAGGCTCCCGTGTCGCGAACTGCAAAAACTGGTATTAATCCCATATATCCTGGAAAAAACTTTATTCCTTTGCTTCTTGATAACACAGCTCCACAATGATTCCTGTTCTGATTAAATCTGGAGTTGTGATCTCTTTGTTGTGTATATCCCTGAGATCTATTATTATTATTATTGTGTCCAGCAGAATTTGACCTTCTGAAGCAATTTCTTGCTATATGTCCTTTCTTTTTACATATAAAACATGTCAATGTGTTATCTCTCTTATCTTTACAATCCTTAGTAACATGGTTATTTCTTCCGCAATTACCACAATTCATCTTGCTCCTTGATAATTGTCTTCCTCTTTGAAAATTATCATTGCCTTTAGCAAAGCATATTATATCCTGGTAATCCTCTCCTTTAGAAGTAGGTGCCATGGGATGAGCTAATTTATAGTTCCTAATCAGGTCAACTATTTCCTCTATAGTCTTGGGAGATCTCTCCTGAATGAATGCTTTGAGAGTCTTATCGAGTGAATATATTGCCTTATCTCTAATAATAAAATTCTTCAGTTCCTCAAATGATTTTTCTATTTTAGCACATTTTAACCATTTGTCCATAGCACTTGTCAATGAGTCAAAATAACTTTTTGGATCTTCTTCCTTTGATAAAGTCATTTCAAAAAATTTCTTTCTATAAGCCTCCTCTGTACTTCCAAAATGTCTTAACAATTGTTCCTTAACAGATGCATAATCTGATTGTTCCATACACATTTTTGATGGAATATCTCCTGTAAAGGATTTTCCCAGTAGTCCAGACCAATAACATGGTGAAAAATTGTGTCTCTCCATTTCCATTTCAAATTTTTTTTAGAAATGTATCAATAGAACCATCCTTTTCATTAAATAATTGGAAAGTAAATCTGCACATGTTATTTCTAATAGCCATTTCCTGGTCAACAACAGGTCTAGTGACTCCAATGTTTACATTTGCAGTGTTTTTTTTTAGCTTCTAATTCTAACTTTTTAAACTCTATCTCTAATCTCTTTAATTCCATCTCATCAGCTCTAGCTTTTTCAATTTGTTTTAATCTCTCTAGCTCTATCTCATCAGCTCTAGCTTTTTCTTTATCAATTTGTTTTAATCTCTCTAGCTCTATCTCATCAGCTCTAGCTTTTTCTTTATCAATTTGTTTTAATCTCTCTAGCTCTATCTCATCAGCTCTAGCTTTTTCTTTAGCCCTTTCTTCTCTTTCTTTATTTTTTTCTTTAGCCTCTAAATACTCTCTCCATTTTCTCTCCACCCACTCATCCAACTCTTTACCAGTATATCCCTACTCCTTACCATAATTTATGTACAGCGCATATGTCTCCATTGAGGGACACTCCATTTTCAATTAATATATATAACTACAACAAACTAATATAATTTAAAATGTAATCAATATTACAATATTCATAAAATAAATATCAATATAATAATCAATACATATATAAAAATAAGAACACCACAGATAGTAGATGAGACTTGAGATTCACAAAAAATTTACTATGAAAAATATATAAACAATATGATAACACTGTGCATACAAGACTATACAATCTAACATATATTATGTAATATACACTTATGAAAAGTCTTTTTCAACTAACCTGACTTACAGGGACTTTTCAATAAGTGTATACACAAAATTCCTAAAAGAAACTAATACATGCCAGTGATTTCACAAGAAAAATCTAGGCATATACTATACTATAACTTAACGTATACACCAGTTTACTTATCTTAAAAAACGCGTTCCTTTTCCTTCCGTCTTCGAATCCCAGGTTCCAAACTCGAAATGATCCTCCACCACACAGGTTATTTCAGCCCAAAGTCTTCGTGTGTTCGTTAATTCATAATAATTACAATCCTTTCACTTTGTTGAAGTTTCTTTTTACTTCCAATTTCACTTGACTTCTGCTACTGTACTGAACTGACTTCTAGTTCTGTGACTATTCTGAAGTATTCTTCTTTTCTCGAACCATTTACTAGTTCTACGGAGATTCTCTTTTAATCTCTTCACTTGACAAACTTAGCTTGTCCTATTAAACACAGCTTTACTATTGTTTCAATAATTGTTACCACTTTCGATACTTTTAAAATGTATTCGAGACGCCTTTCAACTTCCAGTGGCCTTTTTAACCGACTTGCTAGGTAACATACATAAACTTCCGTTTCTATCTTCATGTACACCGTTATGTACTGGTAGCGCTTAATTCCAAGAACGTGCTAGGCTATACTGTTAAACCTTCAAATTTTCTTTCTCGTCGATATTTCTTCACATTGAATTTTAGTCTTCTTTTAGTCGTAAGAAACGTTCATTTGCGGTATTCTTTAAGCTGTGCTTCACAATATATTGTAGGCTTTCTTTCAAATTGATTTTCAATAATATTCACCTTGATTCTCTTTCAACATTCTCCGTTGATTTTCAATATTCCACATTGGGCTTCCGAATTCACCTTGAGCTTCCGAATTTTAGTTGGGCGCCAAATAATGTGACCGTTATTTTGTAATTACTATGTATACAACTCTCAGGGAGATCACATTATATAATTATAATCAATGAACAAACTGCCGGCTTGTAGTAAAACTGAGAACTCAATATTTAATGCAATTTATGTACAAGATGAATTCAAATACTTCACAGTTTCTATAGCCTAGTCTAAAACACGTCTTTCCACTACCAAATTCTTAGGTCGTCTGTCTTTATCTCCCAATGTACGCTACGTTTTAATCTAACTCCCACGTCATTGTTTTTATCGTAAAACGTCACTCGTTTATTCTATACATTAACACCGGGTTAGAGATTATACAAAATTATGTCCCACTAAAACAACCATATATATTTTAAATCATCACAGATATTAACATCCCAAATGTGAAGTAGAAGACTGAAGTTAATAATAACGGATTATTTAATCAATCCAAAGAATTGTTTACTCAAATATAGAGCCCATAAACTAGTTAATATTACACATTAATGTGCAGTCTTTTGAAATCATTTGTTTCGCAATTTCGGTTTATTTTCGGTTTCGGCCGTGTTGTAGTTAACCTTTTGATTTCGGCTTCGGTTTCGGACGAAAGTCAATGTATAATATTCGGTATGGTTTCGTTTTCGGCCGAAACAAAAAATGTATTGTCGGTCGGTCTCTAGTTGTATAGACGCCAAACTCCAAATGTCTCGTGGACGGTTGAAAGGTAAGACTTTAATGGCCTCGATACTTCACTGTGATACTGAAGTAAACAAAAAAATCGATCAGCTTTAGAACAATTTATTGGAACCTTTTGTTTGCACTCACCAAGTACTCGATACCAAATGAAGAGCAAATTGTATTCCACTTTGATGTCCGGAAACTACAAGGACTAGCTGCAGGATGTGTGCGTTTGTGCGTGTGTGTGCGTGTGTTTGTGTGTGTTTGTGTGTGTCCTTGTGCGTGTGTGTATTTGTGCGTGTGTGTGTGTATGTGTGTGTCTCAGTGTATGTGTTAGTGTGCATATGGGTGTGTGTTTGGAGTTCTAACAAGGTCTCCATAAAGTAGAGTCAAGTTGTCATTTAATTAGAATGACATCTAAAGAAACATAATGTTTTACGGGATATTTCTCTTTTTAATTCTACTAAGAAAATAAGATGAAACAAGAAGATCAATAAGTGCAAGAACAGAGAGATTTAGGAACTCCTTTGTTCCACTATTATTAAAAATCGTTCAGCAGAATTGTCAGTTAGCCAGATAATACAATAAAAGTACCTTTTGGACCAAAGTGATCATATGGGGCACGGTAGTCGAGCGGCAGCGCGTTCGACTGGCGATCCGAAGGTCCTGGGTTCGAAATCCTGGTAACGCGGGAATTTTTCCCAGGACTTGAGGGTGTCCCTGAGTCTACCCAGCTCTTCTGGGTACCTGACATTAGTTGGGGCATTGTGTTGGTATGCCGTGGCTTCAGAAACCAGCCGTATGATCAGATAATCAGATAATATATATACTTTTGTATGTGAATGTCTTTTGTTATAAGTGTATATTTCTGTGCTGACGTATAAATAATTCTTTTATATTTTTTTTCATTTGCCGAAAAATAATTTATGTAATCAAGTAAAATTTCCATTTGTTTGGATGAATAAAGTAATGTCTTATCTTATCTTAAGTCTCTATCAGTAAAATAAAATTAGCTAATTTTTCAGGTTCACTTAGCGTAATGAGCACATGAAAAGGTTGTGCTTTTGAAACCAACGTGAGAACCGCTTAGAGAACTGGAATTCCATTAAAACCATTGGAACATGGAAACAAAAGAAAAAAAAAAGACAACGCATACCCTGGTTTTACATTACATTTTCACTTTAATCCTATTTCATTTTGTGTAGAGTCACCTCACAAGGTCTTAACTAGTCGCCGTTGCGGTTCATTTTGTGTTTCTGGTTCATTTCTTTAGTTTTACAGTAGAACATTTTAAATTGTCTTTTGTAGTTGTTTGTAATGTTTTTTGTACTTGTCATGACTTTGTAGGAAAAAAAGAACGATAGCGAAAATGAATTAGAATCGTGTCATTGGTGAAGACTCGAACAAATCAAGTAAGTGTTACAAAAGTAGTTTTATTTCCATAATTATATTGGTTCTATTATTATTAACTAAAGTTAAAAAGAAATAATCTTAAACCCGAAATGTTTCCGTGTTAGGAATAAAACATGTATATGTCTAGACACTACGTCATAGCATTAAAATACGTCATATGCACGAGGGTTGAATATCGTTAGTTTAGTTCTAGCTTGGGCGCTAATGTGTGAGGACTGTTTTTGACCACTTTCTTAAAGATAGGATTACGGCTTAGTACGATATAGAAGAATCTCAACTGATTAAGTTTCATCATATAATACTGTTACATGTATTCTGTGTTACTGTTGTATTTATCATCTCAACTTGTTGGAATAAAATTGTGTTCAATCATTCAAACAGGATTGTGGATTTCCTCTATACTAAGGTACAGTTTATCTAAATCATTTCATACACAAAAGATTCACATCAAACGAGTCAAATAAACATCAAATCTAATTGAATAACATCAATACAAATTCTTATACAACCTTGTGAGATCCAAGATGGAATTGAATCAAAAGAATATATAATAATACATTACTAAAAATATCATCATACGTCAGTAGCTGATTTCGCACGTGACATAATCAGAATGTTCTGTACTAAATAGTAGTTCATAGAGTGTGGAAATTTTAAACAAATTTATTGTAGTGTAAATAGAGGGCTGAGAAGCTGCATTTGTTAGGTTGCTTTCAGGTGCTGCAGTGTTGTTTATGGGGCCCCTGATGCGATAATCGTAAGGCTCTTTAAATATTACTTATTTGCCCCTTGTTCCAAGGCTAGATCGCATCTTTGCATAATTATTAGAAAAACTAAGTCCTTTATATAACCTAAGGTATCATTAAACGTTATAATGGAACATAATCGTGCTAATCATCTCTATAATTTGAACTCATTTAAATTGTCTTTTACAGTTGATCTGCATTAGTTTTTCATTTTAAAATAATGTGCTAAAGTAAGCTGGTGAAGGCGCTAGAGCGCTGGAGTGAAAACTCGGAGATGTCAGATCAGAAGTTACGTAGTTAAGTCTAATCAACGCTCTATATATTTTATATCATGTATAGCCCATCATATATGACTAACAAATATAATCAGAAAAAAAATAATAGTTGTTTCCACTTGGCCGACCACACATTGTTATCGTTTAAAGGATCATAAAAAAGCGTTTTAATTCAAAATAAACAGTAGCATACTATAATTTGATTCCAAATGATTTATTCCAATAATTTGACGTGTGTTTTATTTTTGTATTGTATTTACCGAGTGTCAACATTCTGATGAAGTCAATCAATCTATGTAGGCCAGCTTTAGGTATACGATCAGAACTAACTCCCACTTTTGTCCACACACTCTGGATGACCAAGCGAAACTTGACCCCATGCAGCGCAAACGTCACTTTTGGAACAATGGCAAATATATAAAAGACATCAAACGTGGTTCTGTCCAGCACTTGACCTATGTTCTTTTTCGGTTTACAACATAAGAACATAACATTTTACTTTTTGTTGGCAGGGACATTCAATAGTGCATTTAATGTGTGTCTGTACCTCTTGTGTCTTATTACTTTATCAATTGGGTCTATGAGTACTATAAGTGCATAGTACTTTATCAATTGGGTCTATGAGTACTATAAGTGCATAGTACTTTATCAATTGGGTTTATGAGTATTATAAGTGCATAGTACTTTATCAATTGGGTATATGAGTACTATAAATGCATAGTACTTTATCATTTGGTCTATGAGTACTTTAAGTGCTTAGTACTTTATCATTTGGTCTATGAGTACTTTAAGTGCTTAGTACTTTATCATTTGATCTATGAGTACTTTAAGTGCTTAGTACTTTATCAATTGGTCTATGAGTACTTTAAGTGCTTAGTACTTTATCATTTGATCTATGAGTACTTTTTGTGCTTAGTACTTTATCAGTTTGGTCTATGAGTACTTTTTGTGCTTAGTATTTTATCAGTTTGGTCTATGAGTACTTTGAGTGCTTATGACTTTATAATTTTGGTCTTTGAGTACTTTAAGTGCTTAGTACTTTATAATTTGATCTATGAGTACTTTTTGTGCTTAGTACTTTATCAGTTTGGTCTATGAGTACTATTTGTGCTTAGTATTTTATCAGTTTGGTCTATGAGTACTTTGAGTGCTTATGACTTTATAATTTTGGTCTATGAGTAGTTTGAGTGCTTATGACTTTATAATTTTGGTCTATGAGTACTTTGAGTGCTTATGACTTTATAATTTTGGTCTATGAGTACTTTGAGTGCTTATGACTTTATAATTTTGGTCTATGAGTAGTTTGAGTGCTTATGACTTTATAATTTTGGTCTATGAGTACTTTGAGTGCTTATGACTTTATAATTTTGGTCTATGAGTACTTTGAGTGCTTATGACTTTATAATTTGGTCTATGAGTACTTTGAGTTCTTATGACTTTATAATTTTGGTCTATGAGTACTTTGAGTGCTTATGACTTTATAATTTTGGTCTATGAGTACTTTGAGTGCTTATGACATTATAATTTTGGTCTATGAGTACTTTGAGTGCTTATGACTTTATAATTTTTGTCTATGAGTACTTTGAGTGCTAATGACTTTATAATTTTGGTCTATGAGTACTTTGAGTGCTTATGACTTTATAATTTTGGTCTATGAGTACTTTGAGTGCTTATGACTTTATAATTTTGGTCTATGAGTACTTTGAGTGCTTATGACTTTATAATTTTGGTCTATAAGTACTTTGAGTGCTTATGACTTTATAATTTTGGTCTATGAGTACTTTGAGTGCTTATGACTTTATAATTTTGGTCTATGAGTACTTTGAGTGCTTATGACTTTATAATTTTGGTCTATAAGTACTTTGAGTGCTTATGACTTTATAATTTTGGTCTATGAGTACTTTGAGTGCTTATGACTTTATAATTTTGGTCTATGAGTACTTTGTTTACTTAATACTTTATCATTAGGATTTAAGAGAACTGTGAGTTATCGAGAGCATCACTATTATTAAAGAATGCAAATTTTATTATGATGTTATTCTACAGAGTCTTTTCTCAATTATGTAATAATTATATACTTTTGGTAATAAAGAGATACCAAGAGAGAAAGAAAGAGAGAGAGGGGGGTGAGATTAAGGTAGATAGTAAGATGAATAAAGTAAGAGACAGAGATTAGGGCTGTATACGTGTTTAAGTGAGAGCATATGTATGTAGGAGACAGACAAGTTTATTGAGTCAGCTAGTGATGACGCCCGAGAGAGAAAGAAAAAGAGAGAGAGAGATGAAAAGATGTGGGAGGAGGAGATATACAGATTAACTGATTGTGAAATTGAAAGCGGGTTAGATAGGAAGTAATTAATTCATTGCGTGAGTAAGTGTGTGAATACGTTACAGACGAAGTGAGTAAATGTGATTGATTCAGTAAGTTAACCATTGAATGAGCGATAGAGTGAGTTACAGAATGAGTAAAAAGAGGATTTTAAAAAGTGATTTCTTTTTGTAATCAATAAACACTTGAACCTTCCTTTGTCACATTTAATCAACTACCCTTCCCCCCTTTTCCTCTTTTAACAACTGTCGTCTGAGGTCTTTTAAGAACAGCCCCTAAATACTAAAATTAAAGGTAAATCATTCCTTCAAAACCACGAGTTTTGAAGCCATTAAATGGGATTTTGTGACATATTCTTTAAATAATTCAAGTTTTATTATAATGTTATTCTACAGAGCCTGTTTCTCAACTGTGAGATAAATACAATTCTAAAAAGATATGTTCCCCAAGAAATGGAAACCTACAAAAAAAAAAAACAAAAAAAAAAAAAAAAAAAAAAACAAACAATTTGATCAACTGATATAGAAGTTAATACCAATCGTAATTTCAACTCTAAATGCGTCGGTAAATGTACACACTAATAAAAATACCATGTAGATCAATATAACTGAAATTTGCCTACCTACCGGAATGCGTCTTTTATGGACAAATCCCGTAGCCGTTACAATCTCTACACTTCTCCTTAATGGACAAGTCATTCCACTCCAAAACCCATCCCCATTTCTCCTCCCCACCCCCACCCACCAATCCCTATCAACTAGCCCACTAATTTAAGTGCACGAATTCTCGAGAGCGAACAAAGAGGTGGGAAAAAAATACTAAAAAACAAAAAACAATGAGATGTCTTTATTCAGTGCTTCCCATAGAATTACGTCATCTGTGCACACCTGGCCTAAGTACACTCGTAACAGACACGTCATACAAGTCAGTTCAATTCCATTTCCAATTCCATCAAATGGCAGCAGGAGTGCCAATCCGTCATCTCGTCTTCTGCCAAGTATTTTTGGTGACAACGATCGTGCTCTTGTGAGCAGACTTATCTGGATCTCTGGAACTGTTACAAAATTTTCAGTGCCTGATGCCTGACCCATTCATATGTCCGACAGAATAATTTGTTAAAGAAGTAATCAGGAAGGCCCTAATGAATGAAACTACCTGTCACACCGGAAATTGGAAATTTTAATGTCAATTTATACATTAAAAGGACCAATAAAAGATAATTGAATATGGAAAAGAAGAACTCTTATGAACACATTATGTTTCAATAAAATTATTCTTTAAATATTATACATGTATCTTATTAAGTAAATTTCTGTCATCATTAAGCTTGTGGTTCTTTTACATTAACTGTTGTTTTCGTTATATAGTTAAACGTTTTACAAATACATAATTTAACTCTTTACGGTAATAACCGACGTTTTTTAAAATGTCTATGCCAAGGGAAATAGTCAAGAATATTGCAGATAAAAGAAAAACTTGAGATTAACTCCCATTATTCCTATTATTATATTGATTCGTTTTTTAAAAGGTCCGTGATTATTTTCCTTTACAAAAATGAACTTTCTATAAATTCATCCATTAAGAAGTTGTCCTTTTGTTAATGTGCAGACTTTAAATCCCTGCAACTGCTACACCATTCCAAAAATTTTTCCATGGGGCACGGCAGCTATATTTACAGACGATCACAATCTCACAGAATGTGTCATCTTCTTCACCTGGTCCCACACGTAGAGTTTGTTTAATTCAATTGATGACATTCTTATTTGATTTTTTTTATTATGAATATTTACTAAGAATTAATCTTTTGATAAGTCTAGAGCACTTATCTTAACTTACACATTTCTAACACTTCTTTTATAAAGAAGATTATTGCATATTACGCTCAAGGTATCTTTTCTGGTGAATACATTAGAAGCACATTCTAAAAAACTAACTTAAATAAAGGTATCTTATAAGTTTACAGACGTTCCTTCTAGATAAAAGATTATTACGTCCACTAGGCCCAAAACTCCTGCAGGGCGACAGGGATCCGTCGGTGGCAGGGCTAGAACCAGCGACCTGTCGGTTGGTTTTTGGTTGACAGTCCAGTGAACTAACCGCAGGACCAGCCGGCGTATGGACAGAATGTCAGTTGAAAAAATGATTGGCTGTACTGACTGTATGAATATATATATACTTGTAGTAGGCATATATTGAATACATTTTTACTTTTTACTGGGGCCTAAATATATATTTTTGTGTTGTGACAAATGAGCTTTAATACATATTTCTTGGCTTATATTTAAATTATGTTTGAATGTAATAAATTATGACCTACAAATAACAGAATATATTCAATGTAAAATGTCAGCAATTAATTTAATTTTCGAATTAAAGAAATTTTTCCTTCTTTTTTAATCTTTTCAAAAACAAAGTACGACAATGTTGATTTGTGTGACCTGATCAGAAATATATTTTTTAAATATATAAATTGAGAGCTATAAAGTAAATTTGTGTTTTTTTTAAATCTATTCGATCTTTATATGTTTTATTTTTTAAAAAATCGGTCGTATCTATATTTACACATAATTAATAATCATTTGTTATTAAAATTGTTATTTTATTTGTATTTGACTTTGTTCATGAAGCCACAAGTACTGAAATGTTTTTTTCTTCTTGATTTCTTCTATTTCCAGTCAAATTAATTTGATTGAGAACCGTCCTCTGTCAGAACTTTGGGACGGTGCATTTGAAATTTCTGTCATCATTAAGCTTGTGGTTCTCTTACATTAACTGTTGTTTTCGTTAGATAGTTAAACGTTTTACAAATACATAATTTAACTCTTTACGGTTTATAACCGACGTTTTTTTTTAAATGTCTATGCCAAGGGAAATAGTCAAGAATATTGCAGATAAAAGAAAAACTTGAGATTAACTCCCATTATTCCTATTATTATATTGATTCGTTTTTCAAAAGGTCCGTGATTTTTTCCTTAACAAAAATGAACTTCCTATAAATTCATCCATTGAGAAGTTGTCCTTTTGTTAATGTGCAGACTTTAAATCCCTGCAATTGCTACACCGTTCCAAAAATTTGTCCATGGGGCACAGCAGCTATATTTTCAGACGATCACAATCTCAGAGTGGTTTTATCTTCTTCACCTGGTCCCAAAAGTAGAGTTTCTTAAATTCAATTGATGACATTCTTATTTGTTTTTTTATTATGAATATTTACTAAGAATTAATCTATTGATAAGTCTAGAGCACTTATCTTAACTTACACATTTCTAACACTTCTTTTATAAAGAAGATTATTGCATATTACGCTCAAGGTATCTTTTCTGGTGAATACATTAGAAGCACATTCTAAAAAAAGGAACTTAAATAAAGGTCTGGACAGCATGTCAGTTGAAAAAATGATTGGCTGTTCATGACTGTATGAATATATATATACTTGTAGTAGGCATATATTTTACTTTTTACTTTTTACTGGGGCCTAAATATATATTTTTGTGTTGTTACAAATGAGCTTTAATACATATTTCTTAGCTTATATTTAAATTATGTTTGATTGTAATAAATTATGACCTACAAATAACATAATATATTCAATGTAAAATGTCAGCAATTAATTTAATTTTCGAATTAAAGAAAATTTTTCTTATTTGTTTAATCTTTTCAAAAAAAAAGTACGGCAATATTGATTAGTGTGACCTGATCAGAAATATAATTTTTGTATATATAAATTGAGATCTATAAAGTAAATTTGTTTTTTTTAAAAATCGATTCGATCTTTAATTTGTATGTTTTATTTTTTTAAAAATCGGTCGTATTTATATTTACACATAATTAATAATAATTTGTTATTAAAATTGTTATTTTATTTGTATTTGACTTCCTTGATGAAGCCACAAGTACTGAATTTTTTTTTTTTTGATTCTTTCTATTTTCAGTCAAATTAATTTGATTGAGAACCGTACTATTTCAGAACTTTGGGATGGCGCATTTGAAATTATGACTGGACTGAGACAACTAGCCTTTGAGAAATGTTCATTTCAAAAACTGATCAGATCTGTACAAATAGAAAGCTAACATAAACATATTTAAAAAAAATATATATTCCTTTTGTCTAGTTTACATTAACATCTTTTAGGAAACTTGATAATAACTTTGGTTAATTGACATAATTAATTAGTTCCTTTTATTAATATCATTAATAAGTTGGTAAAATGATATCATTTAAAGGTCTGTGTAATTAATATAATCTTAGACTTGTTAGATAATATTACTAACTGATATCAATTAGTTTAAAAATAATAAAAAAACACATTTTTGCTTTTAATGTAGAAATTAAATGCATACTGTAAAATACAATTTTACCTAATGAAGAGAGAATGACTCCACATTTGTACTCTAATGGTTTAGTGAAAAACATGGGACATAGTGCCCTAACGTCTGATAGCCTTTCTGAAGGTTTCAGGTTTGAATACATGCTGGCATTAAAGCGTTACAGTGTGCTGTGACCAAAGAAACTGATCAACACTGCTTCCCTAGCCCCATGGACCTAATGGTCTGAAGAGATACAAGACATATTTTTTACTTTAAGGATAAAAACTTTTGGAATTTTTGACTTTACTAAAATCATTTCTTGTTTTATTTATCCTTCAGGGGAGCATTTGAAGGTTTGACGTATTTAAAGAAACTGACAGTCCAACATGCAGAGACTACTGAGCTTGACGCCCACTTGATGTCCAACATAAGACTTTGAGAATATCTGGAAATCTCTCAGAGTTCTTTGAAAAAGTTATTTCCCCTGTGTGCCTACAATTCCCTGCTGAGTCTGAACCTTTCATTCAACAACATTATGAGTTTTGATGACATCGACATTAACTGTAGGGGAAATTACCTTCAGAGTCTAGAACATTTAGACCTTCGCAACACTCGCCTCTCCAACAAACCCAACTGGCTGTCCGACAACTTGCCATCTCCATTATGTGTAACTGTCGGAAAATTTAATCTTCAATAATGACATTTAATTTTATCCTTTTAAACAATTCGTCAGTTTGTTCCTTTTGGATGTTTCCAACAACTCCATAGTGGAGATTAGGGAGGACTTAATGCAGGGCTGCCTTAATCTTCAGATATTGCATATGTCCAGAAATCCTGTAACTCATTTACAAAAACACTTCTTGGCTGCTGTTCCCATCTTGAACAAGATTGAAATGGCTGCCATGAGATTAACTGACAGTATTGGGATAAAAATCTCAGACTTAAGTCAGGAAAAGCTGAGAATACTGAATTTATCTGAAAATCGGATAACCAAAATTAATGAAAAATCACTATCTCATCTACGATTGAAAACATTGAATTTTAGTTCTAATAGGATATCAGTTCTTACAGGAGAGGAATTTAATTACCAAACTAATTTGTTAACTCTCGATCTGTCCAACAACTCTATTCCAGAGCTGCCTTCCAGATTTGTAAAATTTATCAAATTTAGTCAATTTGCAGTTGAAGAAAAACACAATTAAATTATTTGTATACAAGAAAGCATTATTTGGGCTTAAAAATCTTTAAAATTTTGATATTAGTTCTAACAATGTAAAAGACTTACAGCCCAAGTCGTTTATAGCAATGAAAAGATGATCACCATGGACATGAGAATTAATGGGTTATCCTTTCTGGAGAGAGATCTCTTTGTTAGATGTAAGAAATGCGCTATTTTAATGTATCCCATAGTTTACTGCAAGAGTTACCTGCTCTTAATATTAATGAGGATTTACAAGTGATAGACGCAGGCTACAACAACATAAACATTGCACTCCCTAAAACATTTCATGACCTGAAGGAACTGCAGATAATTTCCTTGAATCACAACAGTTTGGAATGCCTGCCAATTAGAATGTTTAAAGGATGTGCAAATTTAAAAATAATTGACTTGTCATTCAATTCTTTAGAAAGCTTGGACGATGATATTTTAAACTAGTTTTTATAAAGTGGCATATCTTGACCTGTCTTACAATGGCATCACTGCCACCAATAATATTTTCAGAGATCTGATCCATTTGAAAACTCTGAAGCAATACAATAAAATCACTAGAATTCTTAGAGACCAGTTGTCCAAATATATAGAAACTTTAGAAATGAGTAACAATAAAATACACCAGATTTCTGTTCACACTTTTAAAACATTATTCAACATCCACTACGTGGACTTGAGCGCGAACAATCTGACCACCCTCTCCAGGATGGAAATAGAAATAGCATTCAACATGATCGTAATCCCCACTTTCAATCTACAAAACAACCCCTTGGTTTGCGATTGTAAGTTGGGCTGGTTGAAGGATTGGTACGATGAGAAGCTCAGAGACACAGGTACACTGCCCACATGTCAAACTTCATTGAAATATGGATGCTTGTCCCTGTTTCATGTTTATGCGACTCGGATCCAGTTTGCAAACGGACGAATTCCTATGTCACTACACCAGTCACTGCGAGGATTATTGCATGTGCTGTGATTACGATGCTTGTTACTGCAAGTACAAATGCCCGTTATCTTGCCAGTGCTACATCGGGGATAACTCTCTCCAGATTCATCAGGTGAATTGTTTCAATGCAGGTCTTACGAGGGTGCCTGAAACGATACCAGAAGGTGCAACTCAATTAAGACTGGACGGTAACAACATCGAGGTCCTTCATGAGAAAAAAATTCTTGTTATGAATTTTGTCGCTGAGCTTTACCTAAACCATAGCCAGATCCGCACAATTAAAAACAATACATTCAGTGGATTGAAAGCAGTTAAAGTCTTCTACTTAAATAACAACTTTCTCACTAATTACCATCAGACTTACTCAGTGCAATAGAAAACTTGGAAAAACTTTATCTTCAAAACAATCAAATTATCTTCATTGATCCCCAAGCTTTCCTTGTGCCACTTAAACTTAATTTTATAAATCTTAGGGAAAACTCTCTTGTTACAGCTCCTCTTGATAGATTCTGGAACTTTACTAACAGATCTAAAGAGAGTGGGAATAAGGTGTATCTGTCACTTAGCAGAAATCCTTACACCTGTGACAATAACTTTGTCTGTAGGTTTATGCAGTTCATTAGAGAAACCTCAGATTTTATTAAAGACGTAGCCTACATTGAGTGCATATCTGAAAGCAAGTCGGACTCAGCCGATTTTTACTCACCAAGTTTTACACTTTAGGACTTTCCACAGTGAAAAATTATCAATTCCTGCTAATATATCCAGAAATAGTGTTCACACTTCAGCCACCAAGACAGAGACGTATGCACTGATTGCATCCTGTGTGGTCATAGCTTTCGGTCTTGCTCTGTTGATTGTGGCCTACATTAACCAAAACTTCATCCAGGTTCTCTGCTTTACTCGTTTCGGACTGCAAGTCTTTCAAATGGCTAAGGCTTTAGACGATGATGACAGACCATACGATGCCTTCATTTCCTATAGCAACAAGGATGAAGACTTTGTTATTCATCAGCTGGTACCAAGACTTGAGAACGGGGACATGAAGTTTCAACTCTGTGTAAACTACCGGGACTTCCGGGCGCCTGTATCGCAGAGACTATTGTCCGCAGCGTTGAGGCTAGTAAAAGATCAATCCTAGTCGTGTCGGACAATTTTTGGACTCCGAGTGGTGTAAGTTTGAGTTTCAGACTGCACACCAGCAGGATCTCAGTGAGCGCAGAAAGCGTGTTATTTTAATCCTCATGCATGACCTTGACCCAGAAAAACTGGACAGCACATTAAAGCTGTACATGAGAACGAAAACGTACTTAAAGTACGACGAATCTTGGTTCTGCGAGAAGCTTATGTTCGCGATGCCAGATGTCAGACAAAGAAAGCCAGATTTGATTCAGCACCAGCGCAGGAAGTGCCAAGAGTTTGAGCCTTAGAACATCACACTCCCCGTCGACCACAGGAGAGTGCCGATCACCTGCGACACAGGGGTCAGGTGTGAAACCATTCACAATGACATGTATGAAATCACCATCCTAGACTCTTGCAGCATCCACTACCAGCTGGCCAATGACCGGTTCTGCAGCACACAAACCAACACCGCCTACCACAACTCTGACCTTAGTGACAGCACTTCTGGCTTCCACACCGGATCCGTTTGTGGCAGCTACGGGCACTACGAGGAGGTCGGCACAGGCTCCATCTCAATGCAGAGCACGCCACATAAATTTGTGGGAACTCCTCAGACAGTTCCCTCTATCCCAAAGGAAGGCTTTCTCCCCATCGTCAGAGTAAAAACCGCCTATGTTTGATTGCAGAATTATTTTATTATAATAAAAAACAGTATTGAGACAATTTCTAAATTTGTTGTAAGCCAACATATTACTTTTTACATTATCATCAGTTTTAAATCCTAGATCTATATCAATATATTCAACTATTACATTATATAGGTAACAGTTTTCTAAACATGTTTTATTTCGTTGTACAATATTTTTTCCTTAGTATGTATTTTACAAAATGTTGCAAACAAAAATAATTATAAAATTGTAAAGACAGTGCTAATCTTTATTAAAGATTTTAGTTCAATGATATTTAATGAAATAAAACAGTTTTTTTAATCAATTTCTTTATGCGAGTCAAAGTAAAAAGATTTCCATCAAATGTAGAAATACAATTTTTGTTTTGTTACATAATGTATACTTTTTAGAATTAAAATATTGATGAGATTATTGACTAGAAAATGTTTATGCATGAATGAAACTACCGAAATTTATTACTATAAGTAATCGTTAGCATAGATATATTCTTGATATCTGGATTAGAAAAACCTCATATTTGTGTGTGTTTATGTGAGTGTGTGAGAGTGTATTATTCAATTCCAGTTGACTTTTAAAATATTTTTATTTGTTTTTTATAATCTTAAAACTTTGAAATGCTGCCAAGGGCAGAGATGTCCTACTCTACCAGCCACACAATATGTAGGACTATCACATACATATGTCATTGTTTTAGACACAGGTTTTATTTCTATGTAGTAATTAACCATTCCATGCAGTAAACATGCAGTAAACACTAATATTTAATAATACAATATTAATGATTTTTTATTTATTAAATCAAGTTTGAAAGAAAGTAGAAACATATTTAATGAAAAACTTTTATTGATAAACGGAATGGGTTGCCTAAACAGACCAGGAAACCAGTTACTTAACATCAAATAAAAACAATAATAAAAATGCAAGAATAGACTCGGAAGACAAATGAATGAATGAACGTATGGCGCAATAATCTTCTTTACAGGAGGCGCGTCTGCAATATATAAGATAAGATAAGAAAGCTTTTTCTCTAACTTTAATGAGATACATTTAAAAAGTCATAAACTACTCATTGCATTTACAAATGATAAATAATCACATATTAATTTAATAGTAAGTCTTGTCAATACCATAGATATTATTAAGTAAATTTAATTTTTTATGACAACAGCATTAACTGTTGTGGCGAATACATTCTGAGGTTTGAACATCTAGACATCAATCACTAGTCAAGTTTCCCCAAATAGTATTCATTATTCTACCAATACACAAACAAAAAAACTAGCCTACACTGTTAGCATTTTTTCTTCTAGTTTCTTGTCTTATCAGGCTAATTACCAATAAAGCTAGAACATATTTATTGAACTTAGTTTCGATATATCCAATTGTACTGTTTTTTTTCTAATACCTTGTAGCCAATTGTTCACATGTTGGGAAGAAGAGAATAGTAGTTAGAATTTGTTGATTTCAATGATTTGTTAAAAAAAAATTGTACTAAGGCTTTGGCCATATCTTAGGTCAATGTTAAGATCAAATGTCAATATTATGATCAAATGTTTTGTTGAGATCAAATGTAATTATATTTGGGTCAAATGTCAATGTTATGGTAAAATGTTTGTGTTACGATCACATGTCATTATATTAAGGTCAAATGCTCAATGTTTAGGGCATAAAGGAAAGCCATATACCATAGTTAATGTCTTACTCTGGACAAGAACGTTTACTTTTGCGGTCTGGGGCATTAACCTGCATCAACCAACCGCTTGAGGGTAATATAAGGGGTGGAGGGAATCGGACATCACTGTGCTGGGCACCCCATCTTTCACTATACTTTAACAGTGAAACTAGTGCAAGCTAACATTAATGGCCTTTAGCACCTTCTTTAAAGGTCCAACCTTCTGTTCTAGTAATTAATAAAATGACATACATAAACTTAATTATGTGTTATATTTTGAAATCCATAAATGGCTGCTTTTGTATAATCATTTCCTTTTGCAATGCATCTGTTTAACATTATTTTCGCATCCTTTATGAGTTCTTTATATTTTTTTAAAATATTTCTTTATTATTAAGTTTGTAAAGTTCTAAGATTATTTATTAGCTCTATATCCTTTTTGGCCAAGCGAGTTATATGATATATCCTTGTTGTCAGGATGTGTTTAGGATTAGGACATCAACCTGGCAGAAGTTGGACAATGAGAGGGGTGCAAAGTCGTAGGTGAGTGGGGTAGTGGTGGCAGGTCGTCGTGGGGTATGAGTTACCGTGACTGGAATCGCCCTGGAATAATTATTATGTCTCTCTTGGCTCGTTAGATATTATGACGGACACAACAGATAGTTCTAAGTAGGCAAATAAATCGCTGGTTAAATTCAGGTGTTTTTTATCATTTCAATTCTTCACTCAATGGCAAGATACATATACGAATTTGCACAGGCTTCAGTTAACACTCAACACATGGTACTGCTAGGTTATCCAACATTAGGAAAACGTAGCTATGTTCATGAAAATACTTATACTGGCAAAATATCTATCTATACACATGCGGGCGGTATATCCTATGGAACGAACTGAATAAGTGGATGCTAGAATCGAACAAGTTTCTCCACCTAACGCTTGAGCCAAAGTGCCCTAAAACTACTCAAGCGAGCTTTCGTGGATTTTAGTCACGTGATCAGTGGTCAATTTGATTGGATAGCTACATTAGTTTAGAATTACGTATGTTCTGGTTGGCTGGTTTGAAATATACTTGCATAGAGGATTGACTATTGGGGGGAAAATTAGGGGTGGGTGTAGGTGAACAATTAATACCGCCGACTTTGCGGGATGGGGCCCAGGGGCGGAGGGGGGTGTGTAGACGTATACGGAGATACAAAGGATAAGATAATGACTTATCTCCCTTGATGTACCTGTGTCTATTGGTTCTGGTCGAGCTCAGCCCGAGGCGCTTACGTATGTGCGAGACGCTTCGCTCCAAATGTCACTACGACGAGTGGATCAAGGGCTTGACCACGGGCGCTGAGTAGGGGACGAAGAGGGGAGATAATGAAAAAGGGGTAGAAGTGGGTGAGGGTGTCTACAGGTGGGTGTGGGTTTTACGTGTATGCTGAGTTTAGCAAAATAAATGAGTAGTTACTATCAAAATACAACATGAATCATAATTGACAGCATAATAGAATATATATATATACATACATTAAGGAATACACACATATACAATCACACATACAAATAGTGTAATACCAAATTGGCTGAATCAAGTAGCAAACTCTGATTTCGGGAATGAAAGAGTGTAGAGAGGGTTAAAGAACAGGTGAAGAAGGAGAGTGCTGGAGGATTTCACTTGCGTAAGAAGAGGGGAAGAGGTAATGGCGTCCCCTACTCTCTTCTTTCTAGCCTAGACTTTGCGCTAATCTAAGGTTCGCTTGCTATGCTTGGGTCTATCTATGTATGCTATCTGACTAAGAGTGCTAATAAGGTTACGGTTCAGTCCAGAATCGTGACACTTGTTCTTGGCTGTTAGTTGCTTAATGTGAAGTGCGATCTGAGCTTACGATACATTGGGTTTTTTGTCAGTGCTTGACAAATAGAATTCTTTTACTTATTACCCCAAATAATTAATGACTTTAGATTTTATTTTTATTTTCTACATATTCAAAAGCTCTAAAAAAACCTGCAAAAAAATTTCTAGAGTGAATCTATCTAATAATTTATTTCTTTGTAAAAACAAAGCATAGTATTGATTCTCCTTTTTATTTTCATTTTCAATGTACATTTGTAAATATATAATACCATATAACGTGCAATATAAAATTGAACAAAAGTATTGTGCTAACCTAAAAAAATTTTTTGGTTTTATAATGTTTAAAAAAAATGTAAAAACAATAATAAAATATAAAATATATTTTGAAATGTGTTTTTATTTTTTTTTCATGTATGCATAATGTCACATTGTTCAATAAAAAAATAATCATTTTTTAATGATTAATAAAATAGGATCATAATATACCTTAACCTGTTATTTCATGGAATGGGTTGCCTGAACTGGCCAGGATAGCCAACAACTTTAACATTATTTAAATTTGATTTAACAAAAAACATAATTAGATTTAAATAAAGGGTAAACATTGGACAACATTTATCTCATGTACAGAAATAATGTCTTTAAAATATAGGATAATGTAACAATATATTATACATTTAATGCAAACTATTAAAATAGAAACTACTCAAAATGCAATGAAAAAAAAAATTAATGGCAAAACATATACAACTGGCTTATTGAAATTATTAAACGTCAGAAATATAGCATACAAGCCGTTATGTGCCCGATTCTTCGAACGGGCTTTTTTTTATAATATGCTTGACACATTATAGTTTTTTAGTTTTGTTTTTGCAACATACATAAAGTAGTATGTTTGTTTTTTTGTGGTCAGTATTTTTTAAATTTATTTTTGTTTTGCACACTTTATTATACACCAATTCAATATACAACTAAAAAGGAAAAACAAATAATAATAAAAAAATTTTATTTCTTGCTCAAAGTATGACCACTATGATCGAATTTTGTGAGTTTATTGGGTAATTAAACTCTTTCTGTAAAACAGAACTCACATGTCTTTTAAAAAGTACTGTTAATTCGAAAATGATTGTTTGATATATTTTTTTGCTACAACATTAGTCGTAGAGCAATATATTTTTTTTTTGTTTTGTTTTTGTTGGGGTTTTTTGCTATTTATTTATTGTTGCTTTGGAAGCAAACTTAGAATTAAATTTTAAATTCAACAGGAAAAACAATAACAACTGAAACCGATATGAATCATAGTTTATACAACGTATACGACATGAATTAAAACTTTAAAAAGTTGGTCCGGCAAATTTAAACATTGCCCGGCAATATAAAATTTCACGCTACATAGTTTATAAGACGTATACGATACAAATTAAAACTTTAAAACGTTGAGCTCGGCAATTTAAACATTGCCTGGCAATTGAAAAATTTCCCGCTACAAAGTTTATAAGACGTATACACAGAATAGGTATAGAACAGAATGCACAATCCCTATATACGCAGTCACTAAAAGTTACCATTTTCCGCAATGCAGCGGTCGCTAGAGACGCTACTATAGTAAAATGAGAAATGATATCTACGTCTGCCATAAATATATACAATATATATAAGGCCTACATTATCTTTCATTATAGGCTTACTTTTATATAAATTTGACTTAATTACCCATTTTATTTTGAACATTATATGATTCGGCTAATATGATGTATAAATATTTTTATTGCCCGGTACTGATTTGAAAAAAAAATGGCTTAGACGTAGCTCGGTACCTGTAACTAAATTGCTGCGGCTACCGGTACATAAATATATATACTTTTTAAACCAAAATAAACTTTTAAAATTATGAAAGGAAATAGGCATATAATTCATAATGAGTTAATATGAGGTTGTTTATGCTGTTGTTTATCCTTTATGGAGTCAGGAAAGCCATGTTGTTTGACATGCTCTTTTTTACGATAATCAGTCGTTTTCGCATCATTGTTGTAGTTTATTACACAACCGTTTATGCACATTTTGCCTGAAATATTAGCTTTGGGTGTTCGAACTTGTAGATTTAAAGAAAAGTACGTTGTAGGCTAAATAAGCATAAATATAGAGTGTAACCAGGACCGCTGCGTTTAAATAAGCTTAGTATGGCGTCGGTATTACTGCCCAAAACAGAAATAAAATGCGATTGCGCATTCTGTTTTATACCTATTCTGTGGACATATACAACACGAATAAAAACGTGAAGGAATTTTGTATTTGCCAGATACAACGTAAGATACCCATTAAAACCATTAATCATTACCCATTATAACAATTTAAAAATATCCCGCTATAAATTACGACGCAAATTAAAACGTGAATATATTTTGTTCTATTCATTCATAAAGTACATTAGCAAAGGTTGAAGCAAAGTTAATTTTAAATGAATACGCAAAATTTGATGACGTCATAACGAAAAGCCGGCTAGCTATCTCTGCGCAAACTTTGATGACGTCATCCTGAAAAAAATATCAACGCCATCCTTTTTTTTATTTTTTTAGCGCGATCGATCGAAAAACTATAAAAAGTTGGAACGGCAATTTTAACATGAACCCAAAATATGTCGTTTTATTCGCGTTTTTTGACCAAACTGACCACTGCGGTCATTTTAATTTTTTTAAAACCTTGACAGTGTTCACCGCCGTAACGCAAAGAATATTTGTAGCAAATTTCACGTTTTTATGTCCAGTATTTAAAAAGATTATGCGGTATGTACATACCCAGCCAGCCAGCCACATACATACATATTCCTTTTGAGATTTATATATATACAAGCCGTTATGTGCCCGGTCCTCCGAACCGGCTAAAAGTTATGTTTACATACACTCTAACTACTCAGGCAGTTATAATGAGATTGCCCGCATGACCTACGACACGAATTTAAACGTGAGGTAATTTTTTATTTGCCCGCTACAACATGAATTACCCGTTAAAATCATTACTCATCACCCATTATAACAATTACAAAATTGCCAGCTATAAATTACGACGCAAATTAAAACATGAATATATTTTGTTCTATTCATTGATTAAGAACATTCGAAAGTACTTTTTTTTTTTTAATGATTGTTTGATATATTTTTTTTACGACAAACATTAAGTCGCAGAACTATGTTGTGTTGTTTTTGTTTATTTGCTTTTTATTTATTTATTGTTGCTTTGGAAGCAAACTTAGAATTAAATTTTCTATTCAACATGTAAAACAATAACAAATGAAACCCTTATGAAATAATGTTTATAAAACGTATACGACACGAATTAAAACTTTAAAAATTTAGTTCCGGCAAATTGAACATTGCCCGGCAAATTAAACATTGCCCGGTAATTTAAACATTGCCCGGTAATTTAAACATTGCCCGGTATTATAAACATTGCCCGGTATTATAAACATTGCCCGGTAATTTAAACATTGCCCGGTAATTTAAACATTGCCCGGTAATTTAAACATTGCCCGGTATTATAAACATTGCCCGGTATTATAAACATTGCCCGGTAATTTAAACATTGCCCGGTAATTTAAACATTGCCCGGTATTATAAACATTGCCCGGTATTATAAACATTGCCCGGTAATTTAAACATTGCCCGGTAATTTAAACAATGGCCGTTACCTAGGCGATAAGCCTAAAGGTGCCCAGTTCTCGGAACTGGATAAAATAACCCATGGAGTTATAAACAATAGTCTTAAGCGGGGATAAAGTATTTTCCGGTAACTTATACCATTTAAATATTGCATTCCACAAATAACGACGCAAATTAAAACAAAATTTTGTTCCCTTCTTAAACGCATAAATACGCAAAATTTGATGACGCCATATAATTATAAGCTTAAATATAGAGTGTAACCAGAACCACTGCGTTTAAATAAGCTTACTAAGGCGTCGGTATTACTTCCCGAAACAGAAAAAAAAAAACTATATCTATTTGCTTTTGTCCTATGTTTGTAAAGTTTTAAATTATTAATTAGCTTTAAGTCATGTATTCACAGTGTAAAGTATTAAAGTAGTGATAGATTAAGAAAATCAACTACAGTATTGGTAGTGTAAAGAATTTATGTTGTTTACGGCACGTAGACAATTTAAACATGAAGAAAATTTGTTCCCGTCATTGAGTTGAGATAATAAAATCCATGCACATAGTTTGATGACGTCAATTTAAACATGAATGAAAAATGTCCCTTCATTGCTATAAAATCCATGCGCAAAGATTGATGACGTCATAAAAATAATCTCAGCGCATCCTTTTTTTTCTAACTTTGTGACGAAAAACTATAAAAAGTTGTACTGGCAAAGACAATGTGAATCAAAAGTTGTGTTTTTTTTCGCGTTTTTTGACCAAACTGACCACTGCGGTCATTTTAATTTTGTTAAAACCTTGACAGTGTTCACCGCCGTAACGCAAAGAATATTTGTAGCAAATTGCACGTTTTTATGTCCAGTATTTAAAAAGATTATGCGGTATGTACATACCCAGCCAGCCAGCCACATACATATTCCTTTTGAGATTTATATATATACAAGCCGTTATGTGCCCGATTCTTCGAACGGGCTTTTTTTTAGAATATGCTTGACACATTATAGTTTTTTAGTTTTGTTTTTGCAACATACATAAAGTAGTATGTTTTTTTTTGTGGTCAGTATTTTTTAAATTTATTTTTGTTTTGCACACTTTATTATACACCAATTCAATATACAACTAAAAAGGAAAAACAAATAATAATATTTTTTTTTTATTTCTTGCTCAAAGTATGACCACTATGATCGAATTTTGTGAGTTTATTGGGTAATTAAACTCTTTCTGTAAAACATAACTCACATGTCTTTTAAAAAGTACTGTTAATTCGAAAATTATTGTTTGATATATTTTTTTGCTACAACATTAGTCGTAGATCAATATTTTTTTTTTTTTTTTTTTTTTTTGTTGGTGTTATTTGCTATTTATTTATTGTTGCTTTGGAAGCAAACTTAGAATTAAATTTTAAATTCAACAGGAAAAACAATAACAACTGAAACCGATATGAATCATAGTTTATACAACGTATACGACATGAATTAAAACTTTTAAAAGTTGGTCCGGCAAATTTAAACATTGCCCGGCAATATAAAAATTTCCCGCTACATAGTTTATAAGACGTATACGATACAAATTAAAACTTTAAAACGTTGAGCTCGGCAATTTAAACATTGCCTGGCAATTGAAAAATTTCCCGCTACAAAGTTTATAAGACGTATACACAGAATAGGTATAGAACAGAATGCACAATCCTTATATACGCAGTCACTAAAATTTACCATTTTCCGCAATGCAGCGGTCGCTAGAGACGCTACTATAGTAAAATGAGAAATGATATCTACGTCTGCCATAAATATATACAATATATATAGGGCCTACATTATCTTTCATTATAGGCTTACTTTTATATAAATTTGACTTAATTACCCATTTTGTTTTGAACATTATATGATTAGGCCAATATGATGTATAAATATTTTTATTGCCCGGTTCTGATTTGAAAAAAAAATGGCTAAGACGTAGCTCGGTACCGGTAACTAAATTGCTGCGGCTACCGGTACATAAATATATATACTTTTTAAACCAAAAAAAAATTTTAAAATTATGAAGGGAAATAGGCATATAATTCATAATGAGTTAATATGAGGTTGTTTATGCTGTTGTTTATCCTTTATGGAGTCAGGAAAGCCATGTTGTTTGACATGCTCTTTTTTACGATAATCAGTCGTTTTCGCATCATTGTTGTAGTTTATTACACAACCGTTTATGCACATTTTGCCTGAAATATTAGCTTTGGGTGTTCGAACTTGTAGATTTGAAGAAAAGTACGTTGTAGGCTAAATAAGCATAAATATAGAGTGTAACCAGGACCGCTGCGTTTAAATAAGCTTAGTATGGCGTCGGTATTACTGCCCAAAACAGAAATAAAATGCGATTGCGCATTCTGTTTTATACCTATTCTGTGGACATATACAACACGAATAAAAACGTGAAGGAATTTTGTATTTGCCAGATACAACGTAAGATACCCATTAAAACCATTAATCATTACCCATTATAACAATTTAAAAATATCCCGCTATAAATTACGACGCAAATTAAAACGTGAATATATTTTGTTCTATTCATTCATAAAGTACATTAGCAAAGGTTGAAGCAAAGTTAATTTTAAATGAATACGCAAAATTTGATGACGTCATAACGAAAAGCCGGCTAGCTATCTCTGCGCAAACTTTGATGACGTCATCCTGAAAAAAATCTCAACGCCATCCTTTTTTTTATTTTTTTAGCGCGATCGATCGAAAAACTATAAAAAGTTGGAACGGCAATTTTAACATGAACCCAAAATATGTCGTTTTATTCACGTTTTTTGACCAAACTGACCACTGCGGTCATTTTAATTTTTTTAAAACCTTGACAGTGTTCACCGCCGTAACGCAAAAAATATTTGTAGCAAATTTCACGTTTTTATGTCCAGTATTTAAAAAGATTATGCGGTATGTACATACCCAGCCAGCCAGCCACATACATACATATTCCTTTTGAGATTTATATATATACAAGCCGTTATGTGCCCGGTCCTCCGAACCGGCTAAAAGTTATGTTTACATACACTCTAACTACTCAGGCAGTTATAATGAGATTGCCCGCATGACCTACGACACGAATTTAAACGTGAGGTAATTTTTTATTTGCCCGCTACAACATGAATTACCCGTTAAAATCATTACTCATCACCCATTATAACAATTACAAAATTGCCCGCTATAAATTACGACGCAAATTAAAACATGAATATATTTTGTTCTATTCATTGATTAAGAACATTCGAAAGTACTTTTTTTTTTTTAATGATTGTTTGATATATTTTTTTTACGACAAACATTAAGTCGCAGAACTATGTTGTGTTGTTTTTGTTTATTTGCTTTTTATTTATTTATTGTTGCTTTGGAAGCAAACTTAGAATTAAATTTTCTATTCAACATGTAAAACAATAACAAATGAAACCCTTATGAAATAATGTTTATAAAACGTATACGACACGAATTAAAACTTTAAAAATTTAGTTCCGGCAAATTGAACATTGCCCGGCAAATTAAACATTGCCCGGTAATTTAAACATTGCCCGGTAATTTAAACATTGCCCGGTATTATAAACATTGCCCGGTATTATAAACATTGCCCGGTAATTTAAACATTGCCCGGTAATTTAAACATTGCCCGGTAATTTAAACATTGCCCGGTATTATAAACATTGCCCGGTATTATAAACATTGCCCGGTAATTTAAACATTGCCCGGTAATTTAAACATTGCCCGGTATTATAAACATTGCCCGGTATTATAAACATTGCCCGGTAATTTAAACATTGCCCGGTAATTTAAACAATGGCCGTTACCTAGGCGATAAGCCTAAAGGTGCCCAGTTCTCGGAACTGGATAAAATAACCCATGGAGTTATAAACAATAGTCTTAAGCGGGGATAAAGTATTTTCCGGTAACTTATACCATTTAAATATTGCATTCCACAAATAACGACGCAAATTAAAACAAAATTTTGTTCCCTTCTTAAACGCATAAATACGCAAAATTTGATGACGCCATATAATTATAAGCTTAAATATAGAGTGTAACCAGGACCACTGCGTTTAAATAAGCTTACTAAGGCGTCGGTATTACTTCCCGAAACAGAAAAAAAAAAACTATATCTATTTGCTTTTGTCCTATGTTTGTAAAGTTTTAAATTATTAATTAGCTTTAAGTCATGTATTCACAGTGTAAAGTATTAAAGTAGTGATAGATTAAGAAAATCAACTACAGTATTGGTAGTGTAAAGAATTTATGTTGTTTACGGCACGTAGACAATTTAAACATGAAGAAAATTTGTTCCCGTCATTGAGTTGAGATAATAAAATCCATGCACATAGTTTGATGACGTCAATTTAAACATGAATGAAAAATGTCCCTTCATTGCTATAAAATCCATGCGCAAAGATTGATGACGTCATAAAAATAATCTCAGCGCATCCTTTTTTTTCTAACTTTGTGACGAAAAACTATAAAAAGTTGTACTGGCAAAGACAATGTGAATCAAAAGTTGTGTTTTTTTTCGCGTTTTTTGACCAAACTGACCACTGCGGTCATTTTAATTTTGTTAAAACCTTGACAGTGTTCACCGCCGTAACGCAAAGAATATTTGTAGCAAATTGCACGTTTTTATGTCCAGTATTTAAAAAGATTATGCGGTATGTACATACCCAGCCAGCCAGCCACATACATATTCCTTTTGAGATTTATATATATACAAGCCGTTATGTGCCCGATTCTTCGAACGGGCTTTTTTTTAGAATATGCTTGACACATTATAGTTTTTTAGTTTTGTTTTTGCAACATACATAAAGTAGTATGTTTTTTTTTGTGGTCAGTATTTTTTAAATTTATTTTTGTTTTGCACACTTTATTATACACCAATTCAATATACAACTAAAAAGGAAAAACAAATAATAATATTTTTTTTTTATTTCTTGCTCAAAGTATGACCACTATGATCGAATTTTGTGAGTTTATTGGGTAATTAAACTCTTTCTGTAAAACATAACTCACATGTCTTTTAAAAAGTACTGTTAATTCGAAAATTATTGTTTGATATATTTTTTTGCTACAACATTAGTCGTAGATCAATATTTTTTTTTTTTTATTTTTTTTTTTTTGTTGGTGTTATTTGCTATTTATTTATTGTTGCTTTGGAAGCAAACTTAGAATTAAATTTTAAATTCAACAGGAAAAACAATAACAACTGAAACCGATATGAATCATAGTTTATACAACGTATACGACATGAATTAAAACTTTTAAAAGTTGGTCCGGCAAATTTAAACATTGCCCGGCAATATAAAAATTTCCCGCTACATAGTTTATAAGACGTATACGATACAAATTAAAACTTTAAAACGTTGAGCTCGGCAATTTAAACATTGCCTGGCAATTGAAAAATTTCCCGCTACAAAGTTTATAAGACGTATACACAGAATAGGTATAGAACAGAATGCACAATCCTTATATACGCAGTCACTAAAATTTACCATTTTCCGCAATGCAGCGGTCGCTAGAGACGCTACTATAGTAAAATGAGAAATGATATCTACGTCTGCCATAAATATATACAATATATATAGGGCCTACATTATCTTTCATTATAGGCTTACTTTTATATAAATTTGACTTAATTACCCATTTTGTTTTGAACATTATATGATTAGGCCAATATGATGTATAAATATTTTTATTGCCCGGTTCTGATTTGAAAAAAAAATGGCTTAGACGTAGCTCGGTACCGGTAACTAAATTGCTGCGGCTACCGGTACATAAATATATATACTTTTTAAACCAAAAAAAAATTTTAAAATTATGAAGGGAAATAGGCATATAATTCATAATGAGTTAATATGAGGTTGTTTATGCTGTTGTTTATCCTTTATGGAGTCAGGAAAGCCATGCAGTTTGACATGCTCTTTTTTACGATAATCAGTCGTTTTCGCATCATTGTTGTAGTTTATTACACAACCGTTTATGCACATTTTGCCTGAAATATTAGCTTTGAGTGTTCGAACTTGTAGAATTGAAGAAAAGGACGTTGTAGGCTAAATAAGCATAAATATAGAGTGTAACCAGGACCGCTGCGTTTAAATAGGCTTAGTAAGGCGTCGGTATTACTGCCCAAAACAGAAATAAAATGCGATTGCGCATTCTGTTTTATACCTATTCTGTGGACATATACAACACGAATAAAAACGTGAAGAAATTTCGTATTTGCCAGATACAACGTAAGATACCCATTAAAACCATTAATCATTACCCATTAGAACAATTTAAAAATATCCCGCTATAAATTACGACGCAAATTAAAACGTGAATATATTTTGTTCTATTCATTCATAAAGTACATTAGCAAAGGTTGAAGCAAAGTTAATTTTAAATGAATACGCAAAATTTGATGACGTCATAACGAAAAGCCGGCTAGCTATCTCTGCGCAAACTTTGATGACGTCATCCTGAAAAAAATCTCAACGCCATCCTTTTTTAAATTTTTTTTAGCGCGATCGATCGAAAAACTATAAAAAGTTGGAACGGCAATTTTAACATGAACCCAAAATATGTCGTTTTATTCGCGTTTTTTGACCAAACTGACCACTGCGGTCATTTTAATTTTTTTAAAACCTTGACAGTGTTCACCGCCGTAACGCAAAGAATATTTGTAGCAAATTTCACGTTTTTATGTCCAGTATTTAAAAAGATTATGCGGTATGTACATACCCAGCCAGCCAGCCAGCCAGCCAGCCAGCCACATATTCCTTTTGAGATTTATATATATATATATATGATATGATATGATATGATATATGATACTACCTTAGTTGTTTTTTTTTAAGTTAAACAATATGAACATATAGAGCGATTGCAATCACGTGACAAAAAACGCATGCTGTTTGTTTACTTTGTCTAGTGGTGATAAATGGCAGCCGTATTACTATAGCCGTAAGAAGGTTTTATTTCTAAATGTGATCATTTCAACAATATAACGTAAAACATATATAAAACAATGTCAAGCGATGTAAATTAACATTCAAACCTAAAATTAAACCATTAAAATCAATGGAAAAGATTTCGTAAGTGCCGAATATTTAATTGAAGATGTCGATTGTCGAATTTTAGCCTAACTTACTATCTAAAAGTAAAGCATAAAGCAAAATGTAGCCTGCAATGTTTCAAAAGAGCTATTGAAAAACTATAAAAGCCTAAAATCTTGTTTATTTTGTGGATTGACCACTAAGGACTAGTGTCACAGTTAAATATCAAGATTTATGGAAACTAATTCCTTATATTTTGGGTTTAAAATACACATGGTAAATAACAATGTTTATTCCCCATTAATGCCATTATCGCCAAGATGGCCGCTATTTACACAAGTAGGCATACGGCACCAAAAAACCTAAGCCACGCCTATTGCAATCGCTCTATTTATTGAAATTGATTACAGAAACATTGCAATAATATAACAGCAATTGATACTTTTACAGCTGTGTCAAAAAATTTTTGTGAATCACATATCATTTAAATTATTAATAAAATTAAAATAGGACAGTGTTACTGCAATATAAATAAATACCTATAAACTTATAAACATAACAAAATTAAATGTGCATTTTACTTTATCAATGATCATTACTTAAAATTTATGTATATATGAACTATGTGTAAAGGGTCTTAGTGTAAAGAGGCTGTGTGTACAATGTCTATGTTTATATAGTGAGTATGTGCATAAGGTCTTTAAGTAAAAGGTCTACCTGCAAATCGTCTCTGTGTGGGGTCAGTGTTTTCGTCTATATTTATTAGGGTCAATGTGTGTATAATAAGTGTTCATAGGCTATGGGGATTGTGTTTATAGTCAAGGTGTATACGGGGAACGTGTATATTGTCAATGTGCATATGGGAATGTGTATATAGTTAATATGTATATGGGAAATGTGTAGAAAGTTAATGTACATATAGTTAATGTGTATTAAGTTAATGTGTATATGGGAAATGTGCATATACAAGATGTGTGTATGGAAAATGTGCATATAGTTAATGTGTATATGGGGAATGTGTATATTGTCAATGTATATATGGAAAATGTGTATTTTGTCAATGTGTATATAAGGAATGTGTAAATAGACAATGTGTATGTATGGAATGTGTATATAATTAATGTGTATAAAGGGAATGTGTATATAGACAATGTGTATGTATGGGGAATGTGTATTTGGGGAATGTGTATATAGTTATTGTGTATAATATGGAAATGTGAATATAGTTAATGTGCATATAGGTAATGTGTATATAGTTAATGTGTATATGGGGATTGTGTACATAGTCAATGCGTATATAGGGAATGTGTATGTAAGTAATGTGAATAGGCTATAAACAACTGGTGTAATATCATGTCAATGTTGTCAATGCTTAATGAGACTTTGTTAAGAATATCTCAATGAACTATGTTTAAAATGACATATTATGCAAACAATTTTTTTCCCGCAGCACCAGCCCGTTGAATAAGGAGAGACACTTGGTATGAATTTTTTATTTAGCAATTAACAACGATTGGTAGAGATTTAGTTAGAAGTTAGGTGTTGTTGTTTTTTGTACATTATAAATAACTTTTAATAATATTAGCTTTGATTTTCACAACAAACATCTTATACTGACTATAACTATACTTGTGGCCTATTTATGTAGTATAAACAATGCAACATTGTCGGATTATATTTATTATATATAGGCTACTATACATAAGTTTATAAAGCCATTGTTAAAGACTACATATAACACTGGGCTACACATTAAATATGTTTTCGATAATATATTTTTAATCAAAATTTATAGAAATAAAATTAGACTTTTTGTGGCATTGCAAAAAATGATTTAAATACTGATTTAATCTAGATCTAGACCGAGTCTTAAAGTTAAAGCAAGCCTTGAAAATACACTTGACATTTTAACTTTTCGATTTTTTAAAATTTTAATTAGTTCTATTATTTTCTTATAGATCTATATTACAGACGTTCCTTCTAGAACGACATTAATCTACAATTCTACATGAAAAGTAATGAAATGACGTAATACAAAAATATTTTAATATTTTAATTTACAAATGCAACACAGATTGGAATCGGGAAATTATGAAACGAAGTTATTAAGTCATCAAGTAGTAGAGATATTAAAGCAAAGCGGCCTATCTTATTAAAGTCTTTGATTAAATGTAGGGAAACAAAAAGTAGTTACCATAATTTAAATCCATGTCTCTTTCCCATTTCCTCACTAGACATATAATAAAGAAATATCGATTTTGTTACTGTTTTCAAAAAAATTTAGAACAATAAATAAGATAAAGTGCACGGAAAGATTCTTTTATTACACAGATCTTAAAAAGTATTCTTGTTTATGGTTTCTTAAGGTGAATATTCACATATGAATTTCAACAGACTGGTACAAGGTATATCATTACCTAGAGTTTCTGAGCGGTATTCACAACAGTCTTCATCGACATATGGTGATGGGGATGGATGACCGACATCAAACACAAAAGCAGTTTCTTTAGAATTGATATTTGTTCCATCTGACCAAACAAACTGGCCTTCGATTACAATGTCATCCAGACCTATCCATACCTTAGAAAGGGCAACAGTTTCCATAGCTGCCAGCAGGAGGTTACTTCTACCTTGAGTTTTCACAGTCATCAGCAATCCTATCTTCTGTTTACATGCAATGACAGAGTCTTCATAAGTCATTGACTGGTTGGAGATAAAAGCACACAGACCGGTGTTGTTGATAAATAGTTCAGTGTATCCAAGACTACTGGGACAGTAAGGTGCTCCAGTTGAATAGAAAACTTGAGGGTAGACAGGTACCATGCCAACTTTCCATAAGCCGTAACCCAACCAGCAAGTCTGGTTGCTTGCGTCATAGATGAAGGCTCCACACGCGTCATTCCGATTTAGACAGAATGTCCCGCATGCCACAACTGACCTACTTTTATTTTCTGTAGTCAAGTGATACATGCCATTTCCTCCTAGAGTCTTCTTTTGAAATTTTTTAGAAAGTCCATGAATTTCTACAGGACAAATAATGCACGTTAGAAATAACAAGTGAATCATGAAATTATTTTTGCTCTTCACTTTTAGATCTAAAGCCATCATCTATTTTTTTGTTATCAATCTTCTAACTTAGCCAGACACCAGTTGAAAGAAATATTTGCACAGTCATAAGGAAACGAAGTGTCCAATAGCTTCCCCCTAACGACCGTTAATGTTAGAATGAAAAATAGGAAATGATAGAATAAGCAAGGAAAAAGAAAATGTTCGATTTACACTACACCGTTAAAACTCTTCACGATATCACACTTCCTTTCCCAGGGTTGTTATTGGCGTGTTCATTCATTGTAACAATCCTGGCTTAATAATTCTAAATACACTAAATGGTTGACTAACCATTGGAACACAATTGTTTGAAACTTTGTCTATTTATTCGCAATATTTATTGGCAATATTTTTCCGGTCGATTTCCCTTGGCTTGCTTTCTTTTTAAAACCTTGTTTTTTTAACTTTGCAAAAATAATCATAATAATAATAATATTTGTATAGCGCAGCTAACAAACTTAATGTAAGCTCAGAACGCGTATAACATACAACTAAGAACACGAATATTACTCTAGGCTATGTGACAGAGCTAATTGATGATTTAAAAAAAGACAAATCAAATAAATATAGCATTAACCGACCAACCCATAAGTAAGACAGTAAGTGTCTAAAGCATGTTAAATGTTATTTAAGGTAAATATTGAAAAAAAGAGTTTTTACGGTCTTTTGAAAGTAACAGTAGAGGTTGTTCGCCTGAGTTGAATGGGAAGTAGATTCCACACCTTCGGACCGGATACTGAGAAGGCCAACGGTCGTCAGAGAGAAGCGATGAGTTGGCAGAACGAAGTGTTATTTGAGGGACACATGGATACATGGTGTGATTAGTTCGTTGAGATAGGACGGAAACTCGTTATTAAAAATGCACTGATGGCAAAGTAGCGCCACTTTATACTCAATTCTGGCTATCACGGGGCGCCAATGGAGCGAGCGTAGAAGGGCGGTTCCCGAGTCTCGTTTTGACTTGCACATAACCAAACGCGCAGTACTGTTATGTATTCGCTGTAGGCTGGCGATTTTGTCTTCGGGCAGGCCGGTTAGCAGGGCGTTACAATAGTCGATATGCAAAAGTATCAGGGCGACTGCCAGTGTCTTTGCAGAATCAGTGGACTAATAGGGTCGTATTTGGCCGAGTTTACGCAACTGTATATATAGACCTGTGGCAGACCGACTGACAAGATCTTCAAAAAGTAAAATAATTAACCTTCTTCCCCACATCCTATCTTGCTTAAACTTGGCACAAGAGTTGACTCGAATTGTTGTATTTTGAAGGTTTTGGTTAACGTTGTTGTCATGTTTTTCTTGTATCCATTTTGTTGTTCTTTATCTTTAAATTCTGTAGCACAGTTGGATGTCTTTAATATAGTTTTTTATATTATTTTATTATTATATATATATAATAACTTCAAAAATTAGTTTTGGATTTATTTTGCAGTACACTTTTTTTTTTTTGGTGGGCGTAAAAAAATCCACATTTATCGCATCTTAATGGCATGCATGTTTTTGAATCCTTTATTTTATCTTGATCTTTGTGTACTTTTTCATCGTAGTGTTCAAATTCATTAGAATGTTTGTGTAAGGTTTTTTTAAAAATATAAAACATAAATTTAACAGCTCGAATCGTCGTTTGTTCCGCTATTGTAGCTGCTGTCTTATTTATATGTTAAGTCGGTTAATGCTTCATTTATTTGATTTGTCTAAATGTTTGTAAAATTTTAAATCATCAATTAGTTTTATTCTTAACCTAGAGATTAAATCTGTGTTCTTAGTTGTATGTTAAATGCGCTCTGAGCTTACATTATGTTTGTTGGCAGCGCTTTACAAATATTATTATTACTAGTGGATATGCCCGTCAAAATGAAGGAGAAGCAAATGACTAAAATATCCTGAAAGGACTCAAGGACAGTGCTATGAACACCGTCCGAGAGTCGACTGCTTTAATTCAACGCCAATGGTTGAGTCTTTTCCAGCACTTGTAACCATGTTTGGATCAGCATTAGCAGGCCATGCACTCCGACGTTGAACGACATGAGTAGGAAGACTAGGACGTTTGGTATACCTTTTCGTACGTCGCACCGGCCCCCACCCCGGAGGCGCTAGAAATCGGACAGTGGGGTATCTCACAGACCTCTTCAAATGGAAGAACAGAACAAGCCGATTAACCTTCAGACCTGCAGCTCGGGATACCAAGCTTCTATCCGTCACTATCTCGGCGACCGCTTGTCCCATGCATTAGCGCACTGGTCAGACTCGGGGAACCGAGTAAAAATGTCTCAAAAAAATAAAACCGGACGAGCCCTTCTTTGTCTAGGGCGTAACGTTTAAGGTTGAGCTCAGCTCTGTCCGGGCTCCAGACACCCCACGACACGCCAAAGGCGTTTCGTACCGTGTAACAGGGAAGGTTTCTGCAGCCCAGCGATTGTTCAAAGCGGTTCCCCTAGGATCATTATCGTGGTGGCTCGCCCGCATACCTGCAATGTCACCTGGTAACTCAAATCCTATACTATAGAGTATAGGCACAGGCATCCAGGCACCGGGTGGGTCTTGAGACGGGATTGCAGCATCCATTGCCCGTGGCCTCTCGGCAGTGCAATGGTTCTCGGACCCTGTCCCCAATGCATTCGTCCGCCGGTGTATTCTTAGTGGGAATGTATCGGCGGTTAACACACTTCGCCAGTCTTTGCGGTCCATGGGTACAGAAGTGACTCGGTGCACCAGCGGTGTTCATACACTTCGCCAGCTTTGAGGCTCATAAGTACAGACAGATGTGAAAAGAGACTGGTGTTCGTTTTATATAGCTGGGATTAGCAATAGAACTAAAAACAACAATAGGCCCTCTCTGAGACTATAGGCCTAATGTTTGAATTGCATTGAATGAAGTGCATTGTATTATGGTTATTTAAAAATATTTCCTTCAGAAAAATAATTCGTGTCCCACCACATGAAGTCCGAAATGCTTAGCCTACCTTTCAACATCCTTAATTCTGATGTATAAACTAATAGCCTATATTTTTGCTGACTACGTTATAATTGGTGAAACATTAAAATGAGGTCGATTAGGATAAATATAGGTCTATTTAGTAATTTTAAAGTTTTAATTTCTAATTTTCTGAAAAAAAAAAATTTATGAGATAAAAATACATTAGTATCAGTGGCGCAGCCGGATTACAAGGTGTGGGTGGCAAATAGTGCAAGGTAGGAGCGGTAGGGGCAGGGAAGGCAACTACAGTGTGTATAGTCATATAATATGTGTGTGGGGGGGGGGGGCAATAATGCAAGAAGGAATAGTGAACGTATGGTTAAAATAGAAGGTTTATTTACAACTGGTGCACAATTTCCCCCTAAGCTATTTAACAATTAACTTTGTACCTAAAGCTCATTAGTGAAACATAAAATCAGAAAAAAAAATATTTCTATGACAAGAACAATAATTAACAAAAAGAAAAGAAAAATACATTTAATTAAAATCCTCGGATTGGAAAAAAAATTGGGACAGGGGATGTGGGATCGTAAATAGGAACTATGTTACACCCCCTTCGTGGCTGCGCCTATGAGAGCTATATCTAGTCAATTTGAAATCTTTAAAACACGTTTTAAAATGTATTACAATTAATTATATTATAGAACTTTCCGTTTCAAATCTATTTTAAACATAAAAGCCAGCGTTAACAATTTTGTTACTTGTTATAGAGGGGGTTGGAGGTGACAAATTGTTGACATAATTATATGGGGGGGGGGGGAGGTCTCTGAAAGTTTGACAGTTGTTGACAAGGGATGGGGGGGGGGGGGGTAAAAATCGTCTAAAAATTGTTGACGTTATTAATTGACGTCCCCATAGCCGAAAAAGCGTGAAGTTAAAATATTGAGCAATAAGAGACTGATAGGTTATATAGCTAATACATGATGAATAACTTTTAATAATATTAGCTTTGATTTTCACAACATAGGCTACATCTTATACTGAATATAACTATACCAGTGGCCTATTTATGTTATCAATACTATCGTAATATAAACAATGCAACATTGACTGATTATATTGATAAATAGTCTACTACAAATAAGTTTATAAAGCTTTTATTAAAGACTTACTACATATAACACAGGGCTACATATTAAATTGTTTTCAACGATACATTAAAAAAAAAATTGCAATAAAATTATATATGGCTTTGCCAATAAAAATTTAAAATAATGATCAAAATCTAGACATTGTCTAATTCGGAAGGAGTGCAGTAAATTTGAATTTTATGTTATAAAAAATACCTTTTCTGTTTTTTGCTAAATCTGTATACATTAACTATTCCAGAATCTAAAATATTTTGTTTGGGAAACCTAGTAACATTATTTCAATGTACAAATTCCAATTGAAATAGGCATACATCAGAAAATATATTTTTTTTTCCACATATTTACACTATAGTAACCTAAAAAAGGTGTCCGATTCTACATTATTATACATAAATATATAGATTAACATATTGTCTTTGTGTGGAATACATTTCTCAACAAACTAATAATAATTAGATAATTAATTGGAATTTCCGTAAAAAAAGAAAATACCACAATCGTCCGTTTTTTCGCAAAACTTTTTTTTTATCTCTTTTATTCCCTACTAGTTTTTTTTTTTTTTTTGCTTTGTTTGTATTTACCAATTATCATGAAATTTTGCACAGTTTTTCATTACAATGAGGTTTTAAAATGTATCAAAGCGATTTAGAAAATTATAACTCTTATTGAAAAAATAATATTTTAGTCATTTTTTAAAATATGTTTTTAAAGTTCAAATTATATGCTTCACTAAACAATTCACACAAAATTAATTTTTATTTGAATACAAAGTATCCCTCTAAAACTTTTGCACAAATGCAGTTGATGTTCAATTATCCAAAATTTACATACATTATATTGATAAATAACAAAGTGGTAGCGTTTTTAAATCAAGGTCAAAGGTCTAATTAACAAAATTAAAATGGCCGCCACCGCCATAACAATCAATTTTGTTTTTCATTTTTTTTAAATTTTTATAAGTTTAGTAACTAGTACTATATATGGTGCAAATATTATACATATTAGAAAAGAAATAAAAAATCTATTTCTACTCGCTTGCCTAGCCTTAATGTTAAAGTAAGCCTGTCATTTTACCTTTTCGATTTTTTAAATCTTAAATAAATTCAGCTCTTATCTTATATATTACAAACGTTCCTTCTATAACGACATACTTCTTCAATTTTACATACAAAGTTATGAAACGACATAATAAAAAATAAAGATTTACTTTACAAATACATTAAATAATATATTTTTAAAATTTTCCTTCCAACTCATCGACAATAACTAGTTTAGCATAATTTACCATAAATAAATTCATTCCGACTAAATAAACCGGACGTAGGGCGTAGGCCTATACAATACAAATTGGATACTGGAAATTATGAAACGTAGTTTTTAAGTCATCAAGTAGTAGAAATATTAAAACAAAGCGGCCTATCTTATTAAAGTCTTTGATTAAATGTTGGGAAACAAAGCTACCATAATTTATATTCATGTCTTTTTAATCATTTCCTCACTAGACATAAGATAAAGAGAATCGATTTTGTTATTGTTTTTAACACACAAACAACGTAAAACAGTAAATAATATAAAGTGGACTGGTAGATTCGATCATTACACGGATGATAAAAAGTGTTCTTATTGATGGTTTCTTAAGGTGAATATTCCCATATAAATTTTAACAGACTGGTACAAGCTATGTCATTAGCTCGAGATTCTGAGCCGAACATACAACAATCTTAATCGGCATATGGTGATGGTGATGGATGACCGATATTAAACACAAAAGCAGTTTCTGTAGAATTAATATTTGTCCCGTCTGACCAAACAAACTGTCCTTCGTTGACAATGTCATCCAGACCTATCCAGACTTCAGAAACACCAAAAGTTTCCATAGCTACTAGCAGGAGGTTTCTTCCACTTTGAGTTTTCACAGTCATCAGCAATCCCTTATTCTGTTTGCAAGCATTAACAGACTTTTGATAAGTCAGTGACCGGCTGGAGATAGAAGCACACAGACCGGTGTTGTTGATAAATAGTTCTCTGTAGTCAAGACTACTAGGACAGTAAGTTGCTCCAGTTGAATAGAAAACTTGAGGGTAGACAGATACCATGCCAACTTTCCATAAGCCGTAACCTAACCAGCAAGTTTGGTTGCTTTCGTCATAGATAAAGGCTTCACATAGAGAATTCGACAGAATACACGATATTCCGCATGACACAAGTGAACTAATTTTATATTCTGTAGTAAAGTTATACATGCCGTTTCCTGCTTGAGTCTGTTTTAGAAAATTTTTAGAAAGTCCATGAATTTCTACACAACAAATAATGCACGTTAGAAAAAACAAGTGAATCATAAAATTATTTTTGCTCTTCACGTTTAGATCCAAGGCCATCGTCTTTTTATTTTTTTTTACGGAGTCAATCTTCTAACTTAACACCAAAGTTATCAAAAAGCGCCAGCCAAACACCATTTGAAATAAATATTTCACAGCAATAAAGAAACACGCAGTGTCCAATAGCTCCGTTAACGTAAAGGGAAAAAAGTATATTGTAGAATAAGCAAATAAATGATGACTGATCCTGATATTTTTTACAAGAGAATTAAAGAAACAAAGTAATTTTTTTTTTAAAGTATCAGAATAATCCGACAATTTTACATTTGTCTCAATGTCCGAGGAAAAAGAAAAATTTCGCTTTACACTACGCCATTAAAACTCTGAACAATACCACTTTTCATTCCCCAGCTGAGGAGAGAGATGACAAGCTTAACACAAGCTTCCTTGGACACATAGCGACGGATGGCAGAAATGCGACGCAGATGGAAAAAGGAGATTTTGGTGAGAAAGGAGATGTGGGGCTGCATGGACAGCGTAGAGTCGAGATAGACGCCAAGGCTCTTGACAGTCGGGAGAAAGGTACTGTTGCGTCGGCCAGTTGGAGATCGGACTCAGTAATTGACGCGACCATCTGTCTCGTACCGACGATAAGAGCTTCAGTCTTCCCACTGTTCAACTTCAACTTGTTTTCCGTCATCCAGTTCTTTATGTCCAGGAAACATATGGAAGAAAGAAACCCATCGAAGTCTTCAGGCTTAGCACTGTTATAGAGCTGGGTGTCAAAGGAATGATACTTTAGGTTGTTGCGTTCGATGAGAAAGGAGAGGGGTTATGTGTATAGGGTGAAAAGAACTGGGCCGAGGACAGACCCTTGTGGCACACCAAAGCAGACATGATCGGGCTGTGATGATAAGGACTCGGTCATGACGGTCTGGAAGCGATTCTGAAGATAGCTCGTGAAACAGGAGAGGGCGATGTCGCGAATGCCAAACGTAGAGCTGAGGCGATCTATGAGTCGGTGATGGTCAATCGTATCAAACGCAGCGGACAGATCTAACTGTACAAGGCCAGAGACCATACCTCTGTCTGTGGCGTTTCGGAGGTCAGTGGTGATCCGCAAAAGCGCAGTCTCAGTGCTATGATGTTGGCAATACGCGGACTGGTGCACGGGCATCAGGTGTGCATTTAACTGCTCAAGGATAACTCGCTCCAGGATCTTAGAAAGGAAGGGGAGGTTGGATACTGGGCGGTAATTCTTGCACTCATTTACGTCGCTTACATTTACATTGCTTGAGTAAATTCGTTAATTGTAAAATGTAATGTCCAAAAGACATTAACAACAACAAAAACTACTTTTTTTGCTTCAATTTAATAAGGTTTATAAGTTTAACATGCTTATTGTAACCAGAAACGTTTGAGAGAGATCTTAATTATATCTACGTTAATGGCCTACATTAAGGGCAAGTTGATTTGTGGGGTGCCTCGACAAACAAGACGTCCTTTGCTGTTATTGATTCGTATGGCTCCACTATGTGCGTGTATTGTTTCGATTCACTCATCTTAATGAGTTTACTTGCAGACATTTTATTTATATAAATATATATATAAATAATATATAATTATATATTTTATTGCATATTTTATCTTTCTCTCTTAACAAAATACATTGTAATCAATCGTTTCTCCGTCATTTCGACGGGCACAACCACTAGTATATACATAAATTCTTGACAACTAAATTGAAATGTTTTTAACTATTAATGTGTAAGTTGAGTAATGAAATTGTGTATTAGGTACAAATGTATTTTTTTTTAAAGCTGATAATAACAAACAGGTTAATTTTTAATTAAATAAAAAACGATTTTATGATTTTCTCTATTAAGCTCCTTTTCTTTTGGTCTTGGTCTTGCTACGGCACTAAATAAATTGTCTTATAAAAATAATATAGTTGATCAGTTTGACTTTCACGCTGTTGGCACGCTGAATGATTCAAAATGATGGCAATAAATTAAATTGTTGAAATGCAATTTAAAGAAATAAATTAGAAACAGCATAAATTGTGCTTCGTGGCTTGTCGAAAATGGTCGTAGGGGGAGCAATCGCTCCCCCCTGATCCCCCCCCTGGCTACACTACTGTCCAATAGCTCCCTCTAACGACCTGTTAATGTTAACCCTTACAGTCCAGGGCGCGTATATAGCGGAACTAAAGGTAGCATAGATAGAGGTAGGTCGGTACGGGAAGGGTTAAAGGGGAAAAAAAGGGAATGATAGGACAAGCAAGGAAAAAGAAAATGGGAGGCGTTATACGGCGGATTTTTGCGTGAACTCGTGACCTATATTATACAGGATCTTTTCCACTGCCTACAACGCGAAGCACTAATTTTTGGGAAGCGTTATTCAAACAGCCGAAAGTGTATAATACCGAATTTACGAAAAATTGTGAGAGTTAGGCTATACTTATGACTAAAAAATTTATATTCTATTCTATAGTCTATAGTGACTCTATAGGCTTTTAATTAGGATCATATTCCTAGCTAAGTCCTAACCCTAACCGGGCCTAACCGTAAAATCAATTTCTAATTGTGATTAAGTGACATAGGCCATAGTAATAGGGTAACCTTTATGTTTGAATTAATTATAAACAATGACAAATGGTTACTTACAAAAAAATCACGAATTTAACTAACAAATATTTATCGTTTTACTATAATTGAACGGAGTGATTACGGTGTATTTTTTTATAATACTAAAAAAAAATTGGCGGAGCTGGCTGGATTTGAACCTGCGTCACCCCTGTTGACAGCGCAAGCTACTAACCATTGGGCCAACAAACCTTGTTCTAAACAGTTCGAAAAAAAAGTAATTAAGCATATAGGACCAGAAAAACAATTATGTATAATATAGGTCAGGAGTTCACGCAAAAATCCGCCGAATAACGCTGAGCGTTATACGGCGGATCCGCCGTATAATCACTCCGAAAGAAAATTTTCGCTTTACACTACACCGTTAAAACTGTTCAGGCTGTTTAACTTCCTTCCCCAGCTTTGTTATTGGCATGCTCATTCATTGTATTTATCCTGGCTTAATATTTCTGAATACACTAAATTTTAATGTTTGATTAACCATTGCAACACAATTCTTTGAAACTTTCTCTCTTTGTTCACGATATTTATTGGCAATATTTTTTTCCTTTCGATTTCTCTTGGTTTGTTTTCTTTGTAAAACTTTTTTTTTTAACTTCGCAAAAATGTGGCAGACTGAATGACAAGATCTTCAAAAAGTTAAATAATCGACCTGCTTCTACAGAGCCTTTCTTTCTTAAACTTGGCACAAGAGTTGACTTGAATTGTTGTATTTCCGGACCAGAATCATCGAAGGTTTTTGTTAACGTTGTTGTCATGTTTTTCTTGTATCCATGTGGTTTTTCCTACATATTTAAATTATGTAATACAGTTGCATGTCTTTAATATAGTTTATTATATTTTATTATTTTATATATAATAACTTCAAAAATTAGTTTGGGCTTTTTTTTTTTCAATACCCTTTTTTCTTTGGTGCGCATAAAAAAATCCACATTTATCGCATCCTAACCCTTCCCGTACCGACCTACTTTCCCATGCATACCTTCAGTCCCGCTATATACGCACCCGGGACTGTAAGGGTTAATGGCATGCATGTTTTTGAATCCTTTATTTTAACTTGATCTTTGTGTACTTTTTCATCGTTGTGTTCAAATTCATTAGAAGGCTTGTGTAAGGGTCTTTTGAAAATATAACACATGAATTTAACAGCTCGAATCGTCTTGTTCCACTACTGTATCTACTGTCTTACTTATATGTTATATGTTAATGCTTCATTTATTTGATTTGTTAAATTTTTTAAAGTTTTAAATCATCAGTTAGTCTTTTTCCTAGCCTAGAGATTATATCCTAGTTCTTAGTTTTTGTTAAATGCGCTCTGACCTTACATTATGTTTGTTGGCAGCGCTTTACAAATATTTTTATTACTAGTGGCTATGCCCGTCAAAATGACAGAGAAACGAATGACTAAAATGTGTTTTGTTAAGAGAGAAAAAATATAGCTGTAGTGAGAAAGTTTCTTTTGGTATTTAGTTTTTGTTCTTTTTTTATTGTTTCTGGTCGCACTGATCTTGGCACATGCATAAGAATTGTTGCTATCAAGCTTGTGGTTTAAAACATAGCGAACAGTTGTGTTGACTTGACCTGTTATTAATAATATTAAATTACAATAATACTATTAAAAAAACACAACACAATCACAAATACCAAACAATAAAATAGTAAATAATCAAAAAAAGTAGATACTAATATTTCAATACAATAAAAACAGTATTGATAACGTTTCTTTCGGTAATAACTTTGTGTTCTTGTTCATTGTATCAATAAAAACAGTATTGAGAACGTTTCTTTCGATATTTAGTTTTTGTTCTTTTTTATTGTGTCGTGTTGTCGTGGCCCTGGCACATGCATAAAAATTGCCTGTCAATCTTCTGGTATTAAAAAGTAATAATTTATAGATTGCCTTTTATAATTCGTATAATTCAATTTATAGATTGTATAAAGCCGCTTTTTAAAGAATAATTTCAATAGCGACGTGAATCCATTTAATAATTAAAACAATTTGGTTACTAGATCTATTACTTAAACTTAAAAGGATAAAGCAAACCTATAATGAAAAAAAAATAACAACATGATTTGAAAGACATTACGTCATACGCTAGTTTTTTTTTTTTTTAAAGTAGAACATTCAGACTCTCCAAGACAAACTGCTGATGCGTAACTTTTATTAATGTGATTTCGCCGCGTTCTTAAAAAAAATGATAACCCGATAAGACCGCGCATTCAACATAGTAAATGAAGGGAAATATCCATTTAATGCGTACGGTTATATGTATTTGCCATAAACTATAATATACATGGACCGATTGCTTTAGTAATTCTGCTATATGATGACTTGAAACACTGATGTTCGGAATTCCCGATTTTAAATAACGTAATTGCTATACAGGAAATAAAGTTATTGATATACAAGTTCCGTTTTATTTAATCGCTATGATTTTCTCAATGAAAAATGTAAATCGAAAGTTGTACAGAGCGGAAACATTTATAGATCAGTGTTGTATGCGCACGAAAAAGAACATAAGCTCTAAAAATAGAGCAGGCGGTCCATCTTATTATAGTCAATGATAAAAGGATGAATAGGCCTACAAGTATTCATTTAAAGTCGAAAAAAAAAATGCGATTTAATAAAACGGAATTTGTATAACAATTACTTCATTTAGAATCGGGAATTGTAAAAAAAAAGAAGATAATAGCATAAAAAAACTAAATCAAGCGGTCCATGTATATTATAGTCTATGGTATTTGCATAGCTGAATATATGTTTTTCTTTTTATAAAATCAACATATTCATGATTAAAAGTGATTAAAAAACAATTCTTTTGGGATCGTTTCCAATTTATGCATTACATTTTTGTGCCGATTGGTCAACGGTCTAGAAACTTATAGAGGACAAACATATAAATATATATAATAAAATAAATACAATAAATATAATAAAATCACCATAATTCTCATAGACCAGTTGCCCCAATCTCTAGAAACTTTAGACATGAGTAACAATAAAATCCACCAGATTTCTGTTCACACTTTTAAAACATTATTCAACATCCACTACGTGGACTTGAGCGCAAACAATCTGACCACCCTCTTCAGGATGGAAAAAGAAATAGCATTCAACATGATCGTAATCCCCACTTTCAATCTACAAAACAACCCCTTGGTTTGTGATTGTATGTTGGGCTGGTTGAAGGATTGGTACGATGAGAAGCTCAGAGACACAGGTACAGTGCCCACATGTTAAACTTCATTGAAATATAGATGATTGTCCCCGTTTCATGTTTATACGACTCGGATCCAGAGTTTGCAAACGGACGAATTCCTATGTCACTACACCAGTCACTGCGAGGATTCTTGCATGTGCTGTGATTACGATGCCTGTTACTGCAAGTACAAATGCCCGCTATTTTGCCAGTGCTACATCGAAGATACTCTCTCCAGATTCATCAGGTGAATTGTTTCAATGCAGGTCTCACGAGGGTGCCTGACACGATATCAGAAGGTGCAACTCACATAAGACTGGACGGTAACAACATATAGGTCCTTTATGAGAAAAAAAATTTGTTATAATTTTGTCGCTGAGCTTTACCTAAGCCATAGCCAGATCCGCACAATTCAAAACAATACATTCAGTGGATTGAAAGCAGTTAAAGTCTTCTATTTAAATAACAACTTTCTCACTAAAGACCTTCTGGCTTATTCAGTGCAATGGAAAACTTGGAAAAACTATATCTTCAAAACAATCAAATTATCTTCATTGATCCCCAAGCTTTTCTTGTGCCAACCAAACTTAATTGTATAAATCTTAGTGAAAACTCTCTTGTTACAGCTCCTCTTGATGGATTCTGGAACTTTACTAACAGATCTAAAGAGAGTGGGAATAAGGTGTATCTGTCACTTAGCAGAAATCCTTACAGCTGCGACATTAGCTTTGTCTGTAGGTTTATGCAGGTCATTAGAGAAACCTCAGATTTTATTGAAGACGTAGCCTACATTGAGTGCATATCTGAAAGCAAGTCGGACTCTCCAAGTTTTACACTTTAGGACTTTCCACAGTGTAAACTTATCAATTCCTGCTAATATATCCAGAAATAGTGTCCACACTTCAGCCACCAAGACAGAGACGTATGCACTGATTGCATCCTGTGTGGTCATAGCTTTCGGTCTTGCTCTGTTGATTGTGGCCTACATGAACCGAAACTTTCTCCAGGTTCTCTGCTTTACTCGTTTCAGACTGCGAGTCTTTAAAATGACCAAGGCTTCAGACGATGATGACAGACCATACGATGCCTTCATTTCCTATAGCAACAAGGATGAAGACTTTGTTATTCATCAGCTGGGACAAGAAGTTTCAACTCAGTGTAAACTACCGGGACTTCCCGACGGGCGCCTGTATCGCAGAGACTATTGTCCGCAGCGTTGACGCTAGTAAAAGAACAATTCTAGTCGTGTCTGAAAATTTTATGGAATCCGAATGGTGTAGGTTTGAGTTTCAGACTGCCTACCAGCAGGTGTTGAGTGAGCACATAAATCGTGTTATTTTAATCCTCATGCATGACCTTGACCCAGAAAAACTGGACAGCACATTAAAGCTGTACATGAGAACGAAAAGGTACTTAAAGTACGACAACCCTTGGTTCTGAGAGAAGCATATGTTCGCGATGCCATACGTCACAAAGAAAGCCAGATTAGATTCAGAACCAGCGCAGGAAGTGACAAGAGTTTGAGCCTTAGAACATCACACTCCCCGTCGACCACAGGAGAGTGCCGATCACCTGCGACACAGGGGTCAGGTGTGAAACCATTCACAATGACATGTATGAAATCACCATCCTAGATTCTTGCAGCATCCACTACCAGCTGGCCAATGACCGGTTCTGCAGCACACACACAAACACAGCCTACCACAACTCTAACCTTAGTAACAGCACATCAGGCTTCCACACCGGATACGTTTGTGGCAGCTATTGTATTGCAGCTATTCCCGAATCTTCAATGTACATATTTCAATTTACCTAGCCATACATCAGAAAATTATTAAACAATTTTTTTCACATAACACTATAGTAACATGAAAGACCAAGTAAAGAGGTTTATCTGAGAGGAACGAGATTTGGAATAGCCTCATACGGAGGTGACGTTAGAGAAGGGAAATGAATAAACACAACTCGACGCTATAAATCTATATTTAACCATTTTGTTAAAAATAAGAACCGGGAAAAGATTCAAAACATGTGGCAATATACTCAAAACACGTGACAATATTTATTTTTTCTAGTCGGAATCCTTTCTCTTACGTCACTTTCCTATGTTGCCGGAAATAAAAACATCTCAAATAGCTAAGAGATTTGGATTTTTCCTCCGAAAAACACACACATTTTAGTGCAAATATTGAACTAATTACTTAAAATGTATATCTAATATCTTGTTTAAATTATTTTATTAACATGCAGATGGTGAATACAATATTTACTATCAAAATGAAATGTTAATTCAATTTTGATTAAAAGCTCTTCACTTGGTCTTTAAATAAAGCGTCAAATTCTATATTATTATACATGAATATTATTGTCCTTGTGTGAAATAATTTTTCAACAAAACAATAAAAATTAGATTATTAAATAGATTTCCATAAAAAAAGTAGTTACCATCATTTATATCCATGTCTTTTTGCGCATTAACTCACTAGACATAAGATAACGAGAATCGATTTTTACATTGTTTTAAAAAAACAAACGTAAAACAATAAACAAGATAAAAGTGGACTGTTAGATTCGATCGTTACATAGATCAAAAAAAGTGTTCTTGCTGATGGTTTCTTAAGATGGTTTCTTAAGTATTAAAAATAAAACCGCTGATTTGGAAATCCTAATAAATAAAGAAGAACCAGACATAATTGCAGATTCCGAAACATGGCTTAGCCCAGATATTTACAACACAGAGATATTCAATAATAATTATGAAATATTTAGGAAAGATAGGTCAGACAGGCATGGAGGTGTCTTACTAGCTATAAAATCTACTCTAATAGCTGAAGAAATTAAAATAGAATCTAAAAATAACATAGAGTCAGTCTTTTGTAAAATAAGTAGACCTAATTCTAAACCACTAATTGTAGGCAGTGTTTATAGACCACCAAACTCAACATCAAAGTACATGACTGATCTATGTAATCAGCTGACAAGTATTGAAACTAAATATAAAAATGCTATAATTTGGATAATGGGGGACTTCAACCTCCCTGATATAAATAGGAATAGCTACTCTATAGAAAAACACCAAAACATAAAAGAAATAAATGAAATGTTTATCAATACCATCCAAAATATAAACTTAGATCAAAATAATAACAAAACCAACAAGAAAGTATAATATACTAGATTTATTCTTAACTAACAGACCAGGACTAGTAGTAGATTATGAAATAATTCCTGGACTTTCAGATCATAATATTGTCAGAGTAAATAACAATATAAAAAACCAAATAAAAAAGAAACCTAAAAGAATAATTTACCTCTGGAATACATGTAACACAACAGAACTACATCAAGCAGCAATAAAATTTCAAACCAATTTTCGTAATAATAGTCATCATAGTGACAGTCCATAACAATTTGAGGGCTTGCGTCCGATATAGTTGTATAGTAAAGCATATATTCAAGTTGTGTTGTGTTGTGTGTGTAAAGCCGTGACCTACTGAGCAAGTCTAATAACGCTGAATTTATTCTTCCGATTGGAAAAACGTGAGTAGGAAAAATTTACTACTTTAAAAATCTCTTAACAAAAGAATGGAATTTATTGAAAATCCAGAAGAAGAAGTTCTAAAAACTTTATCAATAAAGAAGTTAAAAGAGATCGCTGAGATCTAGAAGATATAAATTACTGAGACTACACTATCAAGAACTGTGTTGACACAGCAGATAAGAGATGAGTAGATTGCTAGAGGCAAAATGAAAGTAGAATCAAGCGCGGAGGGATATCAAGTTGAAGGTCAGACGTCAAAAATCTTCGATGTCCGAACAGTTCCGCTTTCAGATAGAAATGAAACGGATGGAAATGGAGATGGAACAAAAACGTCTTGATCGTTAGATGGAACAGAAACGTCTTGATCTTGAGATGAAAAAACACCCGAAAGTCATGGTCAAGGGAAGAATGAAATTGACACAGAGACCCTGTGCAGTTTTCAACTGTTCATTAGTGAAGGTTGTGTGGCCTTACAAAAGGAAGGACCACTGAAGTCCGTAAACATATTACGTGACACGGGGGCATCATTAACCCTGCTGCTTAAAGATGTATTACCATTGAATGATAATACATGTACAGGACAGATTGTCCTAGTGAGAGGTTTTGAATGGAAAGAAGAAGTACCTCTACATAGGATATACCTCTCATCTGACTTGGTAACAGGATATGTGACAGTTGGAGAAATATCTAAACTTCCTGTTGATGGCATATCGGTGATCCTAGCAAATGATTTGGCAAAAGGGAGGGTGAGACCTGAACTGATTGTGAATGAGAATCCAGACCCTAGTCCTAATGTTAAGACAGGTGAAGAAAAAGAACTTTATCCTGTAGGTGATGTCATAAAAGGTATGACACCACAGAAAAAGAAAGAAGAAATTCTCTCACGAGAAAAAAGGGGACGAAGAAGTGGAACTTGATACTACTTTTTTCTCCAAGATTGACAATTGTCCGAAAGGAAATGAACAATCAAAGAAGTCATCACGAAGAGAGATGATTGTTTAGCAAGAAAACCCTATCAAGGATGTCCATAACCATATAGACCACGGTATGCTCAAACAACAATGCAAACCTGCAGTTGCCGGTTCAGATGAAGATTTGAGGAGCATCACTGAAGAAACGAGTGCTGAGAGCTGGACCGAAACTATCAAAAACTATGGGTTACCACAATCCATCCCGACAGATCGAGGTACCAACTCGAAACTCTTCAATCCAGTCCTAACGAACTTATGCATCACGAAGCATGAGGTGTCAACTGAATCCTATCCGGAGATTCAAGGAGCCTGTGAACCGATCTTTGGACCCACTGTCCGAGGACCACTCAAACTACTTCAAGAGGCATGGCAGGCCGAATTGGATCTCCTTGGGCTGATCAAGTACCTAGATAAGTACATAAATTTTTTGTCTGACATAACTGTTTTTGTTAGAAAAAAACTGTACACTGCTCACATGTAGATGTAATTGTTGTGTGATGAAAGCAAGGCAAAGAAATTATATCATTTGAAAATGATAAAGCCTTACCTTCTGAAAACAATTGGAACAAACTTGATGTTGTTAACATTGTTACTTTTATTTGTAAAATTCATGCCTGGAGTTCAGGATGAATTGAATGACAAATTCACTGATAGTAAGTTACCAAACTTACTATTTTAAAACTAAATCCCTTACTTGTGATGAAAAAGGACTGAGTAAAAGTATTGTTAGAGCAGATATCATTATATTGTGATATTTCTAAACAAACTTGTTAGATTGAGCTTTAAAATAATTGCTATAAGAGAAAAAGATCAGTTTTATCCGCAGAATTATAAATCAGAGGACATTATTAATGTGGACTGATTATAAGATATGTTTGAGAATCTCTGGAAATGATAATTGAAACATTTGGCAGAGAGGATAATTTGATTGAAAAAGATGTAAATGATTTTGAGAAAAGAGAATTTTCTATCACTAAAGTATTGAGAAATGTTTTATTATTGTACTATGGAAATTTATTTTATCATGTACTGTTGTTGAAATAATTGCTCACTGAGTCAGGATGCAAATTTCTTCTATGTGAATTTATTCATTTGTTCTATTATCATTGAATGTATGATAATGTAGGGTAAAAATAGTTGCTGCAAGGCAGAACTATGACTAACAAGATTCCGAAGATATGTATTTATATATGATTTTTCACTTTTAGGATACTGTTATATGAAAAGCAGATCAGAAGCTGAAACTAATCTAAAACTTATCCTTGTTTTGTATAAATTTAGGATGTGCCACTGACTTGACAATGTAAACCATTCTGGTTTCATGGTTGAGAATTTATAATGTTGACATACCAATGTTCAACAAATGTATGATTAATTAAGGATTTCATCTCAAGATTGTAAAACTAATCTATTTTTTTTCCTGTATTAGTTAAAATAGATTGAATGAATGGTATTGACAACCAACAGAATGGGTAGACCTAACACTGTAACAATAACAGGAAAACCTAAAATCTATGAATGAGACCTTTGTGGAACATGGAAAAGAGCAATGTATCCCACCTTACAAACTGAAAAGATTGGAGATGAAATGTTTTCACCACACAAGTCCAACCAGCAGTTTGTTTTGTAAATAAAATTGTTTTCTGTCTGAAAAAAAAATTAATAGTCTATGCTCTTTAATCTTTTGTACGTCAATAATATTTGATTTGAAATGTCTTTGATGTAATCCATAGTGAATAGTTACTTACTGTTTAGTATTAAAATGGTATGAAGATGATAACTTGCTTTAATTGATAGTTAATTTAGTAAATTAACCAATTTTGTTTAAGTAAAATCCATGTATGAATAATGAATTCAATTTAAAACTGCTGTTTTAAAATAATGTACACAGAAAATGATGACCTAGAAATGTTAGGGGTATATGAGAAATTGAAATAATTTTTAATGATTTTTTCTATAACCTATCTTAATTCTTGAATATACCATGTTTAATTTTCTTAATGTAACAAAAATGAATGTAATTTTGAAATTATTGTTGTTAAATACTACTCGTTCGTCATGATAACTTTTTGTCGCGTAGAGATTTTTTGACCAAAGCGGTGATTGTTTAGAATCAATTGGGAATGGAGAGAGAGAGAGAAGAAGATTGACCTAAATCATTTGTCCCATCACAGACAGTGTCGAATGTGTTGAAAAAAACTGAGCCTACAAGCTGGAAAAAATTGTCAAGCAATGATAATTTTTTTTGGTAGAGTGTATTTGGGTCAGGCCTAGTATTTTTTCCTCAGCGTTTTTTTTCCTCATGAAAAATAAGTCGTGTCGGAATAGACATTAATTGATTTTTCTTGTTGTTTAATTACAATTGCAAAAGATATTAGTTTAGAAAAATGGATGCGAGAGTTTATTACCGTGGAATGTTAATGTAATAGAAATTATTAAATTGTATTATATTTATCCCTATTAAGAATGATTATGTATTTTTCTTGTATACATGATTTAGATAAACATAATTAAATTGTCCATTGTTTTGAATTAATATTGAATGAGTGAATGACTAGAGTTAAGCCATTTGATAAGATTAACTTATATTGCATATATTATATGTTATTGTTATCAGTTTGATTGAATTATTGGAATACCCAATTGAACTGTTGTTATCTCCGGAATACTTTCCTTTATAATTATTCCTTAAAATTAACATTTTGTTAAAATGTTATTGAAATAATTATAAAACTGTTGAAGGAGGGGGTGTTACGAATGTCGGTCATAGATGAATGACGTACTGGGGCATTGACCTCTTAACAAGTGCGTATCCAAGTCCAAGGTTTGACCTTTGTGCCCTGAGGGCAGTTTAAATAAAATAATTCGTCCAACCCCGTGGAAATTGAAGGTTACTCTGGATCGCAGTATCCTGTAGAGCACAAGTGCGTATTAGGACCCTGTAGAATCTTCGATAATAGTTTTCTTTGTAAAGTCCCTACCTCCTAAAAGTTAGTTCAGTTTGAAAGTTTGTATAGAGAAGTCGCTATATTGATACTTGTATATTATATGAAATTCTATGAAACTCTTATGTTGCCATCAGTTGATGCATTTATTGATCGTTTATCTTGAGTCTACAATTTAAATAAAATTGTTTATTCAACAACTGGAGTTGTTTGATCTATCATTGTTGAGAAAGGTGGTGAAGATCATTATACCGAATATAACTACATTACTGCATAGACCTGTCAGTCAAGGAACCCCTAGCTTGGACTACAGATTAGCAGAATCTAGAGACTTCTAATAAAGATACAACTATACATTGAATCCGATTTAACGAGTCGTAATAATAGTCATCATAGTGACAGTCCATAACGATTTTGATGATTGATTTTTTTTATAAAGTTTTTATTAATGCTAGGTTTATTATTAGCAAGTATTAACTTTAAGGAGACTATTTCTAGAAGCAGATGCAATGTATACACATATAGCTAAAACATTTCACAGTCATCCTTTAGCCTAATAAGCCAGAAGTTAAAATATTGAGCACTAAGAGATTTATAGTTTAAAGAACTAGTACATTATGAATAACTTTTAATAATATTAGCATTGATTTTCACAAGAAACATATTTTATTGAATATAACTATTAACTATACCAGTGGCCTATTTATGTTATCAATACTATCGTAGTATAAACAATGCTACATTGACGATTATATTTATTACAATTTATAGGCTACTACACACAGGGCCGGATTTACCTATAAGCTAAACAAGCGATAGCTTAGGGCCCCCACTATGTTAGGGGCCCCCCAAATAATTGTTATAGTGAGCAATTGTCATATATACTTAAATATACTGCAGCATTATTATAATATAGATAAATAATTAATGTCAGTAGGCTACTGAAAAAGTTTCTTAAACGAATTGTGGCAGTCATAATTACTATGGCAGAGCGTGGTTTACCTTTCATAGGAGATAAAGAAACATTTGGTTCTCCTCACAATGGCAATTTCATTGAATTGGTTGCATGTATAGCAAAATTTGATCCTTTTCTAGCAAGCCATTTTAAAACTAAATGGGAATTGTCATAAACTCAATAGAGGCGCCAACCGCTTAGTCTGGTGCCATGGAACTTACTCACAATGGCTCCAACCTACAAACTACAATTAATCCTGGCTCATTGCGGTGCTCACAAAAGAATGAATGATGTGTGACTGTATCTGTATCTTGCATACATTTTTATATATGAATGTACTTACTCTCTTCTATAACTGTTGTACATGCATCAATATATATATATTTGTGCCCCCGTGGATCCCCATTGGTCAATTCGAAAACACGTGCGTCACTGACCTATCTAGGCCTATATAGTGTCTAATAATATTACTGAATATTACGTGTCATACTGTATGAAATGATTACAAAACATTTATTGTTTAATTAATTTTTGTTTTCAATAATATCGGAAAATAAATTAATGATTTTTTAAACTTTTGTTTTAATTACTTTGTAAATTAAATGCATTCAATTCAGTTTGGCTTTATATTTACTATTATCTGGCAAGTTATTAATTAAATCATGTCAATTTGGACATTCCTACCGGTCACTTTTAAGTTTTAAGCTTCGACTGATTGTAAAACACGTTGTCGAACCCTGTCCAAATATTTCTAATACCTCTCAGTAAGTAAACAAAAAATAATAATTATATTTTACATTTTATTATGATCTTCGTTTTGGTAATCCTTTAGTGTACTTGGTTCTATAAAAGTAGGGTTCTAAAAAATTCCAACTGAAAATTTTTTTCGCGTTAGCTATTGATAAGTGTCTTAGGAAGAGCGGCAGACTATTGAAAATGAAAAAAAAAATTTTTTTCATCCATATAAAAATTAATTTCAATTGTGTTTATAAGTGGCTTGTGACGTCACACAGCCATGAAACACGATGTTTGCAGCGCTTCCTAAAACACTTATCAATAACTCCGCTACTCAAAATTTCAGTCGGAATATTTTAGAACCGATACCGAAAAGTGAAAAAGGGCGAAATAGCACGAAATGAATACAAAAAAAACTGATTCTTACCTTATTTCATAAGAAATAACACAAAAACGTGCAAGCAGAGTTCGACTGCCGGTGGCCGTCATGACAGTACGTCACACTAACGGTCTTAGTCATGTGATGTCTGGAAAGAGGCCGGGAAGGGGGGGATTAAAAGATAGTTTTCTTTCACCCATTCTAACCAACAACAACAACCATAACATCATCAACAAGAACAAAAACAACAAAAACAAACTACTCGCTTTCTTCTTCATTCTGTCCCCTCTCAGCCTCGGGATCACTGTCAACCTCTGGATCACTGTCAACCTCGGGATAAGGGGACCCATCATAGAGATCAGCTATACATCTAAAAATGGAGTGAATTCTACTGCCTAAATCGGGGTGGGACATTCTAAAAAAAAAATTCTGCTAAATGGCCATGAAGGTGATGTTTTCGGTTGCCATAAGAAGGCAAGGACGACCTGACATCCCTCCATAGCCGTTCAACATTTTGGGTATGGGCATGGGTGAGGGGGTCCACAAAATTATAGGTATGATTTTTAAATAGCCCACATCGCCACAAGGTCACACATATTTTCTCTGGGAATCCTAGCCCAAAGAAACCACGTACACTGATTTTGGGAGACACTGTAACGGCACTACACATACATACGTTTCTTTTTATTCTTGCTCACATGGGACCGTTTGTTACAGTGAAAGAAACCATCTTTCAAGAAGATGGGTGAGCTAAATTTCAAACAAGACTTACTTTGAGGAATAATTTTGTGACTGTATAAAAAGGTAAGGAATCTGTCTTTGTCCTTCAACAAGTCTCTAAAAACACCGTAACTCCACCGGCAGTCTGAACACACGTTAATAGAATCACTTATATTAACACTATCAGAAGTAGCGGCGGCAGCGCCATTATTCGCCATTGTTGAAGCAAAAGTGACCGTTATAGGCCCTTGTCTTACCTTGAACGCTGTTATCGCACGGGCGGTCCGTGTATCACACGGGCCGCCCGTGTGATATTGCATTTCGGGATCAAAAGAACAAAATAAATAAACACAAAGGGACACAACAATGTTTATATTGACTAGACAAAAATCCAAGGAGGTAACTCAATTTTTTTTTTTAAAAATGTACAATTTCAAATGGAGGTAATTCATTTTTTACCATTTTTCAAGGGAAGTTATAAATTTTGCCTTCCGAATTTTTTTTTTCGAAATTTCAACATTAATTAATAAATCACAGAAATGGAACCGATCAATGAAACCAACGGTTTAGTATTCAGGATAAAAATATCTTTAAAGTAATATATAGGACTTTAAAAAAAATTGAACCAATTACACTAAAGTATAGCCCTTATAATAATAGGGCCTTATCTTATACATTAAAGACGCTCCTTCTATAAAGGAGATTATTGCGTCCTACGCCCATCCGTGGTCCGAGTCTAGTCTTGCATTTTTATTAATGTTTTAAAGGATGTTAGGTTATTGGTTTTCCTGGTTTGTTCAGGCAACCCATTCCATGCCCGAATGCCACTCATGAAGAAAGAGTACTTATAGGCATTTGTTCTCGCATAAGGGACAAGGAAAGTGTTTTTGTCTCTATGTTTATCTAAGCTTTGCAACAGGTTATTGTGTTGTATTTCTAAATTAGAGTTTTAATGCCTTATGTATTTTTACTACTTTACTCTTCGCCCTTCTGTCCTCTAGTGTTTCTAGGTTTAGTGATTTTACTAATGATGTTACTCTTGTTAATTGGGAATATTCACTAGTTATGAACCTTGCAGCTCTTTTTTGAATTTGTTCTAATTTTTTAATATTTTTCCTTAGTTGATGTGTTCCATACAGGTGCTGCATATTCTAGTATAGGTCTAACTAATGTGAGATAGCATTTTAGTTTTATATTCTTATTACATTTGTAAAAGTTCCTATTTGAGAATCCTAATGTTTTGTTTGATTTTTTAATTACTTCATCAATATGAGGGTTCCAAGATAACGTATCATTTATTATTACTCTTAGATACTTAGCATTGTTAGTTTGAGTTAGCTCTTTACCATGAATGAAGTAGTGCTATTTCATATTCATATCAATGTGGGCTCTTATATTGGGCATGCCTATTCTTTAGATTTAGTCTTTACTACTTTAGTCTTTAGTCACTTTAGTGTCTTGCTTTATAATTGACACTGTTTTCTTTTTCTTTTTAGTTGATTTTACGTGCCAAACTTTATACCTTCATTCCTGCTGTTTCTATCAATTTATTTGTGGCAGGAATTGCCACTCCCCGGTTGGCAGCCATTCTCGGCGGTGCAGTTGAATACCTCACCTCCCACGAAGCTACACCATCGTCTCTCGAGACGGACGGATGCAGATGACAACAACATATTTTTGGCTATTAATAATACCTCTCAGTAAGTAAAATAAAATAAAAATTATATTTTGCGTTTTATTAATAATCTTCGTTTTAATTGTTTTCACAAAATTTACTCTGCGTCTACAACTATAGTACATTTTTTAGAATTCATTATTATCTAACTTTTTCCCTTTTCTTTCCTTTACTTCCAGGTTAGTTATTGATTTTAGGTGCCAACTTTATACCTTCACCACTGCCGTGTCTTTCAATTCTTTGGGCCAATACCTGGCAGTAAGTACCGGTAAATAAAATACAAATTTGCCTATTATTTTACATTTTATTAAGATCTTCATTTTAATTGTTTTGATTATAAATTTCCTCGGTGTCTACGACCGCAGTACATTTTTGTAGATTCATTATCTCATTTTTTTCCTTTATTTCCAGGTTAGTTAGCGTAGACCTATACTATTTCAACATATAGGCTAATTTTTCAAATAGTGTAAGTTTTTAAACTGTAGGCTATATGGTTATATATTTATTCTTAAAATGATTCTTTATATATATTTTTTTTATCATTAAGATGTCCACCATTACCCCTGAATCAAAGAGACCTAATAGAAATGATACTCCAGAACAATGAGACCAGCAATGGCAAAGATTGGCTGTAAGGCATGCAAATGAAACTCCAGAACAAATGGAAGAGAAACTTAGGCAGAGCAGAATTAGGATGGAACAGTTGAGGTCGAGGCAAGCTAATGACATTAAATTAAAAGCATTTAGTTATGATTGTAAAATTAATTATCATTACAACCTGATGTACACATAGGATCAATGGATATTGTTTGTCAATACTGTTAGGCAAATAGGTTAAGAAATGAATTGCCAGGAATTTGCTTGCTGTCATTTTTATCCCGAGCAACGCCGGGTAAATTAGCGAGTATATATATATATATATATATATATATATATTATTTCACAAACATAGTTATCTGTCCTTGTATATATTTAATATGCTTACACCCCCCCCTTTTATGTAAGTGTAACCTCCCCCCCCCCTATTAAAGACCTACGACATAAAACATTGGGCTACTTATTAAATTGTTTTCAATAATAAATTTTTAATGAAATATTATAACAATAAAATTATTTGTGGCATTGCAAAAAATGATTTAAAATCCTGATTAAATCTAGATCTAGACCGAGTTTTAAAGTTAAAGTAAGCCTGGAAAATACATTTGACATTTTAACTTTTTGATTTTTTAAATCTTAATTAATTTGAGTTCTTATCTTATATATTACAGACGTTCCTTCTATAACGATATATGCTACTTCTACAATTCTATTTCTACATAAAAAGTAATGAAACGACTTAATTAAAAAAAATAAAAATATACTTTACAAATACATTAAATAATTTAATTTTTAAGATCATCGACAATAGGCCTAACAGATTAACTTAATTTTCCATAAATAAAAACAGGTGATTAAATAGACAAGACGTATGCTTATACAACACAGATTGGAATCTGGAAATTACGAAAGGAAAATATTTTAATAAATAATGAATTAGAAGAAATATTAAAACAAAGCAGCCCATCTTATTTCAAGTCTTTGATTAAATGTAGGGAAACATAATTTATATTTAAGTCTTTTTGCGCCTTTCCCCACTAGCCATAAGATAAAGAGAATCTATATTGATATTGTTTTCAACAAACAAACGTAAAATAATAAATAAGATAAAGTGGACTGGTAGATTCGATCATTACACAGATCTTAAAAAGTGTTCTTGTTGATGGTTTCTTAAGGTGAATATTCACATATAAATGTATACAGCCTTGTACACGGTGAGTCATTACCTCTTGATGAGCTGTACTTAACACAGTCTTCAGCGGATGTAGCTGGTGATGGATGACCAGAACCAAACACAAACGCAGTTTCGTTAGAAGTGATGTTTGTCCCATCTGACCAAACAAACTGTCCTTCAATGACCATGTCATCCAGACCGATCCAGAAATCAGAAAAAGAAACAGATTTCATAGCTGCAAGCAGGAGGTTGTGTCTGTTTTCATTTTTCACAGTCATCAATATTCCTTTCTTCTTTTTGCAAGTAATAACAGAGTTGTCATAAGTCATTGACTGGTTGGAGATAAAAGCGCACAGACCGGTGTTGTTAACAAATTTTTCAGTGTATCCAAGACTACTGGGACAAAAAGTTGCTCCAGTTGAATAGAAAACTTGAGGGTAGACAGGTACCATGCCAACTTTCCATAGGCCATATCCCAACCAGCAAGTCTGGTTTCTTTCGTCATAGATGAAGGCTTCACACGTGTAGTTCCAATTTAAGCACGATGTCCCGCATGCCACCACTGACCTACTTTTATTTTCTGTGGTCAAGTGATACATGCCGATTCCTGCTTGAGTCTGTTTTTGAAAATTTTTAGAAAATCCACGAATTTCTACACAACAAAAAATGCACGTTAGAAATAACAAGTGAATCATGAAAGTATTCTTGGTCTTTACTTTTAGATCCAAGGCCATCGTCTATTTTATTTAATTGAGTCAATCTTCTAACTTAACATCACAGTTATCAAAAATGGCCAGCCAAACACCAATTGAAAGAAATATTTGCACAGTGTCCAACATCTCGACTTAACGATCGTAACTGTTAAAAGTAAAGAAAAGGAAATTGTGGAATAAGCAAACTTAACGTTGACTGGTCCTGATATTTTTTACATGTGAATTCAAGAAACAAAGTAAATACTTTTTTAATTATAAGAATAATCTGAAAATTATACATTTGTCTCAATGTCCGAGGAAAAAGAAAATGTTCGCTTTAAACTGCGCCATTAAAACTCTGAACAATACCGCATTTCATGCCCCAGCTTTTTTTATTGTTATGTTCATTCATTGTATTAATCCTGGCTTAATAGTTCTGAATACACTAATGGTTGATCGACCATTAGAACACAAAAAAAAACGCGAGTAAAAAGAAATAGAAATAATAAGATATTTTATGAGAAGTAAAAGTTTATTCAGAAATGATTGTTGTACCGTTCATACATAAGAATTGATTTTTTAAACCTCCATTGTGTATTATATACTCTAACTCGCAGTCATTAAGATGTAGTTTTAATTTCCAGTTCCAAGTTCATTTGTAAATATGGCATGTTTACATTACTTGATGTTATTTACTTTACACTTTGTGCTGTATCTGCAACAGATAATCTCACGCAAAAGAGATTTCGAAAAATAACCAGAATGATATTGGACTCAAGATTGTCAGCGTAGACGTATTCTGGATAAGGTCAGTTTCAGAGTGTTCTGTCCAATGTCTCCAATTGCTCTATACTGCCTTCATTTATGACACATCTTCTTTGATGTGTCGGACTGACGTTGGCACAGATCCAATGGGAACGAAACCATTACTTGGACAGTCTTTATATGTTGCTGATTGGTTAGATTACAGTACATCGACACAAAGTGTTACTACAGCAAAGCAGATAGATACGATAACTCTGCGTGCTACGACAAATCTTGATGTCAGTACAACAGATGTTTCTGACAGTACAACGCAACTTTCGGACAGTACAACATATGTTTCTGACAGTACAACGCAACTTTCGGACAGTACAACATATGTTTCTGACAGTACAACGGATGATTCTGACAGTACAACGGATGTTTCTGACAGTACAACAGATGTTTCTGACAGTACAACGGATGTTTCTGACAGTACAACGGATGTTTTTGACAGTACAACGGATGTTTTTGACAGTACAACAGATGTTTCTGACAGTACAACAGGACAACAGATGTTTCTGACAGTACAACAGATGTATCTGACAGTACAACAGATGTTTCTGACAGTACACCATATGCTTCTGGCAACAATTGTTTTATTGCATTCTCATCAACCCTCTATAATGGAAAGTGGATTTAATGCTGATACTCAGTTGTCAAAAAAAGAAGCAAAAGCTGCAAATAGTGAAGTGTGGAGACCTAAAGCTTTTGCCAACAAAAATTGAAACAAAAAAAAACGAACAACTAACAACATTCCAGACACAAAATTCACACAAAATTAATATTTTTTTATTTTAGTTCTTTTTTAAGATCATAAATACTCCCACAAATCTAGTCGGTCTAAAAAAAATGATAAAACTATATTGATTCCAGCAGGGGGAGTGGGGTAAGATGCTAAAACTATATTGACTCCAGCAGGGGGCGGGGTTTGATGCTAAAACTATATTGACTCCAGCAGGGGGGCTGGGTTTGATGCTAAAACTTTATTGACTCCGGCAGGGGGGTGGGGTTTGATGCTAAAACTATATTGACTCCAGCAGGGGGGCGGGGTTTGATGCTAAAACTATATTAACTCCAGCAGGGGGGCGGGTTTTGATGCTAAAACTATACTCACTCCAGCAGGGGGCGGGGTTTGATGCTAAAACTATATTGACTCCAGCAGGGGGGCGGGGTTTGATGCTTGAGAAAAAGGTTGGGATGGGACGAGGGGCGGTGAACGAAAAAAAATTGTTAAAAGGGGGCGGTCAGCTGAAAAAAAGTTAAAAACCTTTACTCTAGTTGTATAGACTCCTCTCTTACTCTAGTTGTATAGACTCCTCTCATACTCTAGTTCTAGTTGTATAGACTCCTCTCATACTCTAGTTCTAGTTGTATAGACTCCTCTCATACTCTAGTTCTAGTTGTATAGACTCCTCTCATACTCTAGTTCTAGTTGGATAGACTCGTCTCAAACTCTAGTGCTAGTTGTATAGACTCCTCTCATCCTCTAGTTCTAGTTGTATAGACTCCTCTCATACTCTAGTTCTAGTTGTATAGACACCTCTCATACTCTAGTTCTAGTTGTATAGACTCCTCTCATATTCTAGTTCTAGTTGGATAGACTCCTCTCATACTCTAGATCTAGTTGTATAGACTCCTCTCATACTCTAGTTTTAGTTGTATAGACTCCTCTCATACTCTAGTTCTAGTTGTATAAATTCGTCTCATACTCTAGTTCTAGTTGTATAGACTCCTCTCATACTCTAGTTCTAGTTGTATAGACTCCTCTCATATTCTAGTGCTAGTTGTATAGACTCCTCTCATACTCTAGTTCTAGTTGTATGGACTCCTCTCATACTCTAGTTCTAGTTGTATAGACTCCTCTCATACTCTAGTTCTAGTTGTATAGACTCCTCTCATACTCTAGTTCTAGTTGGATAGACTCGTCTCAAACTCTAGTGCTAGTTGTATAGACTCCTCTCATCCTCTAGTTCTAGTTGTATAGACTCCTCTCATACTCTAGTTCTAGTTGTATAGACACCTCTCATACTCTAGTTCTAGTTGTATAGACTCCTCCCATATTCTAGTTCTAAGTGGATAGACTCCTCTCATACTCTAGATCTAGTTGTATAGACTCCTCTCATACTCTAGTTCTAGTTGTATAGACTCCTCTCATATTCTAGTGCTAGTTGTATAGACTCCTCTCATACTCTAGTTCTAGTTGTATAGACTCCTCTCATACTCTAGTTCTAGTTGTATAGACTCCTCTCATACTCTAGTTCTAGTTGTATAGACTCCTCTCATACTCTAGTTCTAGTTGGATAGACTCGTCTCAAACTCTAGTGCTAGTTGTATAGACTCCTCTCATCCTCTAGTTCTAGTTGTATAGACTCCTCTCATACTCTAGTTCTAGAGTTCTAGTTGTATAGACACCTCTCATACTCTAGTTCTAGTTGTATAGACTCCTCTCATATTCTAGTTCTAGTTGGATAGACTCCTCTCATACTCTAGATCTAGTTGTATAGACTCCTCTCATACTCTAGTTTTAGTTGTATAGACTCCTCTCATACTCTAGTTCTAGTTGTATAGATTCGTCTCATACTCTAGTTCTAGTTGTATAGACTCCTCTCATACTCTAGTTCTAGTTGTATAGATTCGTCTCATACTCTAGTTCTAGTTGTATTGCCCTCTCTTACTCTAGTTCTAGTTGGATAGACTCCTCTCATACTCTAGTTCTAGTTGGATAGACTCCTCTCATACTCTAGTTCTAGTTGTATAGACTCTTCTCATACTCTAGTTCTAGTTGTATTGCCCTCTCATACTCTAGTTCTAGTTGGATAGACTCCTCTCATACTCTAGTTCTAGTTGGATAGACTCCTCTCATACTCTAGTTCTAGTTGGATAGACTCCTCTCATAATCTAGTTCTAGTTGGATAGACTCCTCTCATACTCTAGTTCCAGTTGTATAGACACCTCTTATACTCTAGTTCTAGTTGTATTGCCCTCTCATACTCTAGTTCAAGTTAGATAGACTCCTCTCATACTCTAGTTCTAGTTGGATAGACTCCTCTCATACTGTAGTTCTAGTTGGATAGACTCCTCTCATACTCTAGTTCTAGTTGGATAGACTCCTCTCATACTCTGGTTCTAGTTGGATAGACTCCTCTCATACTCTAGTTCTAGTTGGATAGACTCCTCTCATACTCTAGTTCTAATTATATAGACACCTCCCATACTATAGTTCTAGTTGTATAGACTCCTCTCATACTCTAGTTCTAGTTGTATAGACTCGTCTCATACTCTGGTTCTAGTTGTATAGACGCCAAACTCTAAATGTTTCGTAAACGGTTGAAAGGTAAGACTTTATTGGCCTCGATACTTCACTGCGATACTGAAGTAAAAAATCGATCAGCTTTAGAACAATTTATTGGAACCTTTTGTTTACACTCACCAAGTACTCGATACCAAATGAAGAGCAAATTGTATTCCACTTTGATGTCCGGAAACTACAAGGACTGGCTGCAGGATCATTTCTTGTGTGTGTGTCTATGTGTCTGTGTGTGTTTGTGTGTATGTGTGTGTGTGTGTCTGTGTGCATATATTAGTGTACAGGTATGTGAGTGTGTGTCATTGGAGTTCTTCCAGGTTTTGATAAAGTAGGTCAAGTGGTCATTTAATTCGAATTCTATAGTCAAGTATTTATTGAAATTCGTTTTTACGGGATATTTGTCTATTTAATTCTACTAAGAAAATAACATGAAACAAGAAGTCTCTAACAGTAAAATGCAATGAGCTCATTTTTGCAGTTTCTAAGGTTTCCTTAACGTAAAGTACACATAAAAAGGTTGTGCTTTTAAAACGATCGTAAGATCATTTGAACCTGGAAACAAAAGAAAAAAAAGACAATATAAGCCTGGGCTGTTTATTTCAGTTTCACTTGTGTTATTTTGTGTAGATTCACTTCACATTATTTTAACTATTCGCTGTTGCAGTTCATTCGGTGTTTCTGATTCTTTCCTTTAATTTAACAGTATAACTTTTAAAATTGTCTTTTGTAATTTTTTTTTTTAATTACTTTTTATTAATTTTATAAAAAAAACAATGAAAGAGAAAGTGAATTAAAATCGTGTCATCGGTGAAGTCTCAAACAAATCAAGTAGTCAAAGTGTTATGTACTAAAAGTAGTTCATAGGGTGTGGACATTTTCGTTTTTCGATTTAGTGTCGTGTAAATAGACGAGCGAAGAGCTGGATTTATCAGTGTTGCGTCCAGGTGCTAAAGCATGTGTTATTCATGGGGCCCCTGGTGATATAATCATTAGGTCATTTTAATATTACTTATGTGCCCTTAGATTGCATCTTTGCATTATTATTAGAAAAAAAACCTAAGTAGGCTACTTCATATAACCTAAAGTATCGTTAAAAGTTATAATGGAACATAATCGTGTTAACATCTCTATAATTTAAACTCATTCAAAATGCCATTTACAGTTGATCTACATTAGTTGTTTACCTTCTCTAGCTTTTCATTTTAAAACAATATGCTAAAGTATGTTGGTGAAGGCGCTAGAGCGCTGGAGTGAAAACTCGTAGATGTCAGATGATAGGTAGAGTCTAATTAACGCACTACTGTATAGATTTCTAATCATGCATAGCCTAAAATATATTACTATCAAATGATTTATTCCAATAATTTTACGAGTTTTTTTTTTTATTGTGTTTGCCGAATGTCAACATTCTGATCAAGTCAATCAATCTATGTAGGGTAGCTTTAGGTATATGATCAGGACTAACTTTTGTTCTCACACTCTGGGCGACCAAGTGACACCCACCGGACAAAGCATCGTTCACATACTCCGAATCCAGGAAAAGTCTTATATTAGGTCAGCCACTTGATACCACGCCGCGCAAAAGTGACTTTTGAGACAAGTAGCAAATGTGGAAAATAAATTAAGCGTGGTTCTGTCCAGCACGTGACTTACAGATTTCTTTATGTTTTTTTTGGGTTTGCAAAATTACAACATAACATTCAATAAAGTAAATAATGTGTGTGTACTTCGTGTGTGTGTACGTGTGCGTCTATTACTTTTTCAATTTGGTCTATGAGCACTTTGCGTGCTTAGTACTTTATAATTTCGTCTATGGGTACTTTTTGTCCTTAGCACTTTATGATTTTGGTATAAGAGTACGTTAGTGTGCTTAATACTTTATCATTGGGATTTAAGAGAACTTTGAGTGCTAAAGAACATCATTATTATTTAAGAATTTAATATTTTTTTATGATTTTCTCAAGAGTCTGTTTTTTAATTGTGTGATAAATACTTTTAGTGTTGAAGAGAGAGAAAGAGAGAGAGAGAGAGAGAGAGAAAGAAAGAGAGAAAAGGGTTGAGATGAAGGGAGATAGTAAGATAGAGAAAGTGAAAGACTAATAGTAGGGCTGTAAACTTTTTAAGTGAGTGCATATTTATGTGGGAGACAGACAAATTTGTTGAGTGAGCTAGGGATGAAGCCTGAGAGAGAAAGAGAGAGAGAGAGATGGAAAGGTGTTGGATGAGTAAATATATAGATTAACTGATTGCGAGAGTGAAAGGGAGTTAGTTAGGGAGTTATTTATTTATTGCGTGAGTGAGTGTGTAAATATGCTACTGAGGAAGTGAATAAATCAACTGCTAAGTGAGTTAGATACTTAGTGAATGAGTGAACAATTTAGTAAATGATTGATTCAGTTAAATACCCATTGAATTAGTGACTGAGCGATATAGTGAGTTACAGAATGAGTATGATGTGAATGAAGGATTTAATAAGTGATTTCTTTTGTAATCAATAAACACTATCGCGAAACTTCCTTTGTCAAATGTAATATCTACACACACCCCCTTTTTAACTACTGTTGTCTAAGGTCTTTTAGAACCGTACCTAAATACCAAAAAATGAAGGCAAATCCTTCCTTCAAAGCCTTTAAATTAATAAAGAATTAAAGAATTTAAGTTTTATTATAAAGTTATTCTACCGAGTCTTTTTCTCAATTGTGTGATACATAATAATTCTAAAAAAAATATATCCCACAAGAAATGGAAATCAACAAAACAAAGAAACAAAAACAAAAACATGATTTTTGAGCATCTGATAGAGAAGTTAATACTATTCGTAAAATTCAACTCTAAATACATCGGTAAATGTACACACTAATAAAAATACAATGGTAGATCAATACATCCTAAATTTGCCTAGCTACCAGAATGCGTCGTTTGTGGACGAATCCCGTAGCCGTTACAATCTCTACCCTTCTTCTTAATTGAGAAATCACTCCCCTCCAAACACATCCCAATTCCTCTTCCCCATCCCAATTCCACACCCCCACCCATCAATCCCTCTCCACTAGCCCAATAATTTAAGTACAAGAATCCCCGAGATCGAACAAAGAGGTGGATAAAAAACAACAATCAACAAATAAAATAATAATGAGATGTCTAGTTCAGTGCTTCCCAAAGAATTACGCCATCTGTGTACCACTTGCAGAAGTATTCTCGTTACAGAAACGTCATACAAATCAGTTCGATTCTATCTCCGATTCCATCAACTGCCAGTACGTCATGTCGTCTGGTGCCAGGTATTTTCGACGACAGCGATCGTGCTCATGAAAGTGGACTTGGCGGGCTCTCTGGAATTGTTACAGAACTTTCAGTCCACCGCGCCTGACCCCTTCATGTGTCTGACAGAATGCCTAAGGAGAAAATTAGGTAGATCCTAATTAATAAAACTACCTGTCACTTACGAAATTGAAGATTTTAATGTTAATTAATATATTTAAAGGAACAATAAAAGATAATGGAATATGGAAAAGAAGAACTCTTATGAAAACATTAGGCTCTGTTTCAATTACATTTTGTAAATATCTTACTTAGGTAAAAGTCTGTCTTCATAAGGCTTGTTGTTCTATTACATTAACAGTTGTTTTTATTTACATTATAAAACGGTTTAAAAATACATAATTTAACTCTTTACGATTAATATGCGACGTTTTTTTTTTAAATTTTATGCCAAGGGAAATAGTCACGAATATTGCAGATATAAGAAATAAACCTGATTAACTCCCACTATTCCTGTTTTTATATTGATTATCTTGTTTTAGTAAAAAGATCTTGTTCTAGTAGCCTATATTAGAGGCCGACCAAAACCATATATTTGGTTTCGGTCGAAACCGAAATCATACCGAAAGTTATACATGGACTTTCGGCTGAAACCGACACCGACACCGAACGGTTCTATACACCTTCGACCAAAACTTAAAGGTAAACCCGAAATAGCCAAACAAAAGACTGTACATTTTTGTGTAATATTAACAAGTTTATTGGTACTCTAATTACAGTTATATAATATACACATGAACTATATATCTTTTTTTTCAGAAGTGAATTCTCTTTAAGATTTTATGACCTAAAAGGCAATATAAACTTTATTGAAATTAAGGATGTTAAACGAAGACCGAATATTTGTTTTCGAACTTAAAACCGAATTTCTGTTTTGATGAAAGTTTGGAGGAAATCATTCAAATATAATATAATCTTATTGTTATTATTTAGACCAGTGGTTCCCAACCTGTGGGTCGCGACCTCTAAAAAACCAAAACTGGCGGTCGAGGTTGAAATCAATGTCAAGCACAAGAATGTTTTTTTGTTTACCAATATGGCGGGAAATGTCACCGGAAGTTCATGATCTCTTCCATTTGAAAAGGTCACGTCTCATCAAGACTTGTCAACGGCAACCTTTTGATAATAGTGTGCCAAAGTGGAATTTCTAATTCAGTCAGCGTGCCAACAGCCTAAATGTCACCCTGCTTTAGCACTCTATTTCTTATAGAATATACTTGAATTGAATACTTGCACGCTGTCCATGTAGCCCCACAATTCCTTCATCACCAAAATCTGCTTCTTCCATCTGCGTCGGATTGCCGCCATCCGTCTTTATCTCACCAAGGAAGCTTGTGTCAAGCTTATCATCTCTCTCCTCTTTTCCCGCTTGGACTATTGCAATTCGCTCTTGGCTGGTCTCTCGGCCTCCTCCCTTCAAGGACTCCAACGTATCCAGTACTGCGCAGCCCGACTAGTCCTCAAAAAGAAGAAGTCAGATAATATCACTCCTTTGCTTCGACCTCTGCACTGGCTATCTATCAACAACCGGATCTCATTTAAACTGGCTTCTCTCTGCTATAAGTGCCTAAATAACACCGCCCCGGGTTATCTCTGCTCCTGTCTTGAGCTCTACACCCAAACCCGTCCGCTTCGTTCGGCTTCTAACGCACTCACTCTGCGGATCCCTCGTGTGAAGTTAGTGTCCGCTGCATTTTTCTACTCGGGACCGTCCGCTTGGAATCACCTTCCACTACAGCTTCGCCAGAGCCCTAACTAAGACACTTTCAGAAGCCGGCTGAAGACTCACCTATTTCGGTATTTGCGTATACATATTTACATTTTCGTCTGTTGTTCGTGCTGTATTCTGTAACTGTTGCCAGCGCATAGAACTGTCATCAACGGGATATGCGCTATACAAGCACCTTTATTATTATTATTATTTAATATTTTTTTTAGAAGCCTTCTGCGTGGCACTGCGTGCCATTGAAAATCCCTTTGCGTAACAAGTCTGACACTCTTGCCGTTGGTTGCCGATCGCTGGCCGAGAATATTCCTCTTTCCTTTTCATTCTTTAAACCTTAAACTTTTTTTTTTTTCACAGAAGTTTATTCATTGAAATTGCATAACAATATCAAATTTCATTGAATTTTAACTAAGGGGAAAGGAAAGAAGACAAATTTTTACATTTTTTACAAAACAAAAGGAATAGAAGACAGCAAGGAAATTTATTTAAATCATTTTCCTTATTGGGAAATAGAGAAGAAAAAAAAAAGAATTCCTTGGAGTACGTACATATTCATATTATATGATTTTACGTATAGAGAGGATAGAAGAGCATGATTTTAATTTTTACACATCTAAAGGATAGAAGACAAATGTGGAGTATTTTGAATTATTTCTTTGTATTACTCTTTTGTTTTTATATGTACAGTTTTCAAATGAGAAGGAAATATAGGAGATATTTAATTTCATCATTTAACAATTTCAAAGGATAGAAGACATTTTAAAATCCTTTAGTCATCACTTATTTATTGTAAAGGGAGGAGTTCTGATTTGCTGGGCGCGTGCTATTCCCCTTACAGCACTGTCCCTTGTATTTGGGAAAGTGTGTTATATTTGACTGGTTTGAGTTGAACACGAACTCAGAGGTGAAGCTGGTATGGTGGGGATTTTAGTTGTTAATGATGAAGCTTAAAGGAAGGGAAAGAAAGGAGGAAGGTGAGAGAGAGAGAGAGACAAAGTAAAACTGAGGGTAGGGTGGGAGTGTTTTTACTTCGGTTCAGCGAACCATAGCAAGAAGTGGAGGTTAAGGAAAAAAAGGGGGGGGGGAGCTGAGAAGAAAGGTGAGAGAGAAGGGGGGCCTGTATTAGTTACTGTCGTCTTAAGACGGAGTTCTCAAAAGGGGGCGACTATCGCTACGAAAGACCATTTTAGAACTTTTAGAGTTTTGCCCTTTAGTTAGAGAGGAACAAATTATAATATGGCATACATTATGGAATCACGTGTTATAATACAATATTATGATGTATTGGCTGTATATTAGTCGTTGTGATACAAATAGTAAAACAGAAAAGGGTTATAAACCGTTCATTGAAAAACAATATATAAAACACATAGTAAAAAAAAAAAATTAAAAAAAAAAAAAAATGTAGTATGATGAGGGTATTCAACCTACTCAAAGACTTAACTAATGCTACGTATAAGTGCCGGTATCACGAACAGAAAGAAAGTCTACACAAGAACTAACATAATTGGAAATAGTATAACATGAAAACAGTAATGGGCCTTGTGCTTGCAAGATAATCCATATTATGTAGGAACATTCATTTTAAAAAGGTATAAAATTGTATTCACATCTTTATGGAAGTATTAGTAACAAATAAATTATTGGCATGATATAGTTGTACAAAGTATAAATGAATCTAACACTGTGAGGGGGGGCGGGTGTGTGAAAACAGTGACCCGAAGACAGGCACGGCTTCCCTAGCTCCACTCACCTCCCGCCATAGATCCAGTGACGTCCTCTGGACACTCGTGGTGAAGGAGGGGTGGGGGCTGGTAATGTTATACCGCGTGTGACATAGAGGGGGACTACTGATAATGGAAGACAATTTACTAATCAAGGTTTTGGCCCCTTGATTACAGGGGGACTATGTGTTGTGTAGTACAATACAAATTTGACATTTTTAGTATACTTATATTAAATATTAAGGTAGCATGACAATTGATGGTACTAAACCCAGGAAACAATCATATGGAAACATTACAAAAATGGGTTAAGTTATTGTATATATACTGGTAATTAATAAAAGCTGACCAAAGGGCCCTTTGACAGTTGTAATCAACGTATAAAATGTATAAAATGTTAATGTAGAAAAGAGCATTAAAAAGGGCAAAAAGTACAAATTTTATGTTAATAATAGTTACAATTCAAGTTCAAGGCAAGGGTTTTGACTTCATCATTGTGTTAAACTAGAGGAGAGAGGGAGAGAAAAGGGGGTCAGTGTGTAGACCCAGTCTTTCTCTCTGACCTCGGCTAGGCAACCGGCTCGTCGCGTTACGTTATTTTCTAGTAGTTGCTTAACAAGTTTTGCATACACGATGTGTGTAGGGTCAATGTGTTTGTTTGTTTAGCGTTGGTTTTTGTTTATACCGAATTGTACAAATGTTCTAAAATAGTTATTTAAATGTTTTAAAAATACTTGGAGTTTGTTTCTATTGTTTGTTTTTGACAATAGGGGAAGTTATATAGGAGTGGTCTCGCTGTATTGGCACTTAAGGTCATTTTTGTAACTTTAGAGTATGCGAGTTTATCAGTCTGTATCTATTTCTAGAGGGGGGGGGGGGGTCTTGTCCGAGTCTGACTCAGTCTCCTCCGCCCATGAGACTCGCCTCGATTGTAGGGTCGTACTCTCGATAGTCTCGTCTATAGCTGTTCCCAGGGGGCAATGTTGCTGTGTCTCAGTGGAGTTCTGGTCTAGCCTTTCTGATGGGTTATAGTCGTTTTGCTCTGTGCAAATCTGTTCTCGTTCCACTGTGGACGTCTGGATTGGCCTTTGATCGTAGCATGTTATTGTGCTTGTATAGTCCGGCTCTAGATCGTCCGGTGGTATTGGGTTGGGTGGGAATTCGTTATAATTCGTCCAGCATTTCTTAAAGGGTTCCCCTGGTGGGGTCTTCTCTCTATACGGGATGGCTGCCTCATAAAAGTGCGAGAACTTCTTTGGATCGGGAAGGGGGTCGATTGGGGGTGTGGTGCTAGGGCAGCTAGGTCCGTTGCGGGTGGACTTCTGTAGTCTTTGACGTTTCTTTCTTGGGGGCTGTGAGCTTAGGGATGTTTTGGAGGTTTCTTGTGGAGGAGGAGGATCATTCTGTGGGTTGGAATTTGCTGGGGTAGGATCGCCTTGTTCATCGGGGGATTGGGCCGTTGCGGGGAGGCGTTCTTCTTGTTGGCTGGCGGGGGGTGGGTTGGTCTCGGTGGGAGGGGAGGGTAGTGGGACGAGTCCCTCCGGGGCGTGAGTAGCCACTTCCATCAAGGGTCTAGGTGGGGCTGCAGCTGCTGCGTATGAACGTCGAAGTCGCTGGGGGCATTGGTTAGGCCAATGAGTGTTTAGTCCACACCGGTGACATTGTTGACGTCGCCCGGGGACTGTGACAAGGATTCGATAAGTTCGGGGGTCATCCCCATATTGTATGGTGAGGTAGTGAGGTATTTGTTTATTTGGATCTGGCTTGATCTCAGCTTCCCATTTATCTGTTGGCCCGGGTGGCCGTTAGACTTGAAACTCTGTTCCTGGATCTGCGAAATCTTTAAAGATTTGTTCGATGAAAGATTTCTGGATATTTGGGGTAATCCAATGAAGTGTTACTTTTGTTGTGTCTTTATGTATTGGTTTCACTGTAATTTGAAAGTTTCTATTTTCTCCATAGGTTTTACCTAGCAGCTGGGATTGAATATATGGGGTGGTTTTATAGATACCACGTCAGGGCACTCTCGAATCTATATAGTTTTGTGATATGTTCCTTATTTAAACATAGCACTGCCATAATGTCTGTCATCTTACTGCTTTTAGCCGCCTCCGGACCGCTTAGTTCAAGCCTAAGCGTGTCCGTAGCGTGTGTGTGTGACCGCTCTTTAATGCTGAAACGGGAGCCTTGTAATGAGAAGGTGTGTATAAGTGACGCTCGGTTGCCATCGCACGAGGGGAGAGAAATAAACAAGGATGCAAACACACTTACCCCTCTTCCTAGCTAGGTCTCTTTTCCGTAGACTGCGTGTAGTTGAGCTAGTAGGCGTGCTGCCCTGTGTGGCTCCTGGTAGGAGGCGTCGCGTTTGGATCGGCTGGAAGTGACGTCACTGGCCGGAGGGTCAGCTGCTAGGCTCCGAAGGGTGGGTGCAGTCACCGGGTGGTGACCTCTGCCCTCGGGGCTCGGCTTCTGGTACGCCCTCAATTGGCCACGGAGTGAGTGTTGCCACGGCCTTGGTTTGCCTCTGCTCGGTGCTGCGTGCTGCTCGTGACCAGGGTTAGTCACTGGTTTCTCAGCGGGAGCGGCTTCAGGGACGGCCAGGGGTGGCCACTGACAATCGGCTAGTTGTAGTCTCGTGCAAATGACAAACCGACAGCGTCACAGATAATGGTAGATAAAAAAGTGGCGGAGAGTGCACTAGGCACTCATCTGTACTCAGTTATTAGCAATGGTGCTCGGTAAATTTGGCAATGGTAAATTCGGAACCGGTATTTAAGGCAAGGTGATTTTGGCAAAGGTAATTTCGGAATAGGTAAATTCGGCAAAACACTCAAAGCGGTAAAATTGGCAACGGTAAAATTGGCAATCATATAATATCCACTGTTTTTATTAAAAGTATTGGTTAGACTACACTCTAGTCCATGGATAGGCAACCTATGCAATGCGTGCCATACTTGACACACAGAGTGTTTTTAAATGGCACATGAAAGACCACCAAAATGGTGAAAAGAGCATGATAACATTAAGGAGCAATTTGGCACGTTATTTAATTGAACGTCATCTAATGATCAAAGACAAACATTTTAAATAGGCGCCAAATGTACCCCTTCCCCAGCCCTGGCGTTTCTTCCCCCCCCTCAAGTTACGCCTCGGCAAATGTAAAGGTACGCCTATGTGTGTAAGGTAACGAAATCGACTTTAGGCATCAAAGCATACGTTTGTCTCCCCCACGATATTACGTACCTCTGACTACCTGACCGCCACCCCTACATAGTATGATACTGGTTGTGTAAACAAGAGCAAACGTAGAGTGCCCCCTCCCCTCCCACCCCCGACCTGACTCTCCTTTCAGGCACGACCATACTAAGTCCTTTACGAATGAGCCCAGGTTTGTTTAGATCGTACGGGAAAAATTGCAAACACATTACAACCCTCCTACTTTATATATCTATCAAAAACGAACACAGTCCTTATTCCCCTCTCCCGAGATACACGAATTTTCTTGACCGGTTACGTCAGGGAGAGTTAAGGAATTACTTTGCTGACCTATAGGCCTATTCTCTCAACACGGGTTGTTGAGTTTGTGTGTGTGTGTGGGGGGGTTGGGAAACACATGGCCACCATAAAACATTTTATCACATTCCATTGCAGTCGGCTATTTGCCGCCAATCAGTAGGCTAACTTTTGTCTTTGTAGTTTTAAACCTTGTACCTTCTATGTTATAACATACAAGTATACATTACTTAGACATATAGGCCTACAACAATACATAATAGTTGGCTATATTTACAACTCTCGTTTGTAACATAATTTAAATATATAAGAAAAGTAAATAACTAAATATTTTTTTTCAAAATTGTAATAATAAAATGAAATCCAATATCATTATCAATGTTTTGATAGAAATTCTGATTTGTTTAACTAATAACAACAATGTTCTGGGATTAAAAAAGAATTGAAACTAATACCCCCCCCCCCCAACCTCTTTTAGTTTTCACTGCTTAGCCCTGGTGCTACCAAGCTGGTCACTAACACTTTAATCGGTGGGGAGATGGGGGTGGGGAGATGAGGGTGGGGAGACGGGGTGGTGAGACGGGGGAGGGAGGGGCTAGAGTTTGCTTTTGTTAACACGGCGAGTCTCATTCTGGTGTTTAAAGATGATGGGGATGGCAAATAATCTACATTGTGTAACATTGCTTTGCATTGTTTCCTTGTGCTATAGACAAGGGGGGGGGAGGGGTTACATTTGGCGTCTATTTAAATGTTCCTTTTTATGCATTAGTTAAATAACGTAAAGGGTTAAAAAAAATACGGTGTTTTTATTCAATGTTTTTCTCAAATTTAATTTTTAGTCAAACGAACTAATTAATTATTTTTTGTTACCTAATTTGTATGTTTTATATATCGGGGGCGGGAGGAAAGGGGGGCATTCTACGTCTGCTCTTGCAAACACTACCAGTATCATGGTGTAGGGCAAGTAGTCAGAGTTACGTAATCTCGCCAATGTGCTATAAAAGGAGGAAGTTTGTAGGGACTTATAGGAGATAAGGGTATGCATTGATGTGTAAAGATCTAAACTGAACTCCAAGTGATCGTCAGTTGGGCTACCTTACACACATCCCACATTTGGCCACCTTTGGGGGTGGGGTGTGGTGGGCTGGGGGGGGGGGAGAAACGCCTGGGGCGGGGGAGGGAATACATTTGGCTCCTATTTACAATTTTGGTTTTTGAGCATTAGAGGACGTTAAATTAAATTACGTACCAAAGTGTACCTTAATGTTTCCCTGCTCTTTTCACCATTTTGGTGGTCTTTCATGTGCCATTTAAAACCGTTTTGCGTGCCAAGGATGGCACGCATTCCATAGGTTGCCGTTACATGGAATAGATTGTAGTCCTACCAATACTTTTAATAAAAACAGTGGATATTATATGATTGCCAATTTTACCGTTGCCAATTTTATCGCTTTGCTAGTTTTGCCGAATTTACCTATTCCAAATTTACCTTTGCCAAAATTACCTTGCCGAAAATACCGTTGACGAAAATACCGTTGCCAAATTTACCGTGATTCATTAGCAATACCTTAAACTTTTTTTTATTGTTTTCAACAATGTTTATTTGGTAAAGGCATGTACAATAGTATTTATATTTTTATACATTTAGAGAAAGGATAGAAGACAGATATTTCCATTTTTACAATTCTAAAGGATAGAAGACAATAAAGAGGATTTGAAACAAAAGACTGTTCGAAATAAATCTTTTTCTAGCTAATCCAGTTTTACTTCCATTCATTTCGTTTATTTTACGTAACAGTATAATTCATTCGTTCATAGCTTCCATACTTACATTAACAAATTGTATCATTTGAAATAATGCATTCATTTATAACGTATTTTGAAAACTGCAAATAAGATGTACAGTGGTATTGAATTTGGGTTCGATTCAATAATTACGTTTGAGTAATATGGTCATTTTGAATATAGAATATGTATAGTGGTATGTTTTTGCAATACGAAGAAAGGATAGAAGACGGTTATATTTAGTTTTAAACAAAACCAAGGGATAGAAGACAGCAATGAAATTAAATGTTAGTTATTTATATGCTTATGTCCCTTATTCAGGATACAGTTAAAACAAAATTCGTGAAATTATTTGCGGAGAAAATTTTATCTTGGGCATATAACTATCTGTACATAGACACTGACTTTTCTATAACATTGTGTGGTAAAAATTGTTAGCCTTCACTTTGTTTAGTGTTAAAAGGAGGGGGTAGAGGTAATCGTTTTAGCAATTGTAAGAAGTTTAGGTAGCAGCACGACTTCCCTCGCTTGTCAGCGTAGGAGCGTTAAATCGTTACAAGTTTAATAAAAATCTCCATCCCTTCCCCTTCAGGTTGAAGTTTATGTGTTTTGACGGAGTTGAAATTACTTTGGGCGTTTTAGGGGGCAAGTGTTTAGCACGGTGTCCACACTGCTTTTCTAGCTTCCCTCCCCTCCTGCCACGGGACCTGGAGACCTCCAGTTCTCACCAGACGTCGGCCGGCCACTCGTGACGAGGGACAGGGTGGGGGCTGATATTTTTATACCGTTTATTGGGTTGGCTGGGTCAAGACGGTTTTTTGTCTTGAATTTCGTAGTCGTCAAAATATTGTAATATGTACATGGTAAATGTTTACAGGTAAAATACATATAACAAGAAAAAGGAAAACAAAGTATAGGAGTGTAGAAGAGGGGCCTCAGTGTGCTACCGAGTTCCTTCACCTGCACAACGCATGGCAACCGATTCTCTCTGTGTATCGAAATCAATTGAGCGTGAAGTCAGTTAGTTGGTTCTGCATGTCCTCGTCGTCTGGTCGTAGTGTGTTTATTTGTTTTGCTATATTATCCAAGGGGAGAAATGTCTAAAAATAACCTTTTTAAATTTCATCGTATCGTTTATTTAGAAATAGTTGGACTTGTAAATCGAGATTATTTTGTAGTTTGACTCGAAAAGGCTTTATTTATTCTATGTCTAATAGTAAGCGGGGCGGAGTCTTGTCGGGGTCTATTTCTACTTCTTCTACTTCTGTTTCTTCTGCCCAAGAGGCGTGCCTTGGATGTTGGGCAGCATTCTCTAGGGTCTTATTTAGGTCCTCTTTGTCTGTCTTCTCTAGTGTTTTCTCCGGCTCTCCTCTGAGGTAGGGTATGATATTGCGGTTTACCCCTTCTGGGGTGTTGGAGTCGTCAATATCTTCCTTTGATTTTGGAGGTTTCCTTCCTGTTGCACGTTCGTAATCTATATAATTGGGGTCGTCAGGATCGTAGGGGTCCTCTCGGGCGACATAGTAGCCGATAATAGGTTCCTTTTTTTCCATATCTCATACGGTACAGAATTTCTCCATGCTCGTCCAGGTATGCCGGCTCGCGTGGATTGGTGGGGGAGGCAATTAAATGGAAGGGGCGCTTTGTTGATTTGGTTCGCTTTTTTTTTTGGGGGGGGGGGATGAAGTTTTCATAGGGGTCTCTTGGATATTTGGTGCAGGGGGTGGTACTGTGATCGGGGGAGCAGGTTCGGCTACAGTATCTAATGGTGCCACCTGTGGATCGGGCACGTGGATTGTTGACGTAGGTTCATGGCGAGCAGGTGTTGTTAAGGCCTGCAGGTTCTTCTGTGGATCGGAGAGGTGGATTACTGGGGCAGGTTCACCCTGTTTGTCGACGGTCATAATGGTTGCTCCATTACTCTCCGCCTGTCCACTGAAGTCCTCCCGTACAGCGTGGGCTGGTGGTGGAGGGTGGGTTGGGGTATCAATAGTGGGGGTCTGGGTGTTGATGCCGATCAGTGGTCGTAGGGGGGCTTGAGAGTGGGCTGCCGCTGTGGCATAGGTCCTTCTGGCTCTGCACTGGTTGGGCCAGTGCGTATCGTTGCCACACCGATAACAACACTGGCGCCTCCCAGGGACCGTCAGCAAAGGTCGGTAGCGGCGTGGATCCCCTTCATATTCAATAGTTACGTAATGGGGGATTTCGCAATTCTTCTTGGGCCTTATCTGTGCTGACCACTTATCCGAGGGGGAATTTTTCGGTCTTGATACTTGGAAATCTGAGTGGGGTTCGGCAAGATCTCTGAAGATTCCTTTAACAAAATCTTCTTTTATCTCCGCGGAGAGCCAGTGTATACCTTAAACTTTTTTTTTTTTTTCCTGTAGGAGGCGCGTCCGGATTTTTACATCCTTGCCCCTCCTTTGGGTAAGTTTAGGTGAGAGCCGTAGCTCGGGGTGACTAAGACTTCCCACACACCTGTGTGAAAAATCTAATCGCACGAGGCGGAGAAGATCTACACGTTGTGTGGTTAGGCTTTTAAACATTTATCGAAATTATAAAATTTTGCAACTCACTATAATTATTAAAGAGGTAAATGAGATTTAATGAAAACATGTTAGTAGCTAAAAAGGTGTTTTAAAAATTACATTTAAAATGTGAAAATATTAATTTTTGATTGTTTATTTTACATATTTGTATCGATTTGAGTACCTCTCTAATGGTATACGCATATACAATTTTTTTTTCTTAAATGGAAATTGCATATTCAAGAAAAGTTTAATAAAATCATTGCCCCAGAGACTTAAAACTAGGACTATTATCTTCCTTGGTTAGATTTAATAAACATTTATTAATTTTTTATTTTTTATATCGAGTTCGCCCACTTTGAATTTTTTCTTTAAGAAATTAAAAGAGTATGGTTTTAATAATATACCAACATTTTTTGTTAAATCTTAATCTTCTTCCATTTCCAACAACTTATCTTTGTGAAAGGGCTTTCCAGTTTGTTGATTATTAAATCTAGATACAGAAGTAGACTTGTTGTGAATGATGATCTTCGTTGTATAAGCCGATGAGAAAGACGCAATCTCAATCTTAGCACTGACGTTGTGTTGTAATTAGAAATAAATATTTCACAATATATAATTTCAAATGAATTTTTGTGAATTAATCACTGTGCTTTAATTATGTTCAATTTATGAACTGAAAATACATCCTGCAAATGAGATATTTACAATACATTTTATAACAGTAGCACATCACAGTTATAAGTAGGGATGTTAAACAAAAACTGTTTTTGTTTTTCAAAACCGGATTTCGGTTTGTTGGTTGGAAGTTGGAAGGTAATCATTATTTCAAGTAGAATACCCTTTTTTTGGTTCTAGTGGAAATATTTTTAATAAATAATGTTGGATTCGCACAAAACAATTCCTAAAATCCCTTGCTAACGCTATTTAGTCTTAGATATTGTGTTTCTTGTGTTTCCAAATACCATCTAAGGCTTGCGATAAAAACAACATCAAGTTACAGTTACAATTAACATGAATCTTTTTACTTGTCGCTCATCTTTTAGATGCGCGCAGCCCTTTGATGTACGCTATGGAGAGACGCAAACTAGCCCTTCCTTGTGACCCTGAACAATTCGGCTTGGCGACGCGTCTGTGCTTTATTATTAACGGCACTATTAAATACACATTCTTTTGATTTGTGCTAAGCGAAACCTTTCAATACATTATTTTACAAGTTACCATAATCTATGCTTCTTCAAATGCTTCTTAATTTTATGGTCAACGATAGTCGATAATTTGAATATCACTATTGATAAAATGTGACATTGCGCGAGGGGGGGGGGAAACCAAAATTCGATTGTAAACCGGTTTTAAAGAACTGAAAACCGGTTTTGAAAAAAAAAGGTTTTTACATTCCTAGTTATTAGGTTTCGACAAAACAAAGTTTATGGTTGGGGGTCGACATAACGTGAAAAGCTGTATAAATGGTTCGCGGCATTAAAAAGGTTGGGAACCACTAAATTAGACTATTTTATTTTCTCAGAGAAATATTTTAAAATTATGTATGATAGTTTCAAATCCCGAATATTTCTTGCGATATAAGCACCGACAACAAACAAAGGCATCACGCTAGTTGTCGGCGACGCTTTTTCGGTCTACGTCATGAGAAGTGAAAAAACTGATGCTGAAATCTCTCGACAGAGAAACAGACCGATAGACTTAGGGTCTAGGGTAGCCAGATACTTGGACTTCAAAAGAAGGAAATAAAAAAAAAATGACACGCATAAAGAGCTTCCTTTGAATCTTCCGCGTTAAACCAACAATCAGTTCAATTTGATTACAATAGATGCCAACAATTGTCTAGTGGTCAAACGGATCTAAAAAAGGGTATCGTTCAAACTTTAAAAGGATTAAATTTAGATAGATTAAAAAGCAACTTGCATTCGGGCAAAAAATAGCTTTACAGCACATGTAGAATATGGCTTTTTAAAACAACTGTTCAAAACAACACAAAATAGATATTCGGCCGTTGACCGAAAGTGAATATTAGTTTCGTCCGAAAACGAAATCAAACCGAAAGCTAGCCTTTTGGCTTCGGTCGAAACCGAACTACATCGAAAAAGGCAATTTGCCTACTTTCGGCACCGAAACAGAATTTCGGTTGACATCTAGCCTATATAGATCTTGTTTTAGTATATACATCTTGTTTTAGTAGCCTATATAGATCTTGTTTCAGTATATAGATCTTGTTTCAGTAGGCCTAGCCTATATAAATCTTGTAGTAGTATATATATTTTGTATTAGTAGCCTATATATATCTTGTTCTAGTATATATATCTGTTTTAGTATATAGATCTTGTTTTAGTATATATATATATATATATATATATATATATATATATATATTTATATCTTGTAATACTATATATATCTTGTTTTAGTATAAAGGTCTTGTTTTAGTATATAGGTCTTGGTTTGGTATATAGATCTTGTTTTAGTATATATATTGATTTTAGTATCTCCCTCTCTCTCTCTCTCTCTCTCTCTCTCTCTGTATATATATATATATATATATATATATATATATATATATATATAGATAGATAGATATTTATATATATATATAGAGAGAGAGAGATATGTATATATCAAAGATTGGAATGGAAATGTTTTAATGTAGCTTTTTATTTAATGAGAATAAAATGACAAGACTCATTGATTGCTTTCACGGATATGCAATAGTCCGGCAAGAAAGAGAGGGGTTGGGGCTGGGGGTGCAATAACCAGGCTTTAGTTTCTTGTAATACGTAGAAATAATGACTTTTAGAATATATTACAATACACGAACCGCGCCATTTCTGTTGACAACTGAACGAACCAAGGGCATTGTTTCCAACTGTCATCAATACTTTATTAACCACTTTCTTGTAACTTCAGAGAAGTCCCTTTTGTTAAGGCAGCAAATAACCAAGAAACTTATTCAAACCAAGTCGCTACGCTTGAGTTATTCAATTAACCATGATTGATGTAGAGTTTTTCACCTGAAAGAAAATAAATTATTCCTTACTTTATGTTTTGGAGCACAAAAGGGGTCGCAGTTGCATTGCATTATGGTCCTAATTTTGCAGATATCCAAAAGTTTAACGTTAATACAATAACAAACCTTTGTAAAGTTTATTACACGCTTAAATCAATATTTAATTAGTTAACACAAACGGATTTTTATTCCACACATTCTTGAAGCAAGTCTGCTTGTTATTGCTTTTATTTTTTTTTTCTTTTAGAATTCATTTCAGAATATTGAAAGCTTTGTCAGGCTCAAACCTCGTAATATCTTAAAATTTGTTATCCCAATATTTTACAATTTCTTTTCAAATACTTTTTCAATACTTCTAAATTATTTCCAATGATTTTCAATTTCGTTTCATTTATTTCAATTTTCCCATATTTCTTCCAATTACTTAGCAATTTCTTTCTTTTTTTTCTTTCCAATTTTTTTCTGTTTGTAAGTGAATATTTTAAGTCGGGATTCCAGAATTCGTAAAACCTGACTATCGAAAATACCGGTTTTGGTAAAAGAGACCGGTGTCGCGACCCCTGCTACAAACTAGGGATGTTAAAACCGGTTTGTTTTCAGAACCAGTTTTCCGTTCTATAAAACCGGTTTAAACCCGGATTTAGGTTCCCCCCTCCCTAGGCCAGAAAATCCAAATGTGCGTAGTTTTGTAGGTAGTCTATATTTGAAAAATACTCAAACTTAATTATTGTTTGCAGGGCATTCAAGGGGTTGATTTGTGTGAATATAATATAATTTAATACACTTTACCATTAAATTCTTTAGAATTAAAAAAATCTGGGCTATTTGATTAAAACTGATAATAGTTTTCAATAGTGATAATCTAATTTTCGATTATCGTTGACCATAGTATTAAGAAGCATATGAAGAGAATGACGATGTTTACACTGAGCCATGGTTAAAGATTTTGTTCAAAGATGAGCCGAAAAGTAAAAAGATTCATGTTAATTGTAACTTAACATTTGGTTTGATGTTGTTTTTATCGCAACCATAGTTGGTATTTGAAAAAAAAAACAATATCTAAGACTAAATAGTGTTAGCAAGGCAGTTCAAGAATTTTTTTTATGCGAATCCAACATTATTTATAAAAAATATATCCATCAGAACAATAAGAAAAGGGTTGCTATCAACAAACTGAAATCCGGTTTTGAAAATCAAAACCGGTCTTCAGTTTCAAAACCGGAATCCGGTATCCCTACTACAAACGTCATGCTCAAAGGCCGCTCGAGAAGCAGGAGTTTGATGGCACTAGCCTATGCAATAAAAATACCCAAATGTTTTCTTAAAAATATGTCTTACTGTGTACATTTATTAGCTTAGTTAAGTCACATAAATAAGCTAGAAAATATAATTGCATTTTCTAGTTTCTTCTAGACCCATTTTTAAGTATTTTTAAATTTAATGAATATAGGAACCATTTATTACACTTTTGCTGTTGTTAAATGTTCATATCATTTCATTGCTTTTTTTTTTCAAAGGTTTTAATTAATCTGTTTATAGGCATTGTTATTTATAATTTGTCTTCACAAGCTCAACAAAATGATCTTTTTTTCCTCCATCAATATTATATTAAAAAAAACACAAGTATTACAACAAATAATTTCTATTCTACTGATTCTACACTATTGATACATGGTCTGTGCTATCATTATAGAAAAAAAGCACACAAAAAACACCTAACATTGGTTATTTATTCCCTTTCCTTATCATTTTATATCCTATTTGTACTAGAGTTTTAAAGCTATGTGTTTTTTTTTATTCTAAAGAAACGCAATGTGTCTACAGTTTGAGAACACCGTCTAACTAAAAGCCATTGCTGTCTTAGTTTATTCTCTTTTATAGCAATTAAATTTATATTTGATTGTCTTTCTTTGGAGATTCTAAAAATTTTAATGACACCCATACACACAGACATATACTCAGAAACAAAGACACAAACACACAGACATATACTCAGAAACAAACAAAGACACAAACACACACACATCTCTAACGTCCAATTTTTTTTTTTTGAACAAGAAAAAATGTTATCAAAAGTATCCAGATATGATTTATGTAACAAGCAACATAAATGAAAATGTGTTAATAAAATTAACTTATAATCTGCTGGCGTCCTTTTTAAAGGACACTTCGTTAAATCCGATTAAAGACATACAATTAAGTTAAAGTTTGCATTTTTTTTAATTGAATGTAAAGAATGTATACTGATCTGTCTAATTATTATATTCATTTGTCTGCTTTTTGGTTTATAGTGCTCAAAACAAATTTAAGTCTTGATTGCGGGAAAAAAAAGTCAAGTCTGAAAAACTGAAACTTTTTTTTTATTAAAATGATAAAAATTGACTTAAGCTTTAACATACTTTGTTAAATAATGTTTGTAGGCCTATAAGGCATAAACATAGACATTTAGTTTAAAACAATAATAATAATTACACAGAGGTGTTAAGACCATCTGTCCAGTAACGCCAGCAACAAATGATACCGTGACGAAAAATTTCGTTTGTGTGTGTTTTCTTTTCTAAGACATTGGAAAATCTTTTTTTTTTTTGGGGGGGGGGGGGGAAATCTTTCTGATTATATTATGGAGTCTATAGCAACTGAAGCGAGTTGAGTAGGAATGATATGTTGTTTGTCCATATTAACTAGTTTTAAAACCACAATGTAAATTTATACACATAAAAATATATTATTAGACTACTTCTGATATACTTTTCAATTTTATTCTCAACATATCTCACAAACTTTACTCAATTCAACATGCTATTACTCAAATAGAAGATGAAGATTATATAATGCACTCAGTATATTGATTCAGCCTTCATCTGATGTAATGAAGAGGATGTAACTAAAGACATTCTAGTGAATTTCTACATTCTATGTCACTTAAATATTTAAAAACAAATACAAATGATGTTGAATCTCAGATGAGGCTATTCAGCGTTACATATTGTTTGAGCATATTTGTGTTGCCCACATCTAAGAATGCATCGTACAGCCAACAAAGACATGGTACTCATTCGCTAAATCTGGCTACTTTTTTTCTATTACAATAGGATCGACGCAAGCCTTCCTTGTTATTTTTGTCTTTTGCTGGCCCCTAAACTTTGCTTAAAAGACAACCTTATGTCCATAAGATTATCTGTAACACATAAATCCGTACTGGTGCCCAATATACCAATATAATGTCCAAAAGAACAATTTTTTTTGCCCACAAAATCTGTCCGATGCTCTTAAGACCAATCCTCTTCCAAGAAGACACATCAGCTGCTCATAAAACAAATATGCTGCTCTAAAGACGAATTAGCCGCCCATAAAACCTATCCGCTACACATAAGACCTATCCAGCACTGTAAGTGGATGCATGAGTTGGTGTGAAGTTATAAGAAATAGTTTGTGGAATAGGTGCGATTAGTAGTAACCAGGAAGTGTGTGTGACGTCAGGGAATGTTTACTTGGGAAGGTAAACTATATTGATTGTACACACAGTGCACGTTAGGCAACTGCGAAGTAAGGTTGGTCTTGAGAGGAGTGTAGAGGATTAGTAGATGAAGCATATGAAGTTATGTAGTGATAATGGCTAAGACAGTTGCAGTTATATTATGTTATGGTTTATAATGATTAAACTTGTTATATTCAATACGGAAGTCTTATCAAGTGTACTATGAGTTGTGTTGCTACTAATTTAGTTATGATATACGATCTCTTATTTACAAGCACCCATAAAACTTATCTGATGCCCATAAGATCAACACATTGCCTATAAGACACATCTGCTGCCCAGAAGACGAATCAGCTTTCCAAACAATTAATCTGCTACACCGAAGAATAATCTGGTGCCCAGAATACCAATCCAATGCCTAGAAGACCTATTCGATGCCCAAAATACCAATACGGAACAAGATATTTACAATGCAGTATGTTGAAAACAATACGAGGAGACTACATAATACATTTTTGGACCGATACAAGGTATTATTGGAAAGAATATCAGATTTATTTACAAGAAATGAGTGACATCAACTACTGCTAGCTAAGCTGCCTATATTTTATATATATATATATATATACAGGGTGGGCCAATAAAATGTTACCACTTTTAATATTCTTACAATTTTCAAAATTACAAAGATTGTTGTTTGTTTTATTTTCTAGTATATTAACAACGAAACACTGAATTCTCACCCAAAAGGATCGAAAGCAATACACTGTGAAGGAGTGAGTGAAGTTCGTGGAAGCAAATTTGGAATTAAAATCAGTAACCCACACTCAGCGACGATTCAAAATTGACTTTCCGGGAAGAAATCAGACGTCTTATGCAGAAGATCAGGGAGACAGGACGTGTGGCCGCCGTTAGACGCATACTGAACACAGACCTTCATCTTTTCCCCTAAAGAATTCAGATTTTGCAATCTCAGACAGCAGCAATTAGAGAAGAGAGACTAACCTTTTGTAGAAACACCAGTCAACGCATTGAAGATCACCCCGTTTTGTTGGACCTAATTTTTTTAAGCGATGAAGCACATTTCCACCTTAATGGACAAGTTAATATGCGGAATATGAGATTCTGGGCCCAAACCAACCTCATCATTATGTCATTCGCCCTTTGAGTTTTGAAAACTTGTGTATGATTAAAAAGTTGTAGCATTTTATTGGTCCACCCAGTATATATATCTTTGTCTAGGTGCTCAAACCAAGTATCACAATGTCTACACCATATTATGCAAAGAAATATATTATTATATAAATATTACTTTAAAAAAATATGATTTATATAAACTTGTATTATATATTATACAAGCTCCTTCTGTAATAATGACTATTGCGTCCTACGGTTATCCGTGATCAGTCGAGTCTTGCATTTTTGTTAGTGTTTTAGTTAATGTTATTGTTTTTCTTGGTTTGGTCAGTTAACCCCTTAAATGCCTGGATGCCACTCGAAAGCCAATGTTTTATTACGCTATTTTCTTATTTGATTGTTTTGAAATGGTATAAATTAAACATTCTAGCTTAAATTGTTAAAAAGATATGTATTTTTCCTTGAGATAAAGAGAGCCTGTTTCTCTTGCAAACATGCAATGTCATGGTATCATTTTCTGCTGGCGTCGTTTCTAAAGGAAATTTTTAAAAATCTAAATATTTCTAAAAAAAATAAGATTCACAAACAAACATTCATCTGTGTATTACACTATGATTTTCTATAACAGTAAAAAATCAAGAACAAATAAGACCTCAGCAAGATATGGGTTAAAAATGCATGAAATATTTTGAAGACATTAAAATCAAAATAAGGTAGTATTCATAAAAAAAAAACAACCTTAACCTTCCGTTTTGTGTTCAAACTATTAAATATCCACACTTGTTAAATATAGACATTAAAGTATAATTAGATTTAATGGAAATAAACAACATACATAATATTTAAACATCAATGGTTTTCATAGCGTTCGTAAACTAATAAATCTTGGTTTAATCAATCATTGTAATAAAGTTGATTAACAAATTTCATTTCCATAGATATTATAAACTCAAAAACTGTTAATATTTAAAAAAAAAATACATCGCCGAATAAAAAATACGGGTATTTATTCATGCTTTAAGTATGAGATCATATTTTCCTAAAACTTTTACCATGTACTATAAAGATAGCGAACTACTATGGCTCAATAAAAACATAAACGATATTTAGTAAACACTAATTATTACATCCACATTAGAGGCATAAACTTTCCTTTACTTTTAGATACTCTTATTTAAAAACATTTTAAGAAAACTGTGCTTTTTTCCTTGAAATACAAAAGACGCGATTAATTAAATCTAACTAGAAGTTAGGTTTTAGGCTTAAAGCTTAATTAAGTATGGGAAAGAAAGGTACAATTACCATATTAATTTATATCCGTGTCTAACTTCACATTCACATTGTCTCACTTGCCAGGAGATAAAAGGAATTGATTTTGACATTGTTTTCTATTTATGATATAAATGGTAGATTCGATCATTACACAGATGCTGCAAATGTGGTCTTGACGATTATTTCTTAAGGTGAAGATTCACATATGAAACGTAGCAGATAAGTACAAGACATGTCATTACATCTAGTTGATGAGCTGTACCCACAACAGTCTTCATCGAGCCATGTTGATGGTGATGGATGACCGGAACCAAACACAAAAGCAGTTTCTGTTGAAGTGATCTTTGTTCCATCTGACCAAACAAACTGTCCTTCGTTGACAATGTCATCCAGACCTATCCATAATTCAGAAACAGAAACCTTTTTCATAAATGCGAGCAGGAGGTTGTGTCTGCTTTGATTTTTCACAGTCATCAGCAATCCTCTCTTCTGTTTGCAAGCACTAACAGAGTCGTGATAAGTCATTGACTGGTTGGAGATAAAAGCACACAGACCGGTGTTGTTGATAAATAGTTCAGTGTATCCAAGACTACTGGGACAGTAAGTTGCTCCAGTTGAATAGAAAACTTGAGGGTATACAGGTACCATGCCAACTTTCCATAGGCCATATCCCAACCAGCAAGTCTGGTTTCTTTCGTCATAGATGAAGGCTTCACATGCGTAATACAAATTTAGGCAAGATGTGCCGCATGCCACAACTGACCTACTTTTATTTTCTGTAGTCAAGTGATACATGCCGTTACCTGCCTGAGTCACTTTGTAAAATGGTTTAAAAATTCCACCAAGTTCTACACAAGAAATAATGCACGTTAGAAATAACAAGTGAATAATGAATGTATTCTTGGTCTTCACGTTCAGGCCAAAAGCCATTATATATTTGTTTTTATCTTACTGTCTCTATTTTTTTACTTAACATCACAAGCATAAAAAAATCGTCCGCCAGACACAATTAAAAAAAATATGTGCACATAAGGAAACTGTAGGCTAATATTTGCACAGCCATAAGGAAACTGTAAGATAAAATGCAAAATGTATGATGACTGGTCCTAATATTTTTAACAAGAGAATTAAAAAATAAGATAATTTTTTTTTCGGAAGTATCATAGTAAAAACAATTCTGTTCTTAAAGTATGGCTTGGAGAATATTACATTTGGGTCATGTACGAGGAAAAAAAAACGTTTTCATCATGCTACACCGTTAAGACTCTGTACGCCCCCCTTCTCCCCAGTATTGTTATTGGGTGTTCATTCATTGTATTAATAGGCTTAATAATCCAGAATACACTTATGGTTGACTAGCCATCGGAACACAATTGTTTGAAACTTTGACTGTTTATTTATTCACGATATTGTTTGGTGATTAATTATTCCCGTTCATTTCTCTTGGTTTGTTTTCTTTTTTAAAACATTTTATTTTAACTTCGCAAAATGTTGCGCCGACTGCGTTAACTTAAACTTGGCACATAAAGTTGTTTTCAATTATAATATGTTCCTTCAAATTTTCAATCACCATTCTGCAGCTCAAGCTGCAAAATTAGTTTCTACTATGTTTTTTTTTTTTATTGCACATTTTTTTTGCGCATTTAAAAATCCTTATTTAACGCATCTTACTGATTTGTTTGTCCATAATTTTGAATTATTTATATAGACTTCGCCTCTCTTTCTTTAACTTCATTGTGGGGGACAAATTGCAAATTCGTTGGAAAGTTAACCCATAACTAAAATGCAAATAATGGATTTAGACCTATACAAAAAACTATGTTTTTGAGATAGTACAGAAATGAATGGCCTTAATGTTGCCTTAATGACTATATAATTTTTCATATAATATTTCGGTTCAAATTTGTTAATTATCAAGTTATCGAAGAAAAAGTACTTTCTTCAATTGTCATACCACCAATTTAAAGCTGGTTTATTTTTCTTTCAGAAGCAAAGAAAAAAAAATTACTTCTATAATATTTTATGGCCGGCCTATGGGTGAACCTTGCAAAAAATAGTATTTTACTACCGTAAAAACAAGTCTGATTTGAACTTTGCTATTTGTACGGTGGTTACATTCAAAAGGAACTTATCGGGAATTGTCACTTTAGATGTTAATTAAGCAAAAACTATTCACCATCACAGATTTTAGTAATATAAAATGTATTTTATGTTAAAAATTATATGTATATAGTAGAGGCCCACCGAAAGCAAATATTTTATATGTATATAGTATAGGTCAACACTATTATGTTTAATTAATTTTAACCAAATTTGTTTAGATTCACCAGCTTAAACCACTTGTTCAGCAGTCTGCCAACCCCTATTAAGTTTAAAGATAAACCTATTTTATTTTACTTGTTATGAAAGAAAAGAAAGTGACATTTATTTATTATGCTACAGATATCAAATAGATACGTTTTTGTTCGTGGATCTAATGTGATAAAATGTAATTTGACGAGCAAAAGATTAGAGGAAATTTCCCAAAAGAGATGGAAATGGTTTGGCCAAACCTACAGAAAACCGGTATAGAATGTCTCTCGGCAAGCGCTCACTTGGAACCCCCAGGGCAAAATGAAAAGAGGTCGACCGAGAAACACCTGGAGGCGTGATATAGAAACCGATGTTAAAAAGCTAGGGCTAAACTGGGGTCAGATAAAGAAATTGGCCAGGGATCGGGATACCTGGAGGACTCTTGTTGGTGGCCTATGTCCCAGGTGGGGTGAAATGCATAAGTAAATAAGTAAGCAATGTATAACAATATTAAAATAAACCTTTGGCGGCCTATCGTTGCTATGGAAAATATTAAAGTAAAAAATAGTCTTCCGAAGGACCTAATTGATCCATAGGGCCGTTGAAGCAGCGTTTAGCAGTTTCTGTGGCCAGGGCATACTAGATGATTGTTTGGTCAGCACTATGATTAACCGCCTTTACTTTACACCATCTAAGGCCAGGTACTCATCACATCTGGGCCACCGTGCCCCCCCCCCCACCCAGGGAAAATCGTTACAATATATCTTTTACGCCACCAATTTGAAGTTTAAAATGGAATATAGATGTTTAAGGTGTAAAAATATATTTTTTTTTTTAATTGTATACTGCTTTAAGAGATTTCAAATTAACTATAACTCTCATAGGCTCCCCCTCCCTCCCCAAGTACACATCACTTGTTTCAATAATAGATTTTTAACAAAAATTATAATTCTTTCTGTTAATTTTCTTATATAAATATTCGAAGAATCTAATTTTACTTTTCACTATTGATATTTCTTTACAATATAAACCGTTCAATACTTTAAGAAAATATTGTAAACCAGTTGAGAATAAGCCTCCTTCGCTCACTATTTCCTCTTGCATTAATGTTATACCAGTTGCCTTTCTTGTCCCTTCCCTATTATACAGTTGGATGAGATACATGGTATTTTTGCAACACTTGTCACCAATGAATTCTATTATTATGGAAAAAAGGCTAATAGTGAGGCCTTTTGTTTTAAACTGTTCGCTTTCCCCTTAGCTTCAAAACCTGGCTACGCCACTGTCTACACACGTATAACCCAAAATACATCCAGCACATGTCTATATGCCTCGACTGTTGATTCTCATTATTACTCCGTGGAGTCTAACTGTAATGGAATCATGGTCTAGAGCAGGAGTCGGCAACGTTTTGCTAATGTTGTGCCAAACTAGGATTTCTATATCCTTCAGCGTGCCAACAACCCAGGGCCGGCTCATCCATATAGGCGAACTAGGCGCCGCCTAGGGCGCAAAATTTTTTGGACTTAGGATTTGTTTTTATTTGGGGATTTAAAAATAAAAAAAGAAATAAAAGTTTAGATCTAATGATTCTGTGCGCTACTAGCATAGAAAAATGAATTACTAGGTGATGAAAGGCGAAGGGTATTTTATTTAAGTTGTCTTAGAAAATAGAAAACCTCGCTGTGTGTAGCGGAGTGCAAAAAAGCAACCTCTCACTTCCCCCGGCCACACTCTGGATGCGATGCGGCGGCGGAATATCACAGTAAGTGACGTGACCGTGACCTTCAAGTCAGGCTGTGAATCGTAAGTCGTGAGGGTGCTGAGTTGTTTGCATTAGCAGTGCAGTTGTTGTTTTTGTGCATTTTCAGACTGTTAATTACGAAAACGAGTACATTAAATCCCCTAAGTGGCACAAGATAGTCTAGTCCAAATGATGCTGCGATACCAGTTATCTCATGTTTGTGATGCTTTGGAAGAGATTTCTGAAGACACTTATTGGATCTTGTGGCAATATTGCGAAGGTAGAAGCACTTGGGTTACTTAAAAGTACCTCAGACTTCAAGTTTATTGTTACACTTGTCACATGGCACAACATTTTGTTTGAAGGAAACATAACTAGTAAGATACGGCTAGAAAAGGACTTGAGTCTTCAGAGAGCAGTTAGTCACATGAAAAAAACGAAGAGTTTTGGGTTACAGCTAGAAGTGATTTAGAGTTCAATAAAGTTCTGGTTGATGCTAATGAAGTAACATAAGAAGTTGCATGGCATAGAACCAGTATTTGAGAAAGAGAAGGCCCGAATTGAAAAAAGAAGAACACGGTTGATTACGAATCAACAGTTGAATCTGTAAATATTGCAGGTGAACCCTCAGAAAGTTTCCACTTTTATGTTGCTGTTTTAGACATAGCTGGTTATGCGGTAAAAGAAAGATTTTTCGAGTTAAATAAAGTATCTGGTGTCTTATGATTTTTTGGTCAACATTCCTGACCTTAAAAAAAAGACTACATCAGAGGTTAAGTCGATATGCAAAAACTTGAAAAAAAAAAGCATTAACAATTGAAAAAGATGAAGGTTTCAAAGAATCTGACATTGCTGCTGTACGACAGTGTTCTGAAATAAGAGCGATTTCTCATCGTCTCTATGACTCAGTATCAAATCCCGAAGAAGTCCTAAGCAGCATTTACCAAAATAATCTTGAAAATGGATTTCCAAACATTTTTCAAGCCCTTTCTATTTTTCTTACAGTGCTACTTTCCGTAGCTAGTTTTTCAAAATTAGAACCTATCTGCGTAGTACAATGTGTCAGGAGAGACTTGCGGTTCTGGCGACAATTTCTATTGAAAGTGAGATAGCAAGACAGACTCCAAAGCCCTCACACAAGAATTAGCTAAGCAAAAAGCAAGAAAAGTACCAGTAGGGCTTTAGGAGTATAAATACTAGTAAACAGTATTTAATAGTGACCTTTGGAACGTCGTATTTAAAAAAAACAATAATCCAATATCAAGCAATATCAAGTAGTCTTTGTGTATTTTTTTAGTGTTATAAAAAGATAAAGAAATATCTATAATCTAACTGTGAGTTTCGGTTTGTTATTTAGAGAACTGTACATAAAACCCATATATCTATTGTAAAACTGTGTGTCATGTAACTTTTCTAATAATAAATAATTTAGATTTCTAATAATTAATCTATAATGCAAAGCTATTGCTACTTTTCATTCAACTCTTTTATTTACATTTCACAGTCATTAATCAACGGTTTTACAATAAAACTCATTGTTGGGCTATAAAAATTATTAACGAAAACACATTCGAAGTTCCATAACCGGCAGACCCCGCCAAATGCACTTTAATGAGGGAGCAGAATTTGTTTTTGCCTAATGCGTCAAAAACGTTAGAGCCGGCCCTGCAACAACTTAAATGTCAACCTGTTCTATTAGACGTGTTTTATTACTTTGTAAAAGACAATTAATTTAACTCCGTGGCAAGACCAAGGCCGAAAGCAAAGGAAATTTCTAGAGAAAATCGTTAAAGTGTTTTTAATATTTAAAATTAAAGTGTTAGTGATAATCATTCTTTTTTTTTTGTATTTATACCAAATACAATATTTATTACTAAATTTTCCGATGTTTATTTTTTTTCACAAGTAATTTTTTTAAAACATTATAAATTATCATTCGGCTATCAAGATGAGCAACAGGTAATGTTGATTATATTCTGTTCTAAGTTATAACTGAGATTTTCTTAAATTTATTAAATCTATATTAGGAGGAGGACAATTATCGTAAAGCGGAATTGATACGTATTAATCATAAAAACTGGGTAGTTAATGTAATGTTTAAGAAATGAGCATATGATGTTTTAGTCACATAATATTTATATAATTTTCAATTCCTTTACAATTTGGTCTTTTATAAAAGAAAAAAAATAAATATAATAAATATAATATTAGAAATATTAGCACAAATAAAACGGGTTAATTATCTCCCTTTAATTAAAATAACGTTTCTAAATTTAATAATAATAATAATATTAATGCTTGTGTAGCGCATATCCCGTTGATGGCAGTTCTATGCGCTGACGACAGTTACAGAGTACAGACAACGAACAACAGGTGAAAATGAATATAGGTACACTTTAATACTGCTACTGGAATAGGTGAGTCTTCAGCCAGCTCCTGAAGGTGTCAAAGCTAGTAGTGGTAGATGATTCCAGACGGACGGTCCCGCGTAGGAGAATGCACGTTGGCCAACGGACAATAGCCTCGCAAGAGGGATCAGAAAAGTCAGCGCGTCAGAAGCCGAGCGAAGTGGACGGGATTGGGTGTAGAGCTCAAGACAGGGGCGTAGGAATTCAGGAACTTGTAGCACAGACAAGCCAGCTTTTATGAGATCCGGTTTTTGATGGATAACCAGTGTAGAGATCGGAGAAGAGGAGTGATATAATTTGACTTTTTTAGGACTAGCTCTAGATACGTTGGAGGTCCTGAAGATAGGAGGCCGAGAGACCAGACAAGAGCGAATTTGATTCAATAGTGATCCCAAACAAGTTATGTTTTGTAATATAACATATGTTACTGACTTACTGACTATTACTGACTAATTATTATTTCTTTATATAATTTCAGCATTATGGTATTCATTTTAAGATTTAATTAGAGAGATACAATTAAATTACGTTCAACATTTCCTGCATTAACTGTGTGTCCATTTAACCTTAAGGAGTTTATCTTTTTAACATTAGCCTAATAATTACAAAAATTGCATAGTATAATGCTATTAAAAAGTCGCTTATATTTATTAAATTTAAAATAAAAAAATTGTTTTGAATAACTTATATATATGTTTAATTATAGAAGATGAGCATAAAAACGATTTAAAATGTAATTAGTCTGTGTCAATTAATGATGCCTTGTCGTACTCTGCACTATTATTTATAATGGTAGATACATATTATGTCATTTCTGAATAGTGAAGTGTAAGTGACCTCTTTGAATGCTTAAAACAGCTTTCATGTGCAATAAGTACTGTTCATAAGTGTAAGTTGAATATGAAGCTGAAAGTAGAGAATGAATGCCTGGCAGTTGAAAATAGCAGACGACTTTCTTAAGCATCTTCCTTCCAAATTGCCATTTCGATCCCCATTGTTTTTGGAAGTTTAAAATTCAACTGGCTGCGTTTCAAAATCGTCAATATTCCCTCCACTTAAAATAAATCCACATCTAAGAAGGTTGTAGTAAGATCAAACAAGATAGGCTTGATGAGGTATGAAAAAATGGGTCCTTAAATTTGAAAGTCTAGCCTTTATTAAAAAAACAATTCCGATTTGTGTGCTTTGAACTATATAGTAAAAAGCTCAACTTTATATCTTATTATATACCTTAATAAAGGGAAGTACATGTAGATAAATGTTTTTAAAATTTTTTCACTCAAGATTTAAGTAAATCCATTTCAGTGATCTTACAGGTCATGTGATGTTTGACTCCGTCTTGTAAATGCGTTCAGCCTACTTAAATATGTCGCTATATCATTCAGAAACATCGGCTTCAACAATCAGTTTTCCTCATTTACAACCGGAAAATAAAGATTATAAAAAAAATAAAACTCTTGGGGGTCTCTCGCGTGCCATTGGAAATCGCTCGACGTGCCAAGTTTGGCACGTGTGCCTCAGGTTGACGATCCCTGGTTTAGAGAAGAGTCAAACGATTCCAAGATTTCTTCAAGGCACGTCAACTAGGTCAAGGCTCTGGCTTGGACTGACGGGAAAAACATAACAGAGGAAGATAAGACCCTGGGGTTTTATGTATCATCATCTTGTTTCTTGAACACATGTGACTGTTATGCTTATAACAAAACTCTGGATAAATTAACAAACACTAGCTTTACCAATCTTCAATCTTTTATCTGGGAGTACGATGTATCATAATAAATAGCTCACTGGTATTTTTAATTTTATTATTACTAACGTGATGACAATTCATACATTTATACAATAACAAATAATTTTACTTTAGTTGGTGAATCACCAAGACCGGGATTATTCGTTAGTAACTCAGTTCTGTCTTGTTTTTCCAGAGGCGTTTAATGCTGTTGAAAAACGATAACCCATGACCTATTGAAAAGGTAAGACGTCATTAATTCTGGTCTATAGAACTGATCTTCAAGAACTTCCGGTTAACTTCCGGTAAAACTTTTTAATTGATGTTTTTGGATTGTTTCAAGTATAGCTTATGCTCGTGATTAAATTTTTTTTATTTCAACCTCAACGTCCATTTTTCATTATTTATAAATATACAAGGTCTACAAGAAAAGTTATGAGGAATCCAATTTAATATTAAAAGTGAGTATGTAATTAATAATTATGTCAACTATTTTTGGGCAATTCTGTAAGTCAAATTCTGAAACATTTTTAGGGATCCCTTAAAGTTTGGATTGTAGAATTGCCAAAAACTGTTAACATATTTAATGGAAGTGCTATAGGGCTATACGCTACTGTACAATTTTCGTGAAAAGCTTTCTTTTATAGTGTTGGGGATAATAAGATATAGGTCTTATGCCAATGAAAGAAATAAAGAAACCAAATCAAATCATGTATACAGGGTAATATTTTGAATAGTGTCAAGTTATTTTTTAATACTATTTGTTTTTTTTTGTTTTAGGATCTTTGGTTCGTTTTGTATTTTTATTATTAATACTATAATTAGGATCAGTGTTTTAAATCAATATATTGAACATGCTATTTTTCAACGTTTAATTTAAATTTCTTTTAATTTCTTTAAAAAAAAACAGTAATAAAAGTAACAATGTTACTTTAATTTTTTTATTAAAAAACTTATTAACTTGCCTTATTTATTGTTTAAGACTCGAGTCTTACACTATTTAAAAACTGTTTTTGCTTGCTTTACGTTCAAGTACATGATTGTCAACCATTGCCCAAATACCTACTTATGTAGCACATTTTGTATCATTTATTACTGAAAGAGTTATGTGGTTTAAATAAAATTCAAATATTAATGTCATATTTGAATACACATATAAAGATTCATGAAATTTTAAACAATTTTGATTAAGGATTTAAAAATTACTAATTTTAACCCCATTTATTTCAATTACAGTAGTGAAAGTTCGATATTTTTTAAAAAGTTCAAATTTAGGTATTTAATGCCTTTTAATTTGAAATATAAATTATAATAAAAGGTCATTTGTAGAGCTTTTTAAAAAACTTGTCAGATTTGCGTTTTTTTTGTCTCCCTTACTAGAAAATGTAAAAAGTATAAACAATTATTTTCAAACCAATTATTATTTTTTATTGTAATTGCACCACATTCACGAAAAACAATTGATTTTCTGCTCTAAAAACTTTTGAGTTTGTAAACGATGTAATTTAGAATTAACCGATTGCTTTTTAGATACAAGGCTTCTAAAATGGGACTTTGAGGTGGCAAAATATTAACTTAAAAAAAACTACAATTGGACAATAATAACTTTTAAAAACAAAAATTGGCTCAATAATAACTTTAAAAACTACAATTGGCTCAATAATAACTTAAAAAACAACGATTGGCTCCATGATAACATAAAAAAATACAATCGGACAATAATAACTTTAAAAACTACAATGGGTTTAATATAAACTTTAAAAACGATAATTGGCTCAATTAAAACGTCAAAAATAACAGTTATTGGCTAAAATAAAACTGTAAAAACTGCATCTCTTGGCTCAATTATAGCTTTAAAAATTACAATGATTGGCTCAATTATAACTTCAAAAACTACAATTGGTGTCTCAATTATAACTTCAAAAACAACAATTATTGGCACAATAATAACTTTACAAACTACAATTGGCTCAATAATAACTAAAAAAAACAACAACAATTGGCTCAATAGTAACTTTACAAACTACAATTAGCATAATAATAACTTTGAAATCTTCAATGGGCTCAATAGTAACTCTAAAAACTACAATTGGCTCAATAATATTTTAAAATCTACTACAATTGGCTCAATGGTAACTTTCAAACACTACAATTGGCTCAGTAATAACTTAGAAAAAAAACACAATTACAATCGGGTAAATAGAACTACAATTGACTCAATGGTAAATTTAAAAACAACAATTAGCTCAATAATAACTTTATAAACGACATTTGAATTTATAATAACTTAAAAAAATACATATATTGCCTCAATAATAACTTTATAAAGGACAATTGGCTCAATTTCAATTTCAAAAATTACAATTGGCTCAAAAATAACTTGAAAAAAAAACAACTTATTAAAAACTTTAAAATCTACAATTATTGGCTCCATAATAATTTAATAAATTACAATTGGCTCAATAATAAGTTTAAAAGCTACATTTAATTGGCTCAATAATAATTAAAAAAAACACAAATAATTAAATAATTAATAACTTTAAAAACTACAATTGGCTTAATAGTAACTAAAAAAAATATTTAGTAAGCAATACAAATAACATGCATATTATTAGAAGCGTAAATTTTCCTTTAATTTTCAATGCTTATAAAATTGTTAAAGATTACTTTGTTTTCTCCCCTTGAAATACAAAAGAAACATTCAACTAAATCTAATCGAACAGTAAGCTTAAGCCTATAACTTAATTTAAAAAAAATATATATTCACATATGAATTTCAACGGACTAGTACAAGCTAAGTCATTAGCTCTAATTACCGTGCTATACTCGCAACAGTTTTCAGCCGATGATATTGGTGATGGACGGCCTTTATAAAATACAAAAGCAGTTTCTGTAGAAGTTATCTTTGTCCCGTCTGACCAAACAAACTGTCCTTCTTTGACAATGTCATCCAGACCTATCCAGACCACAGAAACAGAAACTTGTTTCATGAATGCGAGCAGGAGGTTCAGTCTGCTTTGATTTTTCACAGTCATCAGCAATCCTTTCTTCTGTTTGCAAGCACTAACAGAGTTTTGATAAGTCATTGACTGATTGGAGATAAAAGCACACAGACCGGTGTTGTAGATAAATAGTTCAGTGTATCCAAGACTACTGGGACAGTAAGTTGTTCCAGTTGAATAGAAAACTTGAGGGTAGACAGGTACCATGCCAACTTTCCATAGGCCATATCCCAACCAGCAAGTCTGGTTTCTTTCGTCATAGATGAAGGCTTCACACGTGTAGTTCCAATTTATGCACGATGTCCCGCATGCCACAACTGACCTACTTTTATTTTCTGTAGTCAAGTGATACATGCCGTTTCCTGCTTGAGTCACTTTGTAAAATGGTTTAGAAATTCCACCAAGTTCTACACAAGAAATAATGCACGTTAGAAAAAACAAGTGAATAATGAAAGTATTCTTGGTCTTTACTTTCAGGCCTAACGCCATCATCTATTTGTTTTTTTACCTTACTGGGTCAATTTTCAAACTTAATTGTTGTTGTTTTTTTTAAACGTAACATCACAAGCATAAAATATCGTCAGCCAGACACTATTTAAAATAAATGTTTGCAAATAAGAAAACTATAGGATAATATTTGCACAGCCATAAGGAAATTGTAAGATAACCTCAATGCAAACTTTATGATGACTGGTCATGATATTTTTAACAAGAGAATTAAATAATCAGAGAGTATTTTTTTAAAAAGGCTTTATCAGAGTTACAAAATAATTCTATTGTAAAGGGTTGATGTGAGAATATTACATTTCGCTCCATGTAAAAGGAAAAGGATTTTTTTTCCTTTACGCTACATCATTAAAAGTCTGCACGCCCCCTTCCCCCCTGGATTAATATTGGCATTTTCATTCTTTGCATTTAAAAACACTGTCGTGGCTTGAAACCTCTGAATACATTAATGGTTGACTAACCATTGGAAAACAATTGTTTGAAACTTTGACTGTTTATTTATTCACGGCATTGGTTATTACCGTTCATTTCCATTGGTGGGTTTTCTTTTTTAAACCCACTTTTTTAACTTCACAAAATTGTGCGCAGCTGACTGACAAAATCTTGGGAAAGTTAATTAATTGACCCACTTCCGCGCGTCCTATTTTTCTTAAACTTGGCACATAGAGTTGAATTGAATTGAATTGTTGTATTTCTGGCCCATCAACATCGAAGCCTATATAAGGCTTTTTGTTAACGTTGTTGTCATTTTTTTTGTGTATTTATTTTATTGTTCTTATATCTTTAAAGTCTTTAGTACAGTTGGATGTCTTTAATATAGTTTATTATATATTTTGGCTTAATTTTGCCGAATAAGTTCATGAAGTGTACTACAGTAATAGTATTTACGTCGGTTTTCATTGAGAATACGTTCATTCAAATTTGTATCACCATACCTCAGCTTAATCTGCAAAAATTAGTTTCTACTATGTTTTTTTTTTCATTACACAATTATTTGGTGCGCATTTAAAAATCCACATGGAACGCATCTTACTGATATGTTTGTCCATGTTTCTGAATTGCTTATAAAGACTTCTCATTTGTTTCTTTTCTTCATTGTGTGTGGTAAAAAAAAAATCAAAGGAAAGTTAACCCATGAGGAAAATGGAAAAAAAAGGATTTATACCAAAAACTTTGTTCTCAAGATTTGTTTCATTATTGTTGTATTTTTCGAAATTTAGGAACAAAATTGTGCTGAGGTGTGAGAAACTGATACGGAAACACTCAAGGTGATATTTTCAATAGAAATATCTCACTCACCCGTTCACCCGGACGAAATATAGTGAACATTTTGGAAAAAAAAAACATAAAAAAATATAAGAGGTAAAAATAGAAAAAGATAAATAAATAATATTCATTTATAAAGTATTACAGTTAAGATTAGAAAATTAAATTAAATATAAAGATATGATACGTATAATTAAGATAAGAAAATATTATTGTTATATGTGTATATCATGGTTAAATAGTTTAGAAATGCCCCGGTATCTATATTTCATTTAGAGTTTTTTTTTTATAATTATGACGTCGAAATCATTTGTGTTATAATTGTATCGATGATTATTTATTATAATGTATATATTATTCACGTACACCAATATGTGTTCACGTAATATCTACAAATTTATAGTACTCATTTTTCATGTATTTTCAAAACGTCAGTGAAAATCTAATCTAGCACTTTCTGTACCAAAATCTACATAATACACGCAGAGATGTATTTGTTTTGGTTTTGCAAAGCGATAAGGAAGTACTTATTATCGACCAGTGTTATTATTAATGTAATTATAAGATAAGATTGCTTTATTGATCCAAATAAATGGAAATTTGATTTGATTACACAAATTCCGTCTTTCAGCATACTTAAAAGAATATGAAAGAACCATTTATTGTACTCAACACAATAGACATTCGCTCAAACTATCATACCATGTATCATACAAGAAAAAAGTAGGCCTATCACTTAGGATTCAGCTATTGAGCCATTGTCTTTCCTGGTTCAAGCATTAAATTCTTCTTTAAACGCTCATCGAGTGGCTTGAGTGTATTATGTCATAGTGAGCCAGTCCTCCAACGGACGACAGAAGTAGAATTAAGACGATATGATAAAGATAATTTTGTGAAATTATTATGGCGTTACTCTATAAAGGGAAACGGTTGAATGTCGAGTAAAAAAATTGTGCATTCCCGTTAATGGCCTTAGAACTAACTGATCGAATGCCATCGCTAGGGAGATGGAACCATTGATTCAATTATGCGAACCACATACCTGAACGGGTATATACAGAAACATTTTCCAATTCATGTTTGTAAACTGTAAGAGATGGATAGAATGAATTAAGAGCAAAATTCAACACAATATAATTAATTAAACATGAGAAAAATTGTAGTTTATACATGTATTGGACCTACTTATGTTTGTCTGATGCCGTTTCAGATACCAAATTAAAATGTATATGTTTTATATCGCCATGCATTAAGAGCATACATACTAATTAAATACAAATTACATATTTATATTGCGCTATTTATTATCGTTATCAATTAGTCTTCGAATACGCTATACATTTATCATATTATGTTATTAAAATAGATCAAGTTTGGCTTTAAAAATGTCTATATTGTCGACTTGTTTTATTGTGTTCGGAAATTCATTCAAACACAGAAGTGCTACGACCCTGTACTGGCGAGCTTCCAATGTTTTCCTATTTACGTTTGGTACATTGAGTTGTAGTTGAATTTTGTTTCAACGCAGTCCTGTTCTCTCTGTTATTATGTGTATCTCGACCATGGATCTGATGCAATTAGGGGATTGATCATGAAGGCTTATATAGAGCATATTCACAACTTTGAATTTTATCCTAAGTGTATGAAAAGTAGCCAGTAATAACGTTTAAAAAAACATGAATGAATTACTTTTTAAAGTTTCGTTATTAAACACATAAACAAAATAATGTCAGGAAAAACACATTATAGTCAAGATCTAAAAATGTGAAAAACAATTTCTGACGAGAGCAAATTTGAAAATGTATAACTCTTATAGAATTTATAAAAGGCCTAATGAAAATTAAAAAGTTGTTTTGAACGTAAGTGGTTAATAGCGAAACTAATTAGGAGTCTTTTTGAACATTTCCTTCATATTAGTACCAGTAATGCTTTTGATGTTTTCACAAAAAAATAAATAAAAGAGCTAGACATTATTGGATATGAAGTGAACAATTCATTTATAATTCATTGTTGAGCCTGTCAACCATGACTGATTTATTCAGCCTCCGGTTGTGTATTAAATACCAGAAGTGTGTTTTATTCTCACTCGCCATCGTTACGATATAGTTTTAATTTAAACTTTCCAGTAACCATTTCGTTAGCAGATATGGCGTGTTTACATTACTTGATGTTATTTTACTGTACGCTTTGTGCGATATGTGCAACAGATAGTGTCATCACTCAGAAGAAATTTCGAAAAATAAACCAGAATGATATTGGACTCATTGTCAGCGGAGACGTCTTCCGAACAAGGTCAGTTTTGGAGTGTTCTGTCCAGTGTCTTCAATTGCTCTATACTGCCTTCATTTATGATACATCTTCATTGATTTGTCGGCCTGGTGTTGTTACAGATACAATGGGGACGAAACCATTACTTGGACAGTCTTTATATGTTGCTGATTGGTTAGATTACAGTACATCGACAGAAAGTGTTTCCTCAACACAGCAAACCACAAGGTTTATATATATAACTTCAACCACTTTTAGTCAACCAGTTGACAGTACAACAGATCCGTATAACAGTCTAATGGATCAGACTGAAAGTACAACAGGTCCATCTAGCAGTACAATGGATTTGCCAGACAGTTCATTGGACCCATCTGTCAGCACAACAGATTTGCCTGATGGAACAACTTCTGGTAAGACAATGGATTTGTCTGAAAGTACAGCTGATCTTTCTGGTAACACAATGAATTTGTCTGAAAGTACAGCTGATCCTTTTGGTAACACAATGGATATTTCTGACAGTACTATGGATCTTTCTGTGAGTAGAACGGAACCGCCTGACAGAACATCGATGCAGGATTTAATCTCCATTAATCCAGTTGAAATTCTAACTACTACACCATCGGCACAGTTGGTTTGTGACACTAGCCTTGGCTACAAGGTTACAATAAAAGGATTATTAAACTCTTGCCTGTTTGTGTCGATAACTTTGGTAAATTACTACAATGCGGAGACTAACTGTACCGGACTACACGGTCGTCTAGCCACAATGAAAAGTCTAGAGAAGAGGGACATTATTCTACAAGCAGTTCTAGATGCGGCATCAAATCAAACAAGGTTTTGGCTTGGACTTACACATTCTGCCAGCGGCACTGGTCAGGTTTGGTCTGATGGACAAAACATGACGCAGGAAGAAATGTCTCTTTCGTTTTATGCACACACTTATTGTGTCATGTCTTATTGTGGCTATTATGCTTATAACACTACTCAGGATAAATTATCCAACACACTTTATGCTAATACTTTCGCTTTTATCTGTGAGTATGTAGCTTAGAAGAATTCACTACACGTTTTTATATGTGTGTATGTAGCTTAACTGATTAACTAACTTTGTACCGCAACCCGCTGACAGCGCCAAGATAATTTCGCCGTGTTTAAAGCTCAATATTTGCATTATATCTTTAAATTTTGTTCCGAAATTTGTAGTTACCAACAGGAAGTATATCTACGAACCGATTTTTGATTACAAAGCGTAAGCATTCTTAGTTTCTGTGCTAAATTTCGGTAAAAATAAGCGAAAAAAAAAACTTTCTTCAATGTTTCGATTGATAACCTTATCTTGTTTGTGTATTTACCACTCAATTAATTTCATCTTGGATTTATTATGTTTGATTTTGGATATAATTTATAATAATTATGAGTGAAAGTTTTAAATTCATTTAGAAAAAAACAGAAATATTAGGTAAAAAGATTTTTTTTTCCGTCTAATTTTTCGTTACAATTCACATTTCAACATTAATTATTGTCTAAACTACAAATTAACTAGATTTTGTTTATATTTTTCTTATACACAATTTATTTCCCTACAAAATTATGTAAATCGTTTTAAAATCTATCAATGGATAAGAGAACAAGACACACATATGTACACACACCCGCATGCAAACAAACGGGACAGAAATTTAATTCGGTTACAGCTTGATTTTTGTCTGATTTTAATTCGGTAGTTAATCAGTTTAAAAAAAATTAATACGTTTTTATCTGTGTGTGTATTTTAATCGATATAACAAATTTTTATGTTTATATGACCCGGCTATATAAAATAATAATTTTTTGTTTGTTGCACATCAATTTAACTCTCATTTTGTAATTAACGAACGGACCATTTGCTTTATAATAACATTGAGATGAATTTTTTAATGACAGGCAATGGGTTGAAAATTTAGTTTTTTGTGTTAATCTCTTTGTCAACATGTGTGTTCCATGATTATTTACAAATTTACTAACACTCTTTCTAAACAAACGATTACATAGCCTACTCTATGCAAATCTTTTGTTAGATTTCAAATAATGACCATGACAAGGAGCCCATTTCTTACTCGGATTCAAATAATTTTTTTTTTTTATTTTTTTTTTTTTATTTGAAAAGTATATTTATTTGTTAAAATATTATAATACTATACTTTCAAGTACAACTTTACTTTTAAATTTTTTATAATGTTTCTAAATTTATTGATGTTTTTTAAAGTTTATGTAGGCCTACTTGCTAAGAATCTTACAAATCATTTCTTTGTTTCGTGTTTTTCTTTTTAATTTAAAAAAAAAGAGGCGACATGATGTTTTATAGCTAAATTTAAACTTCGCTAATATAATATTAGTATTTTGTTTTCACTATTATTATTTTTATTTACAAAATTAACATCTAATTAACAATATATTTTTATTAAATCTGGATGTGCCATAAAATTTCAATCAATCAATTTATTTTAAGTCCTCAGTTAGACATAGGGCCGCTTCAAGTTTATCAACTCCTTCCGGTCTTGAGCCATTCTCTTCATCTCTTGCCACTGTATTCCCGCTTATTTCAGTTCTTTTTTCCAGTGTTCTTCTACAGGTGTTATTTGACCGATCTCTTTCCAGGTTCCCTGTGGATTCCACTGTAGTGCTTGGTGAGCTATGTTGCCCGATTCTTTTCTTAGAGTGTGATCATTCCATTTCCACCTCCTCTCTTTTAGTTCACGTAGGAAAGGCTTATGTACTACTCTTCTTTCCACTTCTTCATTTTGGAATGAAGTTATCCCATCTATAAGCCATACAATTTAACTTACAATATTTATCCCTTATTAAAAAACAGTATAATAATTAAAAATAATTATCTCATTGGGGGAAAATAGCTTTCGGATATTTAAGTAAAAAAAAAAGTAAAGTTTTTTATTTAGAATAGCATCTTGGTGTATGAGCTATGATACAAATCAAGCAGTGCCCTTTGACCAAGGCTTAATTAGATAATATTTTGAATGTAATAACATCTGATAACGTATAATAGCTTTTGTTAATATTATGCTTGCTATAGTTAGACTATATTTACGTTTATTTCGTTACAAATAGATTTAATTCTAATTGCATGTTTACAAGCTTAATTTGAAACATAAATATGTGTAAGCACATTTTAATTTCTTTCTGTCTTTTGGATTAATACATTCCTCATATAAATTAGGGATAAATGGGGGCATTCTGTTAAATGTTGTTGCATAAATGTGTAAAGAATCTAGTTTGCACACAGTTTCAGATAGACAGTCAGCGAGACATACAGACATATGGATAAATATATAGATACAAGATACATTGCCCGGCGTTGCCCTGGTGAAAAAAAACGGACTGTATTACTTTATTAGGTGCAGATAAAAATTGTATAAACTACAATCAAAAGAAATCTATAAATCTAATATTTAAAAGAAAGCTATAAATTAGTATAAATCTAATATCTCAATTATTATTTTTTACTGAAGACTTTTAGGAAAGTAATTTAAAAAAAAGATTGTAATCGGGTAAAAAAATAGGCAAGTATTTTTATTTAACAACATTTTAAATTGCCCGTACATTTACAATGTCTTTTGTTTTTAAAAGTTTGAAAAAAAAATTGTACAAAAAAAAAGGTATAGTCTAACTGGTGAATCGAACCCGGTTCACCCGCATAGCAGTCGGCTACGTTAACCACTGAGTTAGAGGAGTCGCATGTCCAATGTGAACAATTATTAGACAGTATATAGACCTGGGCCTAAATAGGTCAGTGACACAAACTCACGCGATTTAAAATTGACCAATGGGGATCCGTATGGGAACAAACAGTCTCATTATATATATATATATATATATATATATATATATATATATATATATATATATATATATATATCTAGATAGATTGATAGATAGATGAGTTTATAGCGTAAAGGTCGGTATTTAGATATACTATGATAGAAAGAAAGTAAGATAACCCCATTGGACCAATTTCATTCATAGGGATCTGTGAAGCAGGGTTCACCAGTTTTTGTTCAGGAAACACACTAGAAAACAGTATGGCGAGCAAGCACAATGCACAGCGAACTATTGTCAGGTAATTTAATGTCAGAGCTGTGAAGACTTAAAGACCCCTTTCTTAACAGGGAAAAATATCTAGCCTTCACCAAGAGTCGAACCCGGTTCCTTTAACTGGCACTGTATATAGAAAGGAATAATTAAACAGATATAAAAATAATCGTTAATTAAACAGTAAGAGGTCCAGGGACTGCCAGCTGTTCATACTCTGAAAGACAATATAAAACAATTGAATAAAACTATCTTTAGACCTGATTTTTTTATGAAACAAAAAATGAAAAGTACTAAATGTTAAAAAAATACACCAACCAGCAGCGTAGCCAGGGAGGTAGCGGGGGTAGGGGACGGTCGCTCCCCCAACGCATTTTTTCCAATAAATGGGGCCTTTTTAAGAATAAACATTTTTGTTTTTCCAATAAAAGATAGTGGTGCCCTTTTTTCATTTTAAGATTACAAATGTGAAGTTGGACCTTCCCGATAACAAAAAACGTAGGTCTTTTTAATGAAAAAAACGTTTGACCTATTTAGCAAGTTTCAAAAGTGGGACATTTTAGATGCTAAGAAGTGGGACCTTTTTTAAGACTTAAAAGAAAACAGTGGGGCCTTTTCAAGAAAAAACTAGGGGAGGTGAGCAACGGTGAGGTTGAAAGTAAAACCTCTCATGCTTAGCGGCAGTGATCGCCCGAATGGGTTAAATGCTACCTCATCTGTATTAAAAGATACTAATGAAATCTGCCTCTAAATATTACTGAATGGGGCACCTTCACGCATATGTACTTTTTTACAGGGTTATGGTCTCCCTGTTTCTGATCTGATCTTATATATTACAGACGCTCATTCTCTAAAGAAGATTATTGCGTCTTACGCTCATCCGTGGTCCGAGTCTAGTCTTGCAATTTTATTAGTGGTATGAATGATATTAGGTTACTGGTTTTCCTGGTTTGTTCAGGAAAACCCATTCCATGCCCAGATGCCACTCGTGAAGAAAAAGTACTTATATGCATTTGTTCTCACATACGGAAAGCGTCATTATGTTTATCTGAGCGTTGCAACAGGTAGTTATTATGTTATATTTCTAAATTAGAGTTTAATGCCTTATTTATTATTACTACTTTACTCTTTGACCTTCTGTCCTCTAGAGCAGGGGTCGGCCAACGTTTGCTAATAGTGTGTCTAGGCTATTATTTTCATCTCAGCTAGTTTAATACACTGATCTATAAAAAGAATAGATAAGGCGCGGAAGTAACATCCTTGAGGAAATTTCCGCCATTTTGTTTATACTGTCACTGATCAATTTATATAATTACCGTGAGTTTGTTTATTTATTTAGATGTTTGTTTCTGCTCTATAGTCTCCTAAGCCGTTTGACTAATCGGGTTCAAAGTTAAATGTATAAATTTTAAACTTCCTCCAAAAGAAATGTTAATTTTTCAACAATATTGCTTAACTTGTTAATTAATTTTGTTTAATAAACTTAGACCTATTGCTAATCAACGTAAGTTAAGGTTATAAAACGTGCGCCATTCCCGAATTATGTCCATTTGAAATGCTTTCAAATTTAGTGAATTTCGGGACCGGGTTTTCCCGTACTGCGAAATATTGCTGTCTACTTTTTTTACTTATTCATTTACATTTCTTTAATCAAATCTAGCATCGTGGTATTTATTTCAACTATATAGTAATTTGAGTTGCACAATCAATTTACGTTAAACAGATGTAAATAACGTTTACTGCATAATTGTTTAAGTAAATTAAAACATTAATAATTACAATATCAACAATTACATAATATATTGATAGTATATAAGCCTCTTATATTTATTACAATAATAAAGAAATCTTTTAGAATTCATTAGGCAATATTTATGCTTATTTAAATAATGTAATTAGTCCGTATTAATTGATGAGCGCCTTGTCATTGAGTACTCTTCGCTAACAGTTGTACGCTGAACCAAAAACTGAAAGTAGAGGGAATACCCAGCAGTTGAGAAAAGCACATAATCTGCAGAGTTTGCATTTAAAAATCTCCTTCTTGGAGGTATCTCTTGTGCCACACAAAATCACTCTGCGTGCCAACGTTTCCACGCGTGCCTTAGGTTGCCACGCCTCTTCTAGAGTTTTTATGTTTAGAGATTTAGCTATTGGTGTTGGTACATTGCAGCTCTCTGACTTCAATGCTTAAGGCTGTTAGTCTAGGTATGATTCTTATTTAGGCCCAGCGGGAACCCATGCCTCCCTGGCGATGGTAACAGTGTGCAGCGATTCTTCAAGTTGGTCAATCTAGCATCATTCAAATTATCTCTCAGCAACAGTTTTCAAATCAAGACAAAATCCTTGGCTTGTAAATTAATATAGAACTTTTATTAAACAATTAGAACTGTAGTAGTAGAGGTAAAATCACAATAACAAAGATAGATATGAACAGTGCCGTAGTAATGCGATCTGTCCTATTAGAAGGTTAGCTAGCGTAGAGATGGGTCGCTCACTAAAGAACTGATCGACTGATCCGGGTCTTTCAAGGGAACAGATCCGAAAGCCGATCACTGCCAAAAGACCCGGATCAGTACTGATCCGTTGCCGTTCTGCATTTTGATATGCTGGTTTCAATAGTTCACTTAGGATCCGGATCTGACCCGGATCAGACCCGATCAGTACTGATCGGATCAGACTCGATCAGTACTAATACGGGTCTGTACTGATCGGGTCTGATCCAGTAATTATATAGGCCTATATTGATTGATGATTGATCGCAAATAAGTGATCACTCGCATTTTAAATCATCTTATCGAAATGCAGAACGTTGTACTGATCGGATCAGACCCGATCAGAACAGACCCAGATCAGTAGTCTACTGATACGGGTCTGTACTGATCGGGTCTGATCCTGGTCTGACCCAATCAGTACTGATCCGTTCCAGTTCTGCATTTCGATATGCTGGTTTCCATAGTTCACTTAGGATCCGGGTCTGATCCAGTAATTATATAGGCCTCTATTAATTGATGATTGATCGCAAAAAAACGATCAATCGCATTCGAAGCCAGCATATCGAAATGCAGAACAAGAACCGATCAGTACTGATCGGATCAGACCCGATCAGTACAGACCCGAATCAGACCCGATCAGTAGACTCAGTACTGATACGGGTCTGTATTGATCGGGTCTGATCCGGAATTGGGTTGAGAGGATTGCAGTCAAACAATTACACAATCAAAATTATTTTAAAACATTTAGGCCTACTATTGATTTGTCTAATATTATTATAATAGAAAAAACTAGCTGAAATTCATGGGGACAAATAGTTTTAAATACGGCTGGTCGTGCGGTTAGTTCACCGGACTGTCAAACGACACGTTGCGGGTTCTATTCCTGCCGCCGACCGATCCCAGCCACCCTGCAGGAGTTTTGGGCCTAGTGGACGTAATAAGCGTCTATCCAGAAGGAACGTCTCTAAAACGTATAAGTCTATAACGTCATATTAAACCTCATCAATAGTGTACACGTTTCGGAGAAGTTGTCTCTCAACTCACACATCCCTTGAATATGTTTCCTTGGATATGGGGACTCAAACTATTTTCTCTTTCCCTCAACAGTGTTTAAAACTGGACAATAATATAATAGCGATAAAGGGTAAGCCTAAAAACTTTTTTTTTTTCTTTGGGTCCCTTAACCTTGGCGGTTGTTGGGGGGAGCTCTCTTGGGCTTGGTAGACTTGGCGGCGCCCATCTCCTCTCCTAGTCGGCGGTGTATTTATAGCTGACTGCACCGAGGGTCGAACCCCTGATGCGGCGCTTGGGAGTCGAGCTCGCTGTCGACTTTGCTAACCAGCCGCCAAAACTTTAACAAACCCAAGAAACGAAATTTGTTTTATAAACCGTTTAGGTGCATTTATATTATATTAATCCTGTATAAAACTTTTCCCCTTTACCACTGTTACAGGCACGTAATTATACATATAATGATAATATGTAATGAGACTATCACTGAAAACATTATATCCGTTGCGGTATGACGCTGTCAATAGTTACAAACAAAAACAACGTATTGACTATATTTTATTACACAAAGAAAGAAACGCTTGTGGTGAATTGTAGTCAAAATAATATTACGTTGTGTGTGCTTCCTCCCTACCAAAGCTTCCGACCTTTCGGATGCAACGACAGCCGAGGGCTCCCAGACGGGCCACAGGGGCTGTACCCCATGTGTTAGCCCACCGGTGTGCTTTTGATGCAAGCAATAATATATATATATATATATATATATATATATGTATGTATTTTTTATTTAACTGATGGTTTCCACACCTAGTCAGCAATGAGTAACAAGGGTACAGAAGTGATTCTCTCGAAACATATTGTAACTATGTTGAAACAAGGAGACCAGTAGTACACAGAGAACAGAATTGCTTACATGAAGGCGCCCATTCAGACACATTTGCAGCCAAGTTACCAGGGAAGGTTAATAAAAAAAAAAGATTACCCTGCCTTCTGACTTCAAGACACAACTTCAGACCCACGATATCTAGGGTGTGAGTTGCAATTTCCACCACAAAATTAAATAATTGGAAATCTACCAAACCTCTTTAAAAGAATAATAATAAAAGTTTAAACTGATATCTCAATCATAAAAAAAAAACTGTGGTCTTCATTCGCCCCTTTGCACTTCAACTTTTTCTTTTCTTTGTGTTAGTTGATAAATGTACTTGTTAACTTTGTATATATCTATTGATTTCTTTTTCATTGTTGGAAAGGGGGGAGGGAGTCAAAAATAATGTTTGATTCGAGTTTAATGGTGACAAAAGAAGTGTTTTTTTTTTCATGTTTAGAGTGTTGTAAACATAATTTTGAAAAACGTATTTAGAGGTTCTCGAACAGGTTTTCGATGCTCTAACTAAAAAAAAATATTCGATGCATAAATAAATAATCCTTTCGTTTTTTTTTTCAGCATAAATTAATTTATCGTGGTAAATATTTTACAGATTGAGAACTGTTGAGCATAGAAAAACTTTTGTTAATGGTAGGTCTACAGTTTGAAAAAACAGATGTTTTATTACACTATTATCACCAGCTAAAGGGTGACCAGATCGAGGTTCCCAACATGTCAAAATTTATAATTACTGTTTGTTCAAACTAAATTATATGTTATATGTTACACACTTCTTATATAAAGAAGAGTATTGCGTCCTACGCAACAATTGTTCTGATTCGTTTCTACGTCCTTTAGACGGGCATAAAAATTAGTGCATAATATAATTTAAAAAAAATTAAGTGTTGATTTACGAGTAAGTAGTTTTTTACGGGACAAATAGTGAAAGTCTATTTAAAAGCTTACTCCATTTTTATAAAGCTTATCATGGTAAAAAGAACTAGAAAATGTTAGTTATTTTATGGGAAGAGAAAACTAATTCATTCCTAATTGATTGTTTTAACATTCGTTATTGACTGATTTTTTCATCCTGCTATGTGTATTAAATGCCGGAAGTTTGTTCTTACTCTCACTGACCTGCATTAAATATATAACTCATATGTCAATATTCCAGTTCCCAGTTCATTTGCAGATATAGCATGTTTACATTAGTTGATGTTATTTTACTGTACACTTTGTGCTGTATGTGCAACAGATAATGTCATCAAATCACACAAACCTAGAAACACTAGAGGACATTAGGGCAAAGAGTAAAGTAGTAATAATACATAAGGCATTAAACTCTAATTTAGAAATACAACCCAAGAGCAACGTGTTGCAAAGCTCAGATAAACATAAAGACAAAAACACTTTCCTTGTCCCTTATGCGAGAATAAATGCATATAGGCACTCTTTCTTCCCGAGTGGCATTCAGGCATGGAATAGGTTGCCTGAACAGACCAGGAAAACCAGTAACTTAACATCATTTAAAATAGTAATAAAAATGCAAGACTAGACTCGGACCACGGATGAGCGAAGGACGCAATAATCTTCTTTATAGAAGGAGCCTCTGTAATGTATAAGATAAGAAGCAAAGGTTACTCCTTAGGAGTATGTTTCTACAATGCTATAATGTGCATTATTCCATGTGAAAGGAAGGGAAAAAATCATTACTGACGTAGAGATGGGAATCGAACCGAACCCGAACCAAACTCGAACTTGCTAACGAACCGAACCACAGTTTATAAGAAAAGTTTCAGTTAACGACTTCTACCAGCATCGAGGAAAAGAGTACAAAAAAAAAATAATCTAGCACAAACTTAACTTATATTTGTTTAAAACCCAATGAAAAACAATATAATTTTTTAGCACCATCTCTCTTCCAACACAAGATTAAATCGTTTATAGAATACATAATTGTGTGGCAACTATAAAATGAAAATTTTATTTCGTTTAATAAAACGTCACCTGTCAACCAAAAGTCTGATTGCCTTCCTCTCCCTGCCTCTGTCTCTGATTTGATCTTCTTTAATTTACTTTCATCAACCACTTCATATTCCTTAACACTTACTCTGCCCGACATAACTTTGTAAATTACAAAAATTAAAGGTTAAATGCTTCTTTTTGTGGGCTGTTAACGCTGAAGAAAAGAGAACTTTATCACACATTTTTAAAGGCTGGCAGTCTTATTGTACACCTCCATAAACAAGACAGCCATTTCTCCAGCTTCACTTCAACAAACCCCAGATTTAGCCGTAACCAGAGATTTAAAAAAAAAAAAAATACAAAATTTAACTAGATAAAAAACAAATTCACCTTTTCGCTTGGAAAATATTTATTTTTATTGCCTTACTCTCACATTATTTTTACTCCAATTTTTCTTATTGGTTAATTGCAAGCATAGGCGTAGCCATAAAGGGGAGAGATCTTCTCATGTCTTACATAAAATTTAGTTATTTCTGGGTAGTAAATGAGGTCTTTTTAAAAAGTTATTAAAAAAATGTTATCTTACGTGTGTAGATCCCAACTCATATTTACAGTTAACAAATTTTCAAAATGGAATTCCAATCCTCAATTATTTTTTGAACTTTGGAGTCGTTCATAAATTATTTCGACCGAATATGGAGAGGGGAGGCGGTTTGAAGAAGTTTGACGAATTTTGGGAAATCGAGATGTTTAATATAATTAGAACTCCATTATGTTACTTTTAAAAATAAATTTAATTTAAAAAAAGGAAATTATGCGTTCTTTTATACGACACACAATCGTTCGCTTGTCAACAGTCTACCAGTTTAATCAAAGTTTAAACCAGATCGATAACTTTGACAACGGTGATTGTCTTTATTTTGACTATAATAAATAACCTTAAAGCAGAAGATTAGTTTTAAATTGAAATTGGCAAAAAATGAAAAATTTAATATACAGAAAAACATAGAAATATAGGTCATCTGTAACACATGGTCATGTTCTGTAAAATATAGACATATATTAAAATACATACACAAACTATATATGATCTTACATGGGTGGGAACGAAGTTGCCAAGCCACTACAATCTTAACCAAGCCACTGTTTGCAAGTTACCAATGAGACCATTGTTTGGAGAAGACTAAGTGGTTACTTAAAATACACAGGTTTTTCACAGACATAAAACAGAGTCTTTGAACATTGATTATCGTCCAGTCCATTCCTGCTATGCCACAAACAGATGCAATTTTGCACGTCCCACCAATTGTTTGGCTCGCCTTTGAACATAAAAAAAAAATTAATTAGGACGTAAAATTAGTAAAACGCTAGAATTAAACAAAACATTTAATAAAAAAATAATATAAAAAAAGCTTCAGAACTTTATAAATATAAAAACAAAACAAAAAAGCCTTAAAAAATACGAAAAACCTGCAATATATATATTAACATGGATAATTACCGCGAATTTAAACGCACATGTAAACCCTATATAAACCTTATGTTCTACATTATTGTAGCCTTTTTTTAAAAATCAAGCTAATCTCCCAGGCGTTGGGGGGAATTAAATAGTCCTGTACAAACTACAGATACAAATTTCATAAACCAAATGAACAAAAAGAAATAGGCTAGAAGTAATAATTTTAAAAATATAATTATTTACTGAAAACATTTAGGAAAGAAATTTAAAATAAATATTATCATCGAATCAAAAATAGGCAAGTCTTTTTTATTAAACCAAAAAGCCAAATTGCCCGGCCTTGCTCGGGGAAATAAAATACATAGGCTTAGGTAGATCTAAAGCTACGGATAAAAATTGTATAAACTACAATGAACAGAAAGCTATAATAACCACTGATCTCAAAAAAGACCGGATTAGGCTCGGAAGTGACATTTTTTAAGAAATTTCCGACATTTTGTTTCCACTGCACTGATCAATATATATGTTTACCGTGAGTTTGTTTATTTATTTAGATGTTTGTTTTTGCTCTAAATTCTCTTTAGCTATTTGACTAATCGGGTTAAAAGTTAAATGTATAAATCGGAAACGTCCTCCAAAATTTTTTTTATTTTTTTTCAACAATATTGCTTAATTCGTTGATTTATTTGTTAAAATAAACTTAGATCTATTACTAATCACCGAATGTTAAGGTTATACAATGCGCGCAGTCTCCAAATGATGTTCATTTGAAATGCGTTCAAATTTTGTGTGTTTCGGGACCGGGTTTTACCGTACTGCGAAATATTGCTGTCTACTTTTTTTACTATTAACTTTTTTTATCTTTTGGTATTTGTTTTCTTTTGATCGTTTTATTGTTAGTTTTATATTATTAATTAGAAGTGGGAAGTTTGACAGCAACAATTCATAAGCATATTGTGTAAAATGGCTGCAACATAGATTCCGTTCCGAGCTATTTATAGATCAGTGGCGCGGTAAGTTTTAGACACAATTTTGTTTATATCTGTAAGTGCAGTGCAAATTTTGAGTTTTCCCTTTCTTCTATAGATCAGTGCATTTCTTCACATTTCTCAGACCAATTTATTCAGAAGGCGCAATCCACTCTTTTTATAGATCAGTGTATAATAACTTTTAAAAATATAATTATTATTTATTTACTGAAAACATTTAAAAAGTAATTTAAAATAATATTTTAATTGGGTTAAAACAAGCATGTATTTTTATTTAACAAAAAATGAGGACTACCCCGTGGGTAAGAATCAAACGTCTTCCGCGAGCATCTCAAATATAATTATTAAATTCTATTAACTCAAAACCTTTTTGGAAATTTTTAAGTCCTAAAATCCTTACAATAAAAGTAAAATAATATTAACGGCTTTTTTTTTTAAAGTAGGAAAAAAAAAGCAGGCAGCGGGGAATCGAACCCGGATCGCACTCTTGGCAGTCGAAGACGCTAACCATTACGCTAGGGAAACAACATATAGGTATCACAAAAGTAAAATATAACACAATAAGTTCACGTGACTTTAAATTAACCAATTTTGATTGGGTAGACGCACACACAAGCTACTACATATATATATATATATATATATATATATATATATATATATATATATATATATATACACTGCTTTTTTTCACTCAGTGATGGATTGCCTAACTTTTAAAGCAGTTTCGCATTTTATATTTTAATTCTTATTGCGCGCAATTTTAAAATAATTGAATTTTAACAAATTAATAATATAATAAATTAATAATAAACGTTAAAATACAAGAAAAGTAATAATTTTTTCCCCACATTGAAAAAGGTGCCGGTACGCCGTACTGGTGCGTACCGTCACAAAAAAGCACTGTATACATATATGCTATGGTGCAAGTAAATAATACAAGGGAGATGACTCATGTAAGAATTATAAAACCTAGAATAAAACCCATATTTGTATATTAAAATAAAATAAAACCTAGGGTCTTACTTAATAAATCGGAAGTAGATATTCACATGATTGACCATGCTCATTTTTAGTCTAACTCACGATCTCGTAATAAAAGGACGTGGAAATATATATAGACTCAGAGACAAGTACTAAAATGTATTATATCGCTACTATAACTACAAATCTTATTTCATGGATGTATAATGTGTATTGTGAGTAATAATAATTAAATGATATGTACTGCAACAAGGCGTTCTTTTATTTGATTACAAGTTAAAATATATTGTGGTGAATTCGTCTATTCAATGTCTGATAGCTGGAGACCACTATTTCAGCAACTGTAATAAAAACACTCCGAAGAGACTGAAAGTATTAATTGATGTGCCATTAATAATTAAGGACATCAACAATATATATATATGCTATATTTATATATACATATATAAAGAGAGATTAAAATATAGATATATAGATATATATAGATATAGATATAGATATAGATATATAGTATATAGATATATAGAGATTTTGTATGTTAAACGTCTATTGAGTCTTCTTTTATTCTATATAGGTTACGTTCTATTCTTTCCTAACACCATGCTCATGAATTAAAGGTGCACCTCAAGTTTTATAAGGAGAGTTTTTAGATTAAAACTGTTATGTAAAAATTAATTTTTAAAAAGCATCGACTTTATTTAGATGTTGTAACAGGCTAATAATTGTGTTTGAAAAGTGAAAGGTGAAAAGTAGTCACGAAGATATTTTACATGTCAAGAGTGAATTCAAATTAAAAATGAAAGTCTTAAGATAAGTGGGGTATTAAAAAAAGGAAATTTGGGTGGTATTCTAGAAAAATGTAAAATTATTTGTTCATAAAATTAAACAAGATCGTGATGGGAGATAAGCAAATAAAAACTTAATGGGAGAAATAGTCAAAGTATGTGAGTTGAATTCACAAAGGAAGTTATTGAGGGAATGTGAAAAGATAATTTAAGTGAGTCTACGATTACGTCTCTAAGGAAATGATTCTTAAGTTTATTGCTGAGGTTTTTCAACTATAATATTTAGTAACTCTGCGCGGTGGACTTAGTGTTTTCAGAAAGAATGTATAAATAATGTATAAAATGGATTTAACTATGATTCATATAAGTAATGTGTTATTTCATAAAATGGAGTCATACAAATCTAAATTTATATTTATTGTTCGACTCGTAATCACGTAATAAACTCATCTTTACTTAAGAGGGTGTATTTTATTTGTGATAGTGAATGGTCTTCGCCCTGCGTCCTAGTCCAAAAGGCTGACAACACCCTTAGTTTATGCGTAGTATAAACTACAAACATATTAATGACCAAGACCGACTTATATATAAAAAAAACACCAGGCTGGATGACTAAATGGGCAAGAACATCATCATCTGTCCTTTGGGTTCCTTGTGGAACATAGAGACTTTGTCAAAGCACCCTCCGCGTCTCTTGCCAGTCGCTTTAGTTTTTTCCAGCTCTTTCCTGTGCTTCCAACCTCATCCAATATGCTTCGTCTCCATGTTCGCTTGGGTCTTCCTCTGTGTCGTTTGCCTGGGAGTTCCACTCTAAGGCATGACTAGCTCGTGTTGTTATTATCTTTCCTGAGGGTGTTTCCAATCCGTCTCCAATTTCTTTCTAAGATTTGTTATTCCATTGTTCTCTGTCCACATCTCTTTCACAGCTTGGAGTTTTCCATCTTACCGTACCACTGTATATTCAATATATTCCTCAGGCAACACCAGCATTAATGAGACTCAAATTATTTTAGATTTAGACCTAGAGACTGAAGAAATTGTTGTTGATTTAGTTCTCGGCTAATTTGAGTCTATTTTAAAACAAAGCAATGATATAATAAAAATCAAACAGGAATAGTTCTGAAAACTCAGATTTATTTGTTGTTTATTGGTGTGTATATGTATCCCAATTATTGATGTTATGTCTGCATGTGTGTGAATGTACTGGAAGATCTCTAGGTTTAATATCCCCTACTGGTTTCACTGAAGGCACCCTTGTGATTGCACTAAGGTCAAGTGGTTGCACTTAGGGCTAAGCACTGGTTGCGGGGTGGACTTTCTATCCATAACTTGATGTTCTACTGTTCTTTGTTCACACCTCTCCCACAGCTTGAAGTTTTCTAACATTTTATTTTGAGTATATTTCTTAGGCATCTGTTAACAAAAGAAGTCTGGAGTATATTCTTGTTTTCTCTGTCGTTCGCCATGTTTAGGACCCATAAAGTAGAACCGTTTTAACGTTCGAGTAAAAATCCTTACGTTAGTTTTGATAGAGATGTGTGTAGATCTCCAGACCTGTTTCAGATTGGCAAAAGCCTATGGCGCCAAATTAATTCTACGTTCAATGCCCTCGTCTCCTGATACACTGACCACACTCCCAAGATATACAAAATTATCCCCTTGGTCTAAGCTTTGGATCGCAACTTGTATGTCGCAAAATTGTTGGTGGTTTATTTTTAATAATGTTGTTTTTTGGTGGTTTATATAGAGCCCTACTCTTTTTCCAGTCTCACTCAAGGTCGTGATCTTCTCTTGCATATCTTGTAATCTGTGGGACATAATGGACAGGTCATCTTCTAGTTTTTGGATTAGGGTCCACTGTATTCTCTTTTCTCAGTTGGCATAAGCTTCTTTTCTGACCCAATCTAGTACCAGAAGGAACATAAGTGGTGAAAGGAGGCATCCTTGCTTGACTCCATGTGTAACATGGAATTCATCCGACAGCCCACCATTATGTACTACTTGGCAGGTAAAGTTTTCATATAGACTTTTGATGATGGTTATTATTTTGGTAGGTATTCCATAGTGCCTCATGATTGACCATATTGTTTCTCTATTAATGCTATCAAATGCCTTTTCAAAATCCACAAATGTAGCATAGAGTAGCCTAGATCAACAAACAGCCATTAAAGAAAATTAAACGCCCCCATTAACCATTCATTCAATATAACTAACGAAACTAAGCCGAATAACAACATAACTGGTTCTCAAATGTATGCATTGCTATGCACTCATTGAAATGAAGGACAACTATGCAAAAAGTGGTGGAAGGCATAAATACAACTGACTGCCTGTGCTTCTATCCTGCTCTTTATAACTCCACTCTATCTATATATAACACAAATATTGTATGATTGTGCAATTTGATCTGTAAATAGTTTCATAATGTTAATATATAAATTATTAATGAAACAGATTTTGATAATTAGCTCACCAGCAACAAACCATTTTCGAAAATTTTCCAAGTTTAAAACAGTGCCGTCTTGCCAGACATAGGTACCCTCAGATTTTAAGTCATCCAGACCAATCCAAGTATCTCCAGGGGCATTGCTTTTCAAAATTGCTATTCTATTTTGAGTTTTAAACATAGCCAGCCCTGCTCCCATTCCTTTAATAAAAAATAAATTATGCAATTATGCAATATTGTAGACAAAGAAACAAAATGTTACTTCAATACACTTGTGGACCATTGCTTAAATTCCACTGTTGCCCACTTTTTAACATTAATGCTTGAGGCACGAGATAATTTCCCTAAATGACCCACAACGCTCTAAGAAAGCAGTACGTTCATTAGAATTTACATTGTAATTGTATGGGTTAAACTTTGTAGTCTACAGTTTTAATGTAATAATTTACATTGTAATTGTATGGGTTAAATTTTGTAGTCTACAGTTTTAATGTAATAATTTACATTGTAATTGTATGGGTTAAACTTTGTAGTCTACAGTTTTAATGTAATAATTTACATTGTAATTGTATGGGTTAAACTTTTTATTCTACAGTTTTAATGTAATAATTAACAGATGTTCTTTCTAGAAAAAGCATATTTAAATAGGCTGTGTGCTCAGGCATATTAGATTTTTTTTTATTGCCATTTCATTCGTCTATTAACACACTTAGATTGTAAAATTAAAAGTACACTATTACATATTTTGCGTAGGCACAGTGAACAGATGATACCTTCAACGTATTAATAGGGAAAAACAAGATTTTAAAAAAAGCTTTTATCTTTTCCACGTATTTATATAGAAGTATAAAGGATGTTTTATCGCTTCTAAATTGATTCAGCAAAAGAAGAATAATTTGAAAAACGTACGCATTTAGTTTGAATACGAGTTTTAACAGATTGATAACGATGAATATCAGGTGGCTAAAAATGTGATATCAGTAATAACTAGATTCTATAAGCAGCAGAGAGTTACAAGAAGAAAGAGATTGAACGAGAAAATTTAAGAGGATGATGGAATAGGCCTATGTGACGCCCGAAAAGAAAATAATTGATGAAACAAGTGAAGGTACATTGTGTCATAAATAGCACAACTAAAAGGTTTAAGCATTTACAAACTTCCAAAATTATTTGTTTTGATCGAAAACATTTCAGCAAAGCCGATAATGTTATCATGATAGAATATGTAGCAGATATGTTCTCTGATGTAGGGCAGCAATAAGGCAATATCGTGACAGACACATTAATACCCCCCCTATGATATTTGACTGAATATTGGCAGCCTTTGGCGGGCCTTTTTCTTGCGGAGACTCTTAAAGCAGCGCTGCACGACTGTCATAGCAAAGAACGGAAATCTTTGTTCAAGAATTTCTTTCATTCAGAATAATGTACCAGAAAGTGATCAGTATTTGTCAATAAGGAAAAATTCCGAGTCGAAGAACTGACAATCAACAATGTACTAAATTTTTTATTGCCAATGACATGTCTGTTCCAATTATCTTAGCCTGTCCACATTAAATTGCATTTTTCTTACCCTATCAATAAACAGTGCTGATTTAGAACGATCCTTCAGTTAACACAAAATAAAGTAAAAACTTATCTACGCTATACATTTGAGTTATTGGCGAGGACAGATTATGTAATTTAGTTTTGGTTGCGATTGGAAGATTACTCGGTAGCAAAGCGGGTAATATAAAAATAATAGAACATTTTGCTAGAATGAAGCTAAGATGAAGAAGGCTGTTGTAATTGATGTTAAACTTCAAGACCCGGTTACTTTGATTTCGTTAACCGATGCTGGATTGTCTGCTGCTCCCCTTAGAGCAGTTATTCCCAACCTTGCCGCGACCCTTTTATACAGCTTTTAACATTATGGCGTCCCCCAACCATAAACATTTTCTCGTCGCTACCTTATAAATGTAATGTGCTACTGTTATAAAATATAATGTAAATATCTGATATACAGGATGTGTTTTCAATGTTACTAATTTAACATAATCAAAGCACAGTGATTAATTATACAAAAAAAATCAATTTGAAATTATATATTGTGAAACATTTATTTTCTAATTACAACACATCGTCAGTGCTAAGATTGAGATTGCGTCTTTCTCATTGGCTTACACAACGAAGATAGTCTTTCACAAGTATACTTCTTTATTTATATTTAATAATCAACAAACTGGAAAGCCATTTCACAAAGATAAGTTGTTGGAGATGGAATAAGGCGCAACACAGTCTCAGACAAAATAGTATATGACTGCAAACACTTGATCCTGAATTTTGTAATTGGCATTGTAGAGAAATTAGTTGTTGATAAGTTTAATGAAATTATCTTGTGTTGTCTCAGGAACATCGTCACATTTGACTGTGCATGGCCTTCTTTCAAGTGCAAAAAAAATGTCAGATAAATTTGAAATTTCGTCTGCAAGCATGTGCAAGTGTTCTTTCACAAAGATCGTTATCGTAAAAATCATTCTCTTAATCCTTTTATCTGTTTTAATGTCATGTTTTTCAAAGAAAGCAGATGAGTTAAGCAACATGTACATTTTATTTGCATCCAATTTTTTATGCCAAATCTAAAGTTTTGTTTGAAATGATTCGATTTTTTCAGACAAATTAAGTATTGGTACACAAATTAACTGGTCCTTGCAGTGATAATTTTACTCATTTAAGATTTTAAAGATGTCAAGAAAGTAAGTTATCAGAATGCATAAAGTGCTTTAAACTGCGGTCTTGCTATCAGATTTTTAAGTTATAGAGTTCTGAGTCTATCACGAAGCTCACAACACGTTTTTAAATTTTTCCTCTCGACAACCATCTGGCTTCAGTGTGAAATAGTTCGGCCCATCCGACTGTTTACGCAACTGTTTAAAGTAGGTAGGCATGTGATGGGGTTGGTGCGCTGATGTCATCACGCCGGGTACTCGTTTGCACAGAATAGAAATACACGTATTCTGAGCTCGTATGTGGATGTATCTGCGTGTTGCCAGATAAAATATGTATTTTCTTCTTCTTCTTTATATTACCGTGGAGACACCGTTAGGACCGAGGAAAGAGTCCACAATTTAACTATACATAAAATAAAAAAACATCACAAACAACAATTATAAACAGGTGATAGAGTGTCACTTTAGGTTTTTAGTCCAGCCCTTCAGTAGGGGAAGTCCAGGTCCAGGGTGTTCCACAGCCTAATGGCTGACGGAAAAAATAAATATTTATAGACGTCGAAGTGTGCGTTTGGGACATGCAGTTTGAGCTGATGACTTAGTGTAGAGCGGGACACCTGTTGGATGCGATCTGGCTGTGTAGACATTTCCAAGGGGCGGTTCACGATCTTGAAAATAGTGGTGAACTTGTTTACCGCTCTGCGGTGTTAGCAGGGGCTCAAGTTGGAGTTTGGCCAACAAAGCAGAAGCGCTTGTTTTAAGGCATTAGTCCTATAAGATACGACGTGCCGCTCGACGTTGGGTCATCGTCAGCTTAAATATTAGGTTTTGTTAATGAAGATCCCACACCGTCGATGCGTACTCATGATGGGACGAGCTAAACTTTTATAACAATAGGTCTGGATCCCGGTGGAGCATCCCTTGGGTTCCTATGGACGAAGGCGCAGGCTCTTTTTGCTATGGCAGCAATAGATTGGACATGTGTGCCCCAGTGAAGGTTTTCTGTGATATTTACCCCAAGGTACTTGGCATCTAATACCCTCTCAAGATGGTGGGCTTAGGCGACCCCCATAAAATAGTTATTCGACCCCTATTAAGATTTAACATTTAATGTTGTTATATTATTAAAACCATATTTGTTGCATTTCTTTAAAAAAAAATCAACGTGACCGATCCCGATATTTGAACCAAATTATGAAACAAATGCTTACTAAATCTAATCAAGGGAGATAATTGTCCTTATTCTAAGTCTCTGGGGCAATAATTTTAGTAGCAATTGTTTTAATATACAATTTGCATTTGAAAAAAAAAAAGAAAATATTGTATTTGCGTATACCAGTACCGGTATCCATATTGATAAAAATACGTAAAACGAACAATCAATTGATTAATGTTTTTACATTATAAATGCAATTTTTAAAACACCCTTTTAGCTACTAGTTTGTTTTCATTAGTATGCATTTACTTCTTTCAATAGTACGTACAAATCACTAATGTGATTAATTTTTGTAATGCCTTAATTTATACGTTTTGAAGACTGTAAAGAAAAGAGGAATAGTCTAGAGTCAGAGTCTAGACTCTAGACCAAAAGAAGAATAGCCTAGACCAGGGATCGGCAACTGTAGATATTGCCTTTCCCAAGATAATAATTATATTAATTGGTTGGTTGATTTTATAATTATATTAAGACAATTGCATTTTGTTATATTAATTATTTAATTTTAGTAACAGTTATTAAATATTATATATATGTCAGTGCACTAAATAATATTGTAAAAATAACTTCTATAAAAAAAGATTCAGTTTTTGTTAGAAAGGTGAAGGTCGTCTTCTGCTAATATTTTGGTAAGAGACGAATTGCTTATGTTAACCCAAAGTGGGTACTGATTTAATATCTCGGTAATTGAGTTCTAAAAAATTTCAACTGTTTTTTTTTTTGCGTGGAGCACAATTATTAGTGTCTAAGGAATGGAGGAAACTAATTTTCAAGGTTAACATACGCATTGAACTTGAAAAAAAATTATTTTCCGAAATTTTCCTATTTATTAAAGTAAAATTCCGCCATTTTGTCAATGTTTTTTTTTTCTGCTGTGACGTCACTAGTAATAACGTTAAGAGTTTTTTATATTATATAATACCTAAATATCATTAAATATGCTCCACAGCAAACAAAAAAAGTTGAAATTTTTTAGAAACCACGATATGACATACAAAAAGAAGAAAAGGCTTTTTTTTATATTAAAAAAGATGATTCCTACCGTATTTTAAAAACATCACACTAATCTATTAATGGTGCATGGCATTGCAGTTCATTGAAGAAGATTGACTGCTAGCCGGTGACGTCATGTCTGCTAGGTTTCGTATTTTCATGTCTTTTGTCATGTCAAGCCTTATCGCATGCACGGTAACGTTGGATAAATATGTTGGATATTTATTTAGTAAACTAATATGTAGATAAAACCTACTTTTTTTCATGTCTTCGTCTTTATATATGTCTTTAAATGTTCATTACCGTACGCGCAAGTGTCACACTGGCAAACCAGCCATCTTGACTACCAGAAATTAATTGAATAACCTATTAGAGCAGCCTTGTTTTTTTTTTTTATCTTATACATTACAGACGCTCCTTATATAAAGAAGATTATTGCGTCCTACGCTCATCCGTGGTCCAAGTCTAACCCATCACTAACTGGCAGTGATTAAATTAATATGATCAAAGGGGAAGCAAAACAAACAATAGTTTGTGTCTTTTTTAGGTTACATCCCTTTGACCATGTATTGCTAGTGTGTGTATTGTTTTAGAAGAATCTAGAAATTGTGAACTGTTGTTAGATCTGCATGCTTTTTTAGTGGGACATGGCCTTGACTTGGTCAGGTGATTTGAGAGGGGAAATCAGTGAGAGCTAAAGAGTAGAAGAAAGAGGTTGTGTAATGTTTTATAGCAACATGGACTTGTGTTTATAATTCATAATTGTTGGATGTACTGTGAATAATGTATTGTGAGTAATAATAAATACATATATATATATTGCTGCAAAGATTTGATTTATCAAGTTTGTTAAACGTACTGTGACAATAACATTAAAGAAACATTTAACTCAACTCAACCAACTCAATCAACTCATGATTCTATTAGCCTCCGAAGAACATTAATAATAAAAATAAAGTCAATTACATTAACCATACCCTTAGAACTAACCCATCAATAACCATACCCTTAGAACTAACCCATCACTAACCATACCCTTAGAAATAACAATCACTAACCATACCCTTAGAACTAACAATCACTAACCATACCCTTAGAACTAACAATCACTAACCATACCCTTAGAACTAGCAATCACTAACCATACTGTTAAATTGTAGCTTTCACTCCAATTATTTTGGCGGTTGACTAGGGTTTGATTTTTAAGGCCAGCGGGAACTCACTTCGTTCTGAGAGTGATAAACAGTCTGCAGCAGTTTTTCCAAGTTTGGTTAGTCTGTCCTGATACCATTCAAAGTTCTCAATAATAATATGAATTCAAAAACCAACTCCTTGACTAATAAATGAAGAAACTTTATTATAACTTGCAAATCAAACGATGTTAGTGAAACAAATGTACATGGCGAAAATGGTTAAGCAAGGCATAGTGTCTACTGTCAATGGTGCCTAGCGGAGAGAGAGAAGTAGTCCGCGTCTCTATCTTTTATAGTACCTAGGAAGCCCGCGAAATTGAATATCCCTCCGCGTTAGCTCTAACTGGTTTACGCTGGTTTCAAGAGTGATGCGTTTATAGCCTAATTAGATTTTAGTCAACGAAGAAAAATAAACAGTCGTGTCCCGACAATTAAAGTATTTTAAAATATAAACTCTGTCGAGGGATTTTAAACTATGTATTCACTGTAACCTAACACCTCCCTTCCACAAAAAGAAAAGAAAATTTGTCATCTGTGATGGGGAATTTTCTTTTAGCCATCACGTTTCCTAACAATAATAGTACGACTGTCAGTATAGATGTCCAAAAAAAAACAGTTTAAGTCATAGAACAGTTTAAGTGCGCATTAGGCACATTTCACAATAAAAATGTAGTGCTCATTAGGCACGAACAGTACAATTGTTTATAAGGAACAAAATAGGTGCTCATTATGCACATTTAACAATAAAAGATTAGTGCACATTAGGCACATTTAACAATAAAAGATTAGTGCACATTAGGCACATTTAACAATAAAAAATTAGTGCACATTAGGCACAAACAATACAAGTATTTATATAACGAGGAACAAAGTAAGTCATTATGCACACAATAAAGTAAAAATAAATCAAGAACAAGAACACGTATACGTCAGTCCACGAAAGAGTGATGTCTTCTTTCGTATAACGAGTATATACTGATGTGTTGTTAACTAGGATGTTGTATGTTACCTTATCCATAAGTTACTTATATCGACCTTAGTTACTACCTAAGTTCATACGTGTTTCCTTATAGTTTGTTTTACCATTGATCTATTCCTTAACAACCATGTTATCTAGTAATCCTTTGCTACAGATATAAGATAATAACTAGTCATAGATTATTACCCAGCCGAAGTATTAACTTTACCTACATGAGGTTTCTCAGGTTTTAATAATCTTAATGACAACCAAATTCCTTAATAATATTCCAAATACTTTAATAATTTTTTAGTTCTTTTTATCTTATCTATCTTATTTATAGATAATTTTAAAGAATGAATGATATAGTGTGAGAGTTTATATCTCTAACATTAAAGTATTATTTTAACCCATAGATTTATTGATCATTAAAAAATGATTGTATTAATATTACCACCAATACTGATTCAGTTTACGTCAATAATCATTTATTTAACATTAATAGTTATTTTTAACCAAGTAAGACGTTAGCTATTCGCTCTTTATAGTGCAAGTTTAGTGGTTTTATTTACAACGGAATTAATTATTCCCAAAATAGTAAAATACCAGTGTCCATAGAGACATTTATTCAACAACTCTGATTAAATGTACAGCTCATTTAACCTTATAATTTTTTTCAAGAAAGAAAAAAAAAGTGACCGTAGTTAGTTACATGTTATTTTAACTTAACCTTTACCTTTTAAGAGTATAATTTCTTAAGAGTATAACCTTTTGAGTTGATGCTTTCAGAGTATTTACCTCTGTAACTAAATCTTAGCTTTCATTTCTTGTTTAAATATCCAGTTATTCAGTTATTAAGTCTTTCCATTGCTTACAAGATTTTTAATTCAATGTTTAACTTTTATTTAAAAGTTTAGTCATAGCATTTATCTCTTTAATAGAAAACATTTGACTTAATTCTTAATTACCTTTTTACAAGAAAAGAGTATTTTCCATTTATTTTAGTAAGTGCAACCAATTTAAACCTTAAGCTACCCGTTTAAAGTTCAACTTTAGAGTTCTAACCAGGTTTGTTAGATATTACTCCTCAAGCACATTACCATTATCACTCTCTTTTTACTCCTTTTATTTTAAGTTGCAATGTCTGCAATCGTCAATCGTCAATCGTGCGTGGTGCAAAACTTTGCTTCGATTTTTCGACCACTTCCCGTGGTCCGATCGAGCTGAAATTTGGACAGCAGATTTGGGGCGCCTAACAATACATCCTTTCAAATTTTCAGTTAAAACGACTTAATAATACTACACTTATGACAATATTCATTTCTTAAAAGGAATGTATAAGAAATATTTTTATTTCGCGTTAAAAATGCCTGTGAAACTTTTTATACTTTTTCGGCGCAAAGCTAGCAAAAAAAATTATGCGCTAAGGTTATTTTTAGAACAATTCATACGGAGTAAGGAGATATTTTTGAGATTTGCGACACAGATATTTTTCTGTACGTTTCATTTGCAGTAGTCAATCAATTATTTAATTACATGATGGTAAACTTAGTTTGCAAATAAAGGGAGTATAATAAAAACTTCGTTTTTACGGTTTTCTTGTTAAAATTTTAAGTTCAAACTTTAAGTTCTTTTGATTGTAAGGTTTTCAAGTTTAAGGATGCTCTATCATTTTTCTAAAGATGTGTACGCATTGACCTTTTTTAGTGCAAGTTACCTCTTTTTAATTTGTAAGTGTATACATTGAACCTTTCTAGTGCAAGACGTTTCTTTACTATTTATCTTAGTATAAGTGCCATCTTTACTATTTATATTAGTATCAGTATAGGTGCCATTGTGTAAACGTTGACCTTTTTTTTTTTTTTTTTTTTTAACCGAACAAAATATAAACCTATCAAGTTTTAGTATTGTTGATTAACTCACCATGTTTTTGTTTTTTTTATCACTTACCGAAAGAAAACACCTCACAGTAGTCATAGTTGTCAAGTGTCATAAGTACAGACAATACAGACAAACATATAAACGCCATAAGGGAAAAAATCATAATGCCAATAATCAAATGCAATCAAAAATGTACATTACTCATTGAATTAATGTGTGTTAGTTTTTGTGTTGCAAATTGTTATGATACTTTTCTCTTGTACATCAGCAAAGTATAATTGTGCAGTGTATAAAAGTACATCTCAATAAATTGTTTTATATACATGGGGTTTTGGGGAAAACACAATTGTTTTTAAGATATATTTTCTTTTTAATACAACATGCAAAATAGAATAAAAATCATATCAAGAAGGCATCCACAGTCGGCTGAGGGTACAAAATTGGGTTACCATTAGAATACACCTCCCTAGGGAAACTAGACCCGTTCCGGTATAAGTACAAGTCCTTATCGCGGTATTATTGTTACCAAAGCCTTTTTTACTGTGCAACTAGACCCGATTATGATTTTCCGTTGTTTGTACCCAATACTGGTGTACTAGAAGAAGTGGTTTTAAGTGTTTCGAATGCCGAAATACACTGTGCAATGAGTTGTGCCCTATACGGTGCATTGCTAAGAATGTTAGAGAAAACACCCAGCAAAGAACATATCTGATCATTTTGATCGTCTGATAAGTTATCTAATGTAATTCTGAAATTTCGCGTAGTAGAATATGCTTTATTTTTGCTCTTGGCAAATTCATTATCTACCGCGGTGGTCTGGTATGTTTGAAACTCGCTCTCGGCTAAGTTACTAACCATTAAGGAATTCTCTCCCTTGACCTGTGCAACTGGTGCCATTGGCAATACATTAGTGCATTTTAGTTTTTCAGTTTCTCTACTATGGTACTGTTTTAACATGTTTACATGTACCAATCGCTTGGTTTTCCGGCGGTCAGGTGTTCTAATCAGATAGTTAACCTCCCCAATTCTCGAGTCTATGGCATATGGACCACTGAATTTAGCACTAAGGGGTTGACCGGGAATAGGTAAGAAAACCAAAACTTTTTCCCCTGGTTGGAAAATTCTGTCCCTAGTTTTCCTATCATACCAGGTTTTCATTTGGCTCTGTGCCTTTTGTAAATGCCTTTTTGATACCTCATAGGCATCATATAATCTATTCTTAAATGTTAAGACATAGGTGAGCAGGTCAGTTTGCTCATTCTGCTTCAACAAAGATTCTTGCAACATTTTGAGTGGACCCCTTACCGTGTGTCCGAATATGAGTTCAAATGGACTAAAGCCTAGTGAATCCTGTACGGCTTCCCGTGCAGCGAATAACAAAAGAGGCACACCGGTATTCCAGTCTTTCTCATTCTCCGTGCAGTACGTACGCAGCATTGTTTTTAGCGTTTGGTGGAACCTTTCGAGAGCGCCTTGCGACTCTGGGTGGTAGGCAGTTGCTTTTCGATGCTCAACACCAAGACTACTGATAATTTGCTCAAACAGTTTCGACGTGAAGTTCGTTCCCTGGTCTGACTGAATAGACCGAGGTAGCCCGTATCTTGTAAAGAACTCGACGAGTGCGTCAGTGACCTTTCTCGCGGTGATGTTCCGTAGAGGAATTGCTTCAGGGAATCTTGTGGAGGCACACATTATGGTCAGTAGGTACTGATGTCCTGATCTGGTTTTCGGTAGTGGACCAACACAGTCAATTAGGATTTCACTGAAGGGTTCCCCGAATGCGGGTATAGGGTGTAATGGAGCGACTGGTATCTTCTGATTAGGCTTGCCTATCAGCTGACAAAAATGACAGCTTCTGCAGTATGTCACGATGTCTTTATGTAATCCTGGCCAGAAAAAGTAGGGAAGAACCCGACGATAGGTCTTTGAGACTCCCATGTGTCCAGAATAAGGCAAATCATGAGCGATACGCAGGATATCATTTCGATAACGGTTTGGAACGATGATTTGGTGTGTTTCGGACCAACCTTCGTTAATCTGGTCGTCGCGTGGTGTCCATTTACGCATTAGCAGGCCATCTTTTATGTAGTAGCACACTGCTAATTTCTCTGCCTCAGGTTCGGTGACAGCTTGCTCACGGAGCCTGGCAATGTTCACGTCGTCTTTTTGTTCCTGAATGAGTTGATGTCTAGAAGACATGTTGATATTCGTCTCAGAGGTGGTGCCGTGGAGTAGGTTGGCGAACTGAGTCGTGCCAATATCTGACTCTCGCAAGCTGGAGTTCTGTTTCGCTTGGGCTTCTCTGGACACTGCTTTCTTCTGCTGCTTTCTTTATTTCATGCCCCTAGTGACGGCACAAGTGGGGTGTGCAGTGCTAATTTTGCCCACACCGATGTCACTGGACGAATTGGGGTCTTGTACCTTTGCTGAGCCTAAGGATGATAAGACTGCATCTTTCTTTATGCTATTCAATATCACCTTACCTCCAGCTAGGTCATTTCCAATGAGGAGTGCTATACCGTCAATTGGAAGGGCTGGCTGTACTCCGACAACCACAGTACCAGATATCAGTTCCGTTTCTAGCTGTATCGTGTGTAGTGGCACGCTTGTCTCGCCCATCTCCACACCTCTCAGGAGTACCTTTCTACCTGTGAATGAATCACTGGAAAGTGGTAATATACCTTCTAGAAGATGCACCCGTGTCTCTCAACATTAGAACTTTTCTCCGACAGCTTCCATCTCCTGGCATGGATACATAGCCTTCATGGATGAACGGTCTGAATTCTCTCAGAGTGTTGTTCTCTGGTGGACATTTACTGGTCTGTTCTGCCTTTATCTTTGAACAACCATCAGCTAGCTTGTTTTTCTGTGGACTTAGGTTAGAGTTTGTAAATATAGTTGATGTAAGTTTACAATCATTCTCATTATTACGTTTTACAGTTTTATGCACTAACTCGACCTTTTCTTTGGCTTCACCGCCGGATCTCTTGTCTCTTATGTGGTTTGCTCTCGTGCGTCGTTTGGGCTTGCGTGACCCATCAGCACATGAGTGAGGAGAACTCTCTCTCACTACCTGACTACTTTTCCTATTATCTTCCTTCTGTTTGGCTTTGCAGATTGGAATAGACCCATCTTTCGTTGTCACACAATTAGTTTTTAGCTTGATGTTAGGGGTTTCGTCATTTCCTCTTAAATTTTGTCTTCCGCTTTTTGCCTTCCTATTGCCATTTGCTTCACATACTGGTTTGGGTGTAAATATGTCCTCTCTACTTAGAGTAACACAAGTAGCTGCAAATACCTGTTTTGGTTTTGCTGGCTTCCCATTCAGTACAAAACAGTTCTGTTTAGTATGTCCCTCTTTCTTGCAGTGGGCACATACAAGTTTCATAGGTTTCACATTTCTATCATTTGCATTATTTACAGTCCTAAAGTTATTGGAGTTGTCCGTTTTATTACGCCTGTCAGAGTTAAATCTCTGGTTATTGAATTGCTCTGGTTTATTTCTGGATTGTTGTGATTGTTGTGAGTTTTCTCGGAGATCTCTTGTAGGATATGGATGTAAAAGTACAAAGTCATCCGCCAATGTGGCTGCTTCTGTAGCTTTAGCCCCCTCCCTGTCTGCAATGTGCAGCTTAATATCAGTTCTTGTGCAGTTTAGGAACTCTTCAAACAAAATAACCTCTTTGAATTCTTCATAGTTATTATTTACTCTCCTGGAGCGTAGCCACCTGTCCAGATATTGTTCCTTTTGCCTATAAAAATCTGCATAGGTCTGTTGACTACTTTTTCTTAGTTCCCTAAACTCTCTTCGGTATTTTTCCGGTCTACCTTCATAGATACGTAAGACCTTTTGTTTAATACACTCATAGTCATTGCTTTCTTGTTCACTCAGTGCCAAAACAACGTCCTTTTCCCTTCCTTCAGTTAATGCCGATCTAAGAATTAATGCCATTTTATCCTTAGAAAATTCATAGTCCTTAGCATTTTTCTCCAGCAATAAAAAAAAATCTTCAGGGTCGAGGGTAGAAAATTTTGGAACATATTGCAAATACTTGGCCAGCTCAATGTTTGAGACTTCCTTATTTGGCGGGCGAGCATTAAGTGTTCTGCTCTCTGCCTCTATTCTAGCCATTTCGATTCTTTGTTGCATTTCTATCCTAGCTAGTTCTATCCTTTCCTGCTGAGCAGCTAATTGTATTTCTTTTTGCTGAGCAGCTATTCTTTCTTGCTTAGCAGCCTCAATTTTTGCTAGTTCTATTTGTAATCTTAATTGCTTATTCAGTTGCAATGCTTGATCATTATCTTCATCTACACGTACATTTTCAGTGTCATTCTCGCTCAATATCTGATCAGTTTCAACATCATCAACTATTAGTTGGTTGTTATCTGCTAGGCACTCCCTGATCTGCTGTTGTAATTTAGTACGAGTAGGGGTAACCTGCGTAACAGTTATCTGTAAGCCATGAGCCAATTCTTTGAGTTGAGTCAGCGTTAGCCTATCTAACTCATCATTAGTAAACATTCTATTAGCATCCATTGTGAATAATTGTGCTTAATCAATTAGAAATGTTACTAAAAAAGAAATTAAGATCCAACTTACGTGTGTTAGAATGTCCAAATTCACTACACAACACAGTCCTAAATATTAGACAATAGTATGAGTTAAAAATTATTTCAGGAATATACTTGAGTACGAATGCTGAAAATCCTTGTAACGGTAGTATGATGAAATTCTCGTGATTGCAGAACGATAATTTGTAAATAAAATAGACTCTGATGCAACATGTAAATAAATCTTCCAGCTGAATATTCGATTGTAGCAGTGACAGTGATGAGTTGTAAAACTGTAGTCTTGAAAAATTATCCTCGTAGTTGTGTAAAGCAACTTGTGTAAAAATATTTAGCTCGACGAAGCCCCCTTCAATGTATAGTAAGTAGAGTATCTCCTTCTTCACAAACAATAAACTTCTCCGTGGCGATTCCTCAGTATTAACAATGATTCATTATTGAAGTGCTTGTAAAAATTTGCGCGGCAGACATCGTTAAATTGTTGTGACGTGTCGCCTTGATTTTTCCAATAATAATCTTGCTACTTGAAAAAATTATAAAACGTTATTACCTTGAGTATTTGAATATAATATACCTCCAGACGTTAGACCTCTTGTAATGCTGATAAACTATTTGCCGGACAGAGACCACATGTTAAATTGTAGCTTTCACTCCAATTCTTTTGGCGGTTGACTAGGGTTTGATTTTTAAGGCCAGCGGGAACTCACTTCGTTCTGAGAGTGATAAACAGTCTGCAGCAGTTTTTCCAAGTTTGGTTAGTCTGTCCTGATACCATTCAAAGTTCTCAATAATATATGAATTCAAAAACCAACTCCTTGACTAATAAATGAAGAAACTTTATTATAACTTGCAAATCAAACGATGTTAGTGAAACAAATGTACATGGCGAAAATGGTTAAGCAAGGCATAGTGTCTACTGTCAATGATGCCTAGCGGAGAAAGAGAAGTAGTCCGCTTCTCTATCTTTTATAGTACCTAGGAAGCCCGCGAAATTGAATATCCCTCCGCGTTAGCTCTAACTGGTTTACGCTGGTTTCAAGAGTGATGCGTTTATAGCCTAATTAGATTTTAGTCAACGAAGAAAAATAAACAGTCGTGTCCCGACAATTAAAGTATTTTAAAATATAAACTCTGTCGAGGGATTTTAAACTATGTATGCACTGTAACCTAACAATACCCTTAGAACTAACAATCACTAACCATACCCTTAGAACTAACAATCACTAACCATACCCTTAGAACTAACAATCACTAACCATACCCTTAGAACTAACAATCACTAACCATACCCTTAGAACTAACAATCACTAACCATACCATTAGAACTAACAATCACTAACCATACCCTTAGAACTAACAATCACTAACTATACCCTTAGAACTAACAATCACTAACCATACCCTTAGAACTAACAATCACTAACCATACCTTTAGAACTAACAATCACTAACCATACCCTTAGAACTAACCAAAAGGAAAAACAAATACAAATACATGAACATAAACACCCCTCCTTATTTTTTTTTATATAGAAATGGAATATTCTAATTATAGAAAATGAACACGTATTATAATGACAGTCACACTGCGCACAACCCTATTCTGTGGTGCGCACGTCCATAAAATTAATGTAAACATGGCCGCGTGTAGTGAAAGTGGCTGCTGTATAATAAAAAACGTAACAAATTCAAAATTTTTTCAAGAGCCTTAGAATCTTTTGCGACCTTTGAAACCTATTGTTTCGTCATCAGGGCATGCAAACCTTCAATTTGATATATGATCCAAAAAAATAGCGCATGGGGTGAATCTCGTACACTATTAATAATATCTCCATTGTGAAGTTGTTTAATTAAAATATATCATATGTGCCTACAAATCCTATATTTGTATTCATGGAAGAATATATCTACATGTATATCTGTGTCTTACGTTCTGAATAAAATTTGAAGTGAGTAGAAACTATAATTGTCACTTGATCATTTCTCAAAACTACGTTTTATATGCTGAATAGAATGAAGTCAGTTGAGACAGTTGTCTGAGTTGGATCTGAATAAAATGTTAAGTTGCTTATACGAATTACCACGCTACCAATAATACAAATAATTATAAGCACTAACAGCAACCTACGCAAAAAGATTTTCAATGGCTTTTAGAAGACTCCTAAAAACAAGTATTCAAGTATCTTTTATTAGAAATAGAGTGCTAAAGAAGGGTGACTTTAAGGCTGTTGGCACGCTGACTGAATTATAAATCCCACTTTGGCACACTTTTATCAAAAGATTGCCATTCCCTGGTCTAGACTAAATAGTGTTGGTGCCAGGACACAATTCTGTATGACCACGCTACACACTGGGGAGGGTTCTGGGGTGGCGCCATTAAAGAGTAATGTGTCGAACATGTTGTTGTGGAAAGCCTTAATAAGACAATCAAAAATAATGTTTTCCTATGGTCCTTGGCGACCCCCATGAAATGGTCGTTCGACCCCATAGAGGTCGCGACCCACAGGCTAGGAACCGCTGACTTAGAGTAATTTATTTGGCAACCATTCATCTGGCATGCTCTCAAGAATGTTCAGCCCTTCTAAGTTGCGCCTTGATGGAAAAGCCGGCCCATGCAAGCACATCTGTATCTGGCACTTTCTCCTGCCACTTATTTTCAACAACTTTCTAGGACAGCTCAAATGGAAGTGGTCAGTTACCTGGCTTGGCGAGTGGCTGCTATATATTGTCCAGGTATTTTGGCGGCTGTGTATTGTCATAAGCGTGTAAGAGGATATGGTGAACGACCGCTGCAGACAGCTTGGCTGCTTGCTTGATGTCCCATCCATTCCAGACCTTTTGACTTACAGCCCACGAAAAGATCTGCTGCCTCTCGCGATTTCGGTATTTATTTCCTTGTCTATGTGGACTGCATGTGAGAGGTTGCTGCCACAGTATATGAACATGTTTGTGTTGGTTTTATTGTCTAATTGTTGACTGTATCTGGTGGCTCATTCTATTTATTGCAGTTACTCAAACACATACAAATTTTCTTCCAAACTTGGCGAACAGTCTCAGAACTTAAAAAAATAAACAACCCAGTGGGTGCGTTCATTGTAAAAAGTCGGAAAATCTAGTGCGTAATAGATGAAAAGATAGTCGAAGTTGTAGTGGGGGTGTGGGAGCTATGGCTCGATTGTTTTTTGTTTTTTTTTTCTTTTCTGACAGAAGGATTTGTAGTCGCTCGAATCTTAAAAACAAAGGCGAGGAGCCCCCTTCAATAACACGTCTTGTTTTACTGGTTTTTATTGCGTCGCATCTAACTAAGGTCGAATGTAAAGGACAGACTCATGGAAAAAATGTTATAATTCACTATAAAAAAAAACACTTTTGGGAAAATGATCGTAATACCTATTTTATTATCTGGGAATCTAAGGAACAAGTTCTGCTAATTTATTTTTACTAAATGATTGATTAAATATGTTTTAAAACGTTTTTAAAATGATACCTATTACTAAATTCTTATCTTATCTTATCTTATACATTACAGACGCTCCTTCTATAAAGAAGATTATTGCGTCCCACGCTCATCCGTGGTCCGAGTCTAGTCTTGCGTTTTTATTAATGTTTTGAATGATGTTAGGTTATTGGTTTTCCTGGTTTGTTCAGGCAACCCATTCCATGCCCGAATGCCACTCGGGAAGAGTTACAAATTTGGATGACAGTCTATTTATTTGCTAACTTTGACCCTTATAGTTACGGTACTAAAGTGAAACGAAACCACCATAAGTTATATATCGTTGGAAAGCTCTAAGCAAGCTTTTTGGTTTACCCACTTACCCACTTGACCTATTTTCGGCTATAAATAGTGTGTCACGCAAAGCTTTGAAAACGAGACCATTATTTTCAATTATAAGCACTTTGATTGGCTAACGGGATAAAACAAAAATGATTCTGAGGTGAACAGTTCCGATATTGAAAATCTTTTGTGTGCAAAGTTTCATTTCCGTCATCTTGCTTCCAAGACTAACAATTTCTGTCAGCCATTTTTTCACTGTGATTTAACGTCGATAATTTAGCCCATTTTGAAACATTCATTGGTAAGTAATTAGTTATTTCAGATAACTAATTTTAATTCAGTTTGGGTTGCTTAATTGGTTAATGGCTTAATAATTTATACAAAATTATTATTTTAATGTTCAAATTAAAAAGTAAACACACGTGTAACCAGTAATTTTCGCCGACGGTGCCATACTAAAAAATGATGTGCCGCACTTTTGTCTTTGTGTTACATACCATGGCATGTAATAAGACGATGATTCCACGTCAATGTTTGAGACTATTACATCAATTAATTTATACATAACTGTCAAATAGTGAACTAAACTCACTATTTTACTTGTGTAACAATTGTTGCCCTCCTAAGCTGTACACTGTTGGCCCTTTCGCCATTCCCTGACTTACCCTGTTTCGCGCCCCCCCCCCTAGGAATGTTCACGGGAAATAGTGTGTGTATGGGGCTACTTCCCTTTTCGATCTACAGTTTAGTGTGTGACTTGAAAGGGAAGAGGTCAGTACCTGGACGTTTGAGAGCGAGAGTAGTGCATATAGGGTAAGGTGTAGTTGTTTAGTATGATATTCAATTCTATAATTGTATTTGATTATTTTAAACTTAATAGAGTTTTCACATATTATATTGTTGTTTATGTATAATAGTTCTAGATCTTGTTCTAGAACTAAATTCTATTATAGATTTAATAGTCGACTGTAAATGTATTTTCATGATTTGCAGTCTCTCTTTTGAGTCAATTGTTAATTATTATTATTATTGAGTAGGTGGTGATTGATGTCTAAATTAGATGTTGAATTAGACCCGGACTTGATGTGTGTTGGATAGAACTCATCGTGAATCGGACTTGATGTGTGTTGGATAGAACTCATCGTGAATCGGACTTGGTGTGTGTTGGATAGAACTCATCGTGAATCGGACTTGGTGTGTGTTGGATAGAACTCATCGTGAATCGGACTTGGTGTGTGTTGGATAGAACTCATCGTGAATCGGACTTGGTGTGTGTTGGATAGAACTCATCGTGAATCGGACTTGGTGTGTGTTGGATAGAACTCATCGTGAATCGGACTTGGTGTGTGTTGGATAGAACTCATCGTGAATCGGACTTGGTGTGTGTTGGATAGAACTCATCGTGAATCGGACTTGGTGTGTGTTGGATAGAACTCATCGTGAATCGGACTTGGTGTGTGTTGGAGGGAACTCATCTTGAATGTAGACTGGAGCTCTTCTTGAATATATGGGGGGGGGGGAGGGAATAATTTGTACCTAATATGTTAACGCTGATAATGCCTTGTATGTATTAATATCAGATATACTTCTTTTTTTATTTATGGTTTATATTTTAATAAATAACCTGATATTTTAACCTCCACCTAGTTGTTGGTGTTATTGTTGCTGTGTCCGACCTGGCGCAAGTTAGGTCGTGACAATAACCTAAACATTTTGAATTAAATGAAAATTGAACTACTGTGATGACTTTTAGAGGGCTAACCTAAGCCTAAGCTTAGACACTTGGTAAAGTTGTCTTGTTTTTTATTTTTAGTAGTGTAGTCAAATATAGCTTTAAAGACTGTAATACTACTGTAAATACTAAACTATAATTTATAGTCAATGAATGTTATGCTATAGGTTATTTATTTATGAAGTATTTTAGTATTTGTCAATAAACAGTGACTTGAAATATGATTTATTTTTAAATGTTTTTTTATAATATATATTTTTTTGTTTTCTTATTTTGCAAAATAGCTTGTGTCCTGAGTAAAATGCCCAAAAAGGAATATACTCAAGGTAAGAATCTGCGTAAATCGAGCAGAAAGCTCCAACTTCAACATTGCTGAGCTATTAAGAAGTTAGCCGCAAGTCATGAAAAAGAGTCCTTGCCAGAAAGCGAGGAAATCGCATCACTCTCACCAGCTGCACATCCCGGCTCTGAGGAGATTCATCGCAGAGATTCTGCATCAAAAAGAAAGCTTTCTTATTGCAAAGCAGAGCAAACTACTCAGGCGCAGTCAACATCTAAACTGCCTAGGTGTTTTGTTGACAATAGTTGACATGAACATATAATTTCAGCATTTATTTGATAATCTTCTTTGCCCTGAGTGCAATGAGTCTTCCCTTCATCTCGAAGCAGATGACAAAAGGGCAAAAGAATTGGCTCTATATTTTACCATTTCATGCTCTGAATGTAGTTATAGTGCAAGTGTGATGTTTTCGGATAAACTGGGCTCCTATGCATATGATGGTAATCATCGTTTTGTTGGCGGCATGCTAAATGCCTGACTATGCCACGGTGGAGCTGAAACATTTTGCAGCATCATGGGCATCAAAGGCATTAGACATAACACTTTTAATGACCATGTTTCTGACATTCATTCTTGTGCTAAGGACTTTAGTGTAGGTCAGCTGGACAAGGCAATAGAAAAAGTCAGGGTCATACACGGTGCCAGTGAAACTGACATTTTGGATTTAACTGTTAGCTTCGATGGATGTTGCATAAGCACAAATAAACATGGGATAGGAGCTGTCATCGATCTTGAGACAGGCTTAGTCATTGACTTTCATGTCTTGTCCAGCTATTGTCAGGTATGTAAAGCTTCGTGCTTTTTTTATGCATTAAAAATACATTTTACATAATTACTATTCAACAAAAATGTTTTTATTGTATATACTTTTCATATATTTGTACACATTTTAAAAAATAATTTTGTTTCATATTTAGACCTGTGCTACTTCTGTCAAAGATGTTGAAGAAAAGAACTACGAAACGTGGTTTGCAAAGCATCAACCGGACTGCTGCAAAAATTACACTGGGTCTGCAGGTGGAATATGCTGCTGCTAAGGTTTTGTGGGCAAGGTCAATGGCAGAAAACCTGCGCTACATAACATTGAACAGTAATGGAGACAGCAAGACACTGGCAGAGATGAATGAATACCCTCTCACCGTATGACACAGATATATTGAAAGGCTGGGTACCGCTTTGAGGAACGTTGTATCAACTGAGAAGAATCGAGGCGTGGCCTTATAGGACAGTAAATGTGGTAGCTTGACACAGCTTGACACAGGTATTCTTTTTTTGCTTTGTGTATTGTTTTCTTATCGTAAACATGCCACAAATTTATTTTAACCATTTATGTGTTTGAAAACGAGACCATTATTTTTCTTATCATATTATTTTGTGTGTTCGAACATACATTTTTTTCTTCATCAGACAAAGATGACATTACTGCAAAAGTACTACAAAAATGCAGTCATTAGCAAAAATGAAACTGTCGAAGAGCTGAGCAACAAGATATGGACTAGCATTTACCACTCAACGTCATCTGACTCAGAGCCAGCCCATCACCTCTGCCCTGAAGGAAGTGACACCTGGTGCTACTATAACAAAGCTTTTTCCAAGGAAGATGTGTTGCCTAGCCATGAAGGGAAGAGTAAGACTTATTTGAATGCCACTGTGGCTAATTATGTAAAGCCCATCTATGAGAGGCTGCCTGACAAAAAATTGTTAGACAGGTGCATGAAGGGGTTGACCCAAAACCCAAATGAAAGCTTTCACGCTGTTGTGTGGGCAGGTTGTCCTAAACATATTTTTGTAAGTTCTAAGAGGGTTAACTGTTGCTACAGAACTGTCTGTAGTTGAATTTAATAGAGGTTCAAAGGGTATTTTTGACTTTTCTGAAGCTATTGGGTGTGATGTTATTAGTAGTACAGTCAGTCGGGGTGTTAGATGAGATGAGCTAAGAGTGAAAAAAGCAGAAAGGAGTGAACTTGTTGAATGCAAAAGAGGGAGCGCTAAAAGAAAGTTTGTTGATGTTAGGGCATATAATTATTTGTATTATTGGTAGCGTGGTAATTCGTATAAGCAACTTAACATTTTATTCAGATCCAACTCAGACAACTGACTGCATTCTATTCAGCTTATAAAACGTAGACTTGAGAAATGATCAAGTGACAATTATAGTTTCTACTCACTTCAAATTTTAGTCAGAACATAAGACACAGATATAGATATATTCTTCCATGAATAAAAATATAGGAATTATAGGCACATATGATATACTTTAATTAAATAACTTTACAATGGAGATATTAAATCATTTCTTTTTCTTGGTCCCTACATGAGCAGAAGTCGACCTTCACCCCCTAACAAAAACTTAATCTTTTTATAGAAGATTTTCTTACAATATTATTTAGTGCACTGACATATATATATATAACTTTAATACGGGATATCAAATAATTAATGTAATAAAATGCAATTATCTTAATATAATTATTAAAAAAATAACTAATTAATATAATTATTATTTTGGGAAAGGCAATATCTACGTTAATTTTAATAAAGAGGCGAATCATACAATTAGAGAGGGTCATTTTTATTTAGCAGGAGCTGCTGATGATTAGGTATATTCATGCCAGTATTTTTAGCCTTTTGTTTTTTGTGAATTCTTTGATAGTTTATAACATTCTGTTTTTCATTGCAGTATCTATATCTTTTTATCTTATGTATCAGGGCCATCTTTCTGATTGTTGCGGCCTTTGATTATCTGTGGTTTGTATTAGATTTTTGTGTTGTATTACTAAGTTAGAATGTATTGCTTTATGAACTTTATGTAGTAATACATTACTACTTTGCTCTAAAACATTTGCTGTAGAATTTATTGGTTGAGGGATGGAACTTATGGTAAACTCACTAGAAGCGCCAGCGCTCAGCCTGGTGCCATGGCACTTATTCACTATGGCTCCAACCTATAAACTACAATTAATCCTGGCTCATTGCGGTGCTCACCAATGAATGAAGAATGTGTGACTGTATTTGTATCTTGTATCTTTATTTTGTATATATGAATGTACTTACTCTCTTCTATAACTGTTTTGCATGCATCAATATATATATTCCTCATATTATTATTATACAAGCTTAGTTATCTGCCCTTGTATATATTTAACATGTTCACACTCCCCTTGTATGTACAGTCTAAACACACCCCCACCCTCGCCAACCCCCTTGTATGTACAGTCTAAACCCTCCCCCTCGCCAAGCCTTCCCTTTGATCCCCCTCTCGGCTACTGACCACTGGTCAAGATAAGCAACTTGCGTCTACACGCGAAATCTATTACAGTCGGCCCAGGTGGCCAGGGAAACTCTTCCCCCGTAAACTGATACATACGCAACAGCCCTCGTCGGGATGTATGGTATCAAAGAGCTTTTGTATCCCTCCCCCGACCGCCCTCTTCTCACCCCTCCCCATTGCCCCTACCCCCACTTCTTGGTTTAAGATAGAAATAAGAAACGGGTATTGGGGCCTTAGACACGGAACGAAACAGTCCTGTCTTCGGTCGATCCAAATATATACTGTTTACACTGTAAATTTGTGTTGTGAATTAACTTCTGCTATCTATCGTTTATGCCTGAATAAACAGTATTTGAAACTCATCCCAGCATTGAATCAATCATTGTTCTTGTGTCTGCTCATATATTAGCACTCGTGTCATATAGTAGAAAAAAATTACTCTATTCAATAGGCTTACAGCACCCGCCAGCCAAGCGGGATAACGGACTAAAATATAAATAATTCTAAGGCCCAAACTTCACTGTGACATCACAATAATCAACCTCTACACGAGCCAAATAACCACGTAGAGTGCCCGCCACGCTACAGAACTATTAGTGTTACTTTTACATTAGCCATTTGTGAATATTTGATATTTTTTTTATTTTTCCAATACTTAATGTTAGATTGATGTATCCCATACAAAAGATGCATGTTCTAGTATAGGTCTACAATTTAGTTTGATTAGTCAGTACTTCATCAGTACCGGAAAGGTATTCCATGATAATTATTCATAAGCTCTAACGTATAATTACTTTGCATTTTTTGTTTTATATAGCTGTTTTCAGATTGTAACAGTTGATATTTGTGTCTTTATCTATGATACTTAACATAGATCTATATCACAATATGAGGTATGTTTTTTAAAAATTATGACTCAAATTAAAATACAAAAAAAAAATTTGTGTGAGTTGATATAAATATTTTTCAACATTTTGTAAGTATTTTTATATTTTTGTTTTTGTAAATGCCTACTTGCAGTAAAAAATAACAATAATTTAAAGTAAATAAAAAGGAATTTTAAAAAAGTGCTTTGAATTAGTTTTTTTTTCATTTTTCTCATTTTGTTGTTTTTTAACGTCTTAGGTTTGTTCGATGTATATATCTTAATAACAAAGTGTCCAACAGGGTTCAAATTTTCTGTGTTTACTTCTTACATTTATATCTATTGGATGACAGATTTATTTGAATAATGCTTCAAGGTTTATGATTTTAAAAGAAAAAAATTGAACATTATTATTTTTTTAACCTGTCCAAAACCTAAGATTTATAAAAAATATGAATAATTTATTTTCAATGCGAGATACAGCCAAATCCTTCCGTCATCCAGTATATTTAGATAATCCGAATATGTCTGCAAAGTTTGATCTTAATCTGACAGATGGTTATAAAAAATATTTACGGCGGTGTATATTACTAAAATTACATAGGTCGTACCTTGAGTGACCTTTTTTTTTAAAAAAAAAATCTAAATAATTTTACAAGTCAAAACCATTTAAGCATGAACTACTAAGTCATAATAGTAATATATTGCAAAAATACAATTAAAAATTGACGTTAAAGGAATTTTGCTAATTCACCTGAGTCTGCCCAAAAAGGGTACATTATTTTAGAGGACTACTGAATATCAGACTAATTAGTTGATCCCCTTAAGACAGCTATAAACTATTTCTTATAAACACTAATCCAAATGCAAGTAAATGCAAGTAAACTTAAGTTAACGTAGGGCAAAGTGATTTTCTGCTTAGAATCAACTAATTGCTAAGATTAGAGGCCGACCGAAATTCGGTTTCGGTATCAGTTTCGGCACCGAAAGTATGCAAATGGCCTTTTTTGACGTAGTTTCGTCAGAAACCAAAGAGTTAGCTTTTGTTCGATTTCGGCTGAAACCGATATTGATTTTCTGTCATCAACCAAAATCTACTTTAACTTTCAAAATTCAGACTGCAAAGCTAGTGCTGCATCTATTACTCTGCTTATTGATAATTTCATTTAGTTCAACTGTTGCGAATAAATCTGTGAGATGTAGAAAATTAAAGTTAATAATAAACGGATGATTTAATCACCCACAAAGAATGTCGAAAAATGACGTGTGGGATTACTGTGTGTGGGATTACTGTGTGTGGGATTACTGTGTGTGAGATTACTGTATGTGGGATTACTGTGTGTGGGTTTACTGTGTGTGGGTTTACTGTATGTGGGATTACTGTATGTGGGATTACTCTGTGTGGGATTACTGTATGGAATTACTGTGTTTGGGATTACTGTGTGTGGGAATACTGTGCAATCTTTTTTTAAGCTTTTGTTTGTCAATTTCGGTTTATCTTTCGGTTTCGGTCGAAGTTGCAATTAAACTTTCAGTTTCGGCTTCGGTATTATTTCATTTTCAGACGAAACCAAAACATTGCTTTCGGTCGGCCTCTAGCTAAAATTACACAATACAAGAAAAAACGCATGTTTTGTACGAAATTATTTGAAGTAAAAAAAAGTATTTCATTCCCAGATGGCAAATAACGTTGCCGTAAACACCCAAATGTCTGCAAACTCTTTTATTATTATCTTATTTTTATTATAGTTATTATTAACAGCTAACATACGAACCCTTGCATGCTTGTATGGAATCTGTAAAGTTGAGTCTATCCTTGGACCAAAAAACACACATTTCTTCGTCATGTTGGACATTCAGTACAAAGAGTGGATTCTGACGACACTTGAAGTCTCTAACTGTAATCCGCCGTGCATTTGTTCTGTCTATTTCCTGTACTAAAAAGATATATTCAAATACACAATTTAAGACATTTACCTTATATTATAAAAAAAAAATTTTAGATGCACCAAAAACTATCAATTAATGAAAAAAAAAGGCAATTTGGCGGAAATTCTATTACGCGGTAAAGACAAGAACTAATTATTCAAAGTAAACGAGGGATGATTGTATCGGGACAATAATAATTATAGTCTTAAAGTGGAAAAATGTTTGCATTATTATACTCTATCATTAGCACTATACATGTGACCAAATCAAAGTTACTGACATGTCTACTGACATGATCATCGCAAATTCCAATAAATCCAATTATATATAGATCTAGTACGGATTCATTGCATCATTCAAAGCATACACTAAGATATAATAAAAATCGTAGAACATAACAAATTGTAGTCATTCGTTTTTCCGTCATTTTAATAGTAAAATAATAATTGAGAAAAACAATTAACGAGAAAAAAATACTTACTAATCACAGAAAAAAGCAAGAGTGACATAACAACTGATATCATTTTGTTGAGTAAAAAATATCACTTTTGAATTCGTGTTCACTGTTTAATTTAAGAAGATGGTACAGCTGTATGTCTATTGTATTGACATGTTTACGCTGAGACACGTAGAAAACATTGACCAATAAAAACTGAGTTGGATATAATTGATTTTTTTGTACCGCAAAAAAAGTTAAGTGTCCCGACTGACCGAATTGATCCATAGGGATCAGTAAAGCATTTTTCACCAGTTTCTGGGGCCACGGCATATTAGGTGATTGTATGGCCAGCGCAGACGCCTTTACTTTACCCCGACAAAGGTCAGGTACCTATCTGAGCTTTGTAGACTCCAGGACACCTTCCAGACATGAGGAAAAAATCCTAGCCTGCACCAGGATTCGAACCCTAAACCTTTGGCACTCCAGCCGAACGCGCTGCCACTCGGCCACCTGCTCAATTTTGTGTACAGTAATACCCTGAAATTTTGCGCTTATGAAAAATGCCGTTTCACGATTACTGTACACTCTGCTTAGTTTACCGCTTATGTTTAATACAGGAAATTCTCCCGATGTCATGCTGAGAAGCGCGAGAGAAGATATAACCTTAAAATAGACAAAAAGAAATAGGCTTACGCATGCAATAAGACTCGCAAAGAAAAGAACATGTTCAGTCTGTTCTGGGTGCTGCATGTACGGGCTCCAGTAAGATGAGTTCCCTGGTGAATAAACTACTCAGGAAAATAAAACAACACCTAGATTTTGCCTGACAAATAGCTTCTGCGATTATGATAAGTTACTAGCTGAGGTGAAAGTTTTGTAGACAATCCTCTGACAGAACAAATTTCAGTTTCTGAAAATCCATTGCGGCGTTTTATCTTTGCATCTCAGCCTGCATCTTCCATTGTTCAACGCATCCCAGCGAAAGTTGTGTTGTTCGGACTGGAATATCTGTTTGCTTTTTTTAGTATTTATTGTTATTAGTAGCCGTAAGTACGCCACAGTTCCACGCCTATTTAAAGCGACTGCCAGAAAGACTCCAACTAAACAAAAATGACCTGGACCCAATGGGCTTTACAGTTTTTGCCGTCTCCAGTTTCACTTGTACTTAATATATTCGAAAACGTCCAGTCTTAGCAGGTTGTAAAGCATCTGTAATGTTAGGAGTTTTACTGTAACAAAAATGAGACTTAATCTCTAGCCAGGAGGAGAGAGAGAGAGAGAGAGTGAGAGCGAAAGAGAGAGAGAGAGGGGGGAGGAGAGAGAGAGATGAAATGATAAACCTAAGCACGTATGTACACCAGTGTTAGATATACAACCATTCCATGTAATTGTCTTCTAATTACTTTGTCAAATATGTTTGAATAAAACAATCATATACTTCTTGATCATATCGTTTTACACTACTCTGTACTCCACGCTATATTACACTATACTCCATGCTGTATATCATTGTTAATTGGAAAAATCTCAGGTTTCTGCGAGCTAGACAATATATCTTGTTTACGATTTTTTATTGCTGTGTCAAAAACTAAGGAGAGCTAATTTATTTTTTATTTTCTTTACCAATAATTAGTAATCAAAACACCTAACATTAATATTTTCTTTTTATTAATATTAAATGCTTTTTTTTCATATCTTTCTAATCGATATTATACGGTGCAATCATTGCTCTTCTTTACGTATAATACACTTTGGGAATAACCTCTGTGGTTATATTTGGAGTTTGTATGAGTAATAATATATTATCATCATTTTTCCTAAATGTACATTTTATTCTAGTCTATTGAAAACTCAAATATTTGTAGTGAAATTCCTTAAATGAATGATTAATATACTAAGCGTTTTAGTAAGGAAGTAGTTTTTTAGTGTTTGTTATAATGTGCGCATGTATTTACGCGTGTGTTTATGTAAGTGTTTGTGTACATTTATATGTGTGTACTTGTATCTGTTTGCGTGTATAAGTGTTCGTGTGTGTGCGTTAGTGAGAACGTGAGTGAGTACTTGTGTGTTTGTACAAGTCTGTATACATGTGTGTGAGCGTGTGTTTGTACGTGTGATAAATGTGTGTGTACATGTGTGCTTATACGTGTGTGTACATGTGTGCTAAGGTCATAGGATCCGTTCTGCTAAGTAGCCCTCCTTGTTTAATGTGTACATATTTTGTCATGATCAGTTTTAAACATCTCAATTTACCTCTTAATTTTAGTTTTAGGCTTGTAACATTTTGGGTGCATATATATAATCTCGCGATTGTTCTCGTAATAACGCTTATTAACAGTTCTTATACTAGATAAGAACTTTTGTTGTTGGGGATATCGTGACGTGTATTGTAACGAATCGGTCGTCACATAGGCCGAATTTTATTACTGCCAATGATGATAACGAATGTATTAGCATCACAACCATGTATGGATTAGATATATATATGTATGTATATACATATATATGTATATGTATATATATATATATATATATATATGTATATATATATATATATATATATATATATATATATACATATATATATATATATAATATCGGGGTGACCGATCTGAGATCGGTCTTTATAGAGTGAAATTAATAATATTGTTAGAATATTTGATACATATCTTTAACATCAAAGATCTTTAAAACAATAGAGAAATTGTAAACAATAAGATACATGCATATAATTTAGGCTACTATTTACAGGGAGTATATTTAATCAGGTATGGGCCTACAAATGTATTTTGTAGTCATCTCTTTTTTTTTTCATTACAATATCTATTGTAATCTGCTTTAAGGGCTTTCAAAAGAACAATTAGCCTACTTGGTAATATAATTTAATTAATGCCCATTGATAAGCTGTTATTAGTAGAACAATTCCATCTTCAATGAGATTCTTTATGACTAATCAAAATTGCAGAGCATAACAGCGAACAATAGCCACAGCATCTTTAAAGTGTTCACCGTAGTCTCTATTCAAGCCTGGAAACGATGAGGGTAGAATAATACTTTCACCAATATCAGCATTATCTTCGCTCTTGTATGGAGCTCTACACCCAGTCCCGCTCACTTCGTTCGGCTTCTGACGCGCTCACTCTGCGGATCCCACGTGTGAGGCTAGTGTCCGCTGGTGAACGTTCATTTTCCTACGCAGGACCGTCTGCTTGGAGTCACCTCCCATTACAGCTTCGCCAGAGCCCTAGCTATGACACCTTCAGGAGCCGGCTGAAGACTCACCTATTTGTCAGCAGAATTAGCGTATTACTACATATTTCGTTGTCTGTCTGTATTCTGTATTACTGTCGTCTGCGCATAGAACTGTCACCAACGGGATATGCGCTATATAAGCACCGTTATTATTATTATTATTATTATTCTTTTCTTCCAGATCTTGAAGAAAACGGGTGACTCCTATGTATTTGTCAGCATGTATCTTCTTTTGATTGTTCTTGATCTACTGAATACGCTTACGTTCCACTCGAACGTACGTATCCACGAGATACTGCTGAAAAAGCCGGCCTCCAAAATGCAGGGCATTGAATTTAATTTCTCGCTTATCAGGAACCAAACACAGTCAGCTTGAGAATGTATGTTTTTGGTAAGATGGGGTGGAAAAGCAATACGGTACTGGGCCATTTCAAAGCGTGTAAGGTGCTGTCGGCTCGCACAAGGCGTTTTTATAGGCATATCAAAAGAGAAGCCTAATCTCCCTTTAGAAAAAAAACAGCGGGTAAGTAAAAGGCTCTACGCGGCTGTCTAAATTCTTCAAAGTAAAATTATTTTGGACACGCTTATGAACCACCATTTCGTTATCTGGATTGCTTCGATCTGAATTTAATGTAACGACAGTACATACTTCGCCGGATAAAGGTGCATTATGTTTTTTTTATATGGATCTTTCTGGCGATGTGAAAATAAGCCGCACATACGTTCGAGCATGTCCTTCTTCAGTAGCATGACGGTTGACCTTTTCTTCCACTTCTCTCATCATCATAAAAGTCTGTGCAAGAGAGTTGCTTGATCTAATGATTTGTTCCAATGAATTAATTAGAGATTGACTGATTTCATAATTGAGTGGATATTTCTGTTGCTCGGTGACGGCGTCATCTGAATCTAAGAAGTACATCTGTCCGTATTGTGGACTTTTAAATTCACCCGTGACTATTGATTGTCCGATCGTCATTCACGTTCAACGAAGCCAATGCGAAACATGAATTTAAGTTCTATATCTAGTTGTTTTTTCCTCGGCTTTCCTTTTTCTTTCAAATGTCCTTCTCGTTCTTTTGCAGTTTCTTCCTCTAATTGTTTTGTCCTACGCTTTCTTTGATAATCCAATCTTGTTTCTGTCTCATCTATAGTTTCATTTTCTAGTTGCTGTAATCTACACATTTGTTTATTCTTTAATTATTGGTAATGCACCTTAGGTAGGCTGCTCTGTTTGGTTTTATATGTGTATCCACTGAATCATTTACATCCGAAGTCATGCAAGAAATAATGTTTGAAATAGTGTCTGCTTCTGCACTATCATCAGCAGTGGCCTCACATGGGGAAGGGGGGGGGGGGGTGAAGCAGAGGGGGCATATGCTCGGGGCTACACTTCTGGGGGGGGGGCGGCAGATATTACCTAAATATAGTATTACATGAAGCAGTTACATTATGCAAGTGTGCGTCGCTGAAACTTTAGCCCTGGGGCGCTACATAGGCTTGTGTCCATGCCTTTCTCTTTTTCAAGTTTAAAATATAATTATTATTTTTTCGTCTGCCAAGCATTTTCCTGAAGTTGTAAATGTTAAAACTTTAAAGACTGTATAAATTACTTACCATCATAACTATGCAATTAACGATATAAGTTTTAATGTATTCCACAACTTTAATAGTACCCTAATTGTTTGATGTATCGGTAAGGGTTAGGCTAAATCAATTTGGACTCTTTCAATCATAATATAAACTATAAAACTAATCTTACCACATCGTATCTTATCTTATACATTATAGACGCTCCTTCTATAAAGAAGATTAAAACATAACTTAACTTTTTTTCTATTGATGATACAATGTCATGCTGATTTTATTTCATTGCGCGGCGAAAATGGTAACGATTTAAATGCTTTAAAACGGGAATAACCGAAGCGCTGAGAGTAAATTAAAGTCGTCTTGATTGTGACGTCAAAAGAGTTGTATTGAACGTGATCGCGCTAGATGGGGAATCCAATGACATGCTTTTTTTTTCTTTTAGCCCAATTTAAAATCTATTTTTAGAAATGGTCGGTGGTTTTTCCAAAAATTGAGGGTCAAGCAGAGGTTCAAAAGAAATGAGATTGATCTAACACGCATTTTCTCACCAAAATACATCAATAGGACAATTTTCGCGAAAATCGTTGGGCTCGTTTTCGAGAACGCTGACACAAACACATAAACAAACAAACAAACAAACCCACAAATATACCCCCAATTTTTTCTCGTTTAATATTATTAGATTAGATATATATATATATCATATCATATCATATATATATATATAAATCCACAAATATTCTTTGCGTTACGGCGGTGAACACTGTCAAGGTTTTAAAAAAATTAAAATGACCGCAGTGGTCAGTTTGGTCAAAAAACGCGAAAAAAACACAACTTTTGATTCACATTGTCTTTGCCAGTACAACTTTTTATAGTTTTTCGTCACAAAGTTAGAAAAAAAAGGATGCGCTGAGATTATTTTTATGACGTCATCGATCTTTGCGCATGGATTTTATAGCAATGAAGGGACATTTTTCATTCATGTTTAAATTGACGTCATCAAACTATGTGCATGGATTTTATTATCTCAACTCAATGACGGGAACAAATTCTCTTCATGTTTAAATTGTCTACGTGCCGTAAACAACATAAATTCTTTACACTACCAATACTGTAGTTGATTTTCTTAATCTATCACTACTTTAATAATTTACACTGTGAATACATGACTTAAAGCTAATTAATAATTTAAAACTTTACAAACATAGGACAAAGCAAATAGATTTAGCATTTTTTTTTCTGTTTCGGGAAGTAATACCGACGCCTTACTAAGCTTATTTAAACGCAGTGGTCCTGGTTACACTCTATATTTAAGCTTATAATTATATGGCGTCATCAAATTTTGCGTATTTATGCGTTTAAGAAGGGAACAAAATTTTGTTTTAATTTGCGTCGTTATTTGTGGAATGCAATATTTAAATGGTATAAGTTACCAGAAAATACTTTATCCCCGCTTAAGACTATTGTTTATAACTCCATGGGTTATTTTATCCAGTTCCGAGAACTGGGCACCTTTAGGCTTATTAGGTAACGGCCATTGTTTAAATTACCGGGCAATGTTTAAATTACCGGGCAATGTTTATAATACCGGGCAATGTTTATAATACCGGGCAATGTTTAAATTACCGGGCAATGTTTAAATTACCGGGCAATGTTTATAATACCGGGCAATGTTTATAATACCGGGCAATGTTTAAATTACCGGGCAATGTTTAAATTACCGGGCAATGTTTAAATTACTGGGCAATGTTTATAATACCGGGCAATGTTTATAATACCGGGCAATGTTTAAATTACCGGGCAATGTTTAAATTACCGGGCAATGTTTAATTTGCCGGGCAATGTTCAAATTGCCGGAACTAAATTTTTAAAGTTTTAATTCGTGTCGAATACGTTTTATAAACATTATTTCATAAGGGTTTCATTTGTTATTGTTTTACATGTTGAATAGAAAATTTAATTCTAAGTTTGCTTCCAAAGCAACAATAAATAAATAAATAGCAAATAAACAAAAACAACACAACATAGGTCTGCGACTTAATGTTTGTCGTAAAAAAAATATATCAAACAATCATTAAAAAAATATAAAAGTACTGTCGAATGTTCTTAATCAATGAATAGAACAAAATATATTCATGTTTTAATTTGCGTCGTAATTTATAGCGGGCAATTTTGTAATTGTTATAATGGGTGATGAGTAATGATTTTAACGGGTAATTCATGTTGTAGCGGGCAAATAAAAAATTACCTCACGTTTAAATTCGTGTCGTAGGTCATGCGGGCAATCTCATTATAACTGCCTGAGTACTTAGAGTGTATGTAAACATAACTTTTAGCCGGTTCGGAGGACCGGGCACATAACGGCTTGTATATATATAAATCTCAAAAGGAATATGTATGTATGTATGTATGTATATATGTGGGTATGTACATACCGCATAATCTTTTTAAATACTGGACATAAAAACGTGAAATTTGCTACAAATATTCTTTGCGTTACGGCGGTGAACACTGTCAAGGTTTAAAAAAAAATAAAATGACCGCAGTGGTCAGTTTGGTCAAAAAACGCGAAAAAAACACAACTTTTGATTCACATTGTCTTTGCCAGTACAACTTTTTATAGTTTTTCGTCACAAAGTTAGAAAAAAAAGGATGCGCTGAGATTATTTTTATGACGTCATCAATCTTTGCGCATGGATTTTATAGCAATGAAGGGACATTTTTCATTCATGTTTAAATTGACGTCATCAAACTATGTGCATGGATTTTATTATCTCAACTCAATGACGGGAAAAAATTTTCTTCATGTTTAAATTGTCTACGTGCCGTAAACAACATAAATTCTTTACACTACCAATACTGTAGTTGATTTTCTTAATCTATCACTACTTTAATACTTTACACTGTGAATACATGACTTAAAGCTAATTAATAATTTAAAACTTTACAAACATAGGACAAACCAAATAGATTTAGCATATTTTTTTCTGTTTCGGGAAGTAATACCGACGCCTTACTAAGCTTATTTAAACGCAGTGGTCCTGGTTACACTCTATATTTAAGCTTATAATTATATGGCGTCATCAAATTTTGCGTATTTATGCGTTTAAGAAGGGAACAAAATTTTGTTTTAATTTGCGTCGTTATTTGTGGATTGCAATATTTAAATGGTATAAGTTACCGGAAAATACTTTATCCCCGCTTAAGACTATTGTTTATAACTCCATGGGTTATTTTATCCAGTTCCGAGAACTGGGCACCTTTAGGCTTATCGCCTAGGTAACGGCCATTGTTTAAATTACCGGGCAATGTTTCAAATTACCGGGCAATGTTTATAATACCGGGCAATGTTTATAATACCGGGCAATGTTTAAATTACCGGGCAATGTTTAAATTACCGGGCAATGTTTATAATACCGGGCAATGTTTATAATACCGGGCAGTGTTTAAATTACCGGGCAATGTTTAAATTACCGGGCAATGTTTAAATTACCGGGCAATGTTTATAATACCGGGCAATGTTTATAATACCGGGCAGTGTTTAAATTACCGGGCAATGTTTAAATTACCGGGCAATGTTTAATTTGCCGGGCAATGTTCAAATTGCCGGAACTAAATTTTTAAAGTTTTAATTCGTGTCGTATACGTTTTATAAACATTATTTCATAAGGGTTTCATTTGTTATTGTTTTACATGTTGAATATAAAATTTAATTCTAAGTTTGCTTTCAAAGCAACAATAAATAAATAAATAGCAAATAAACAAAAACAACACAACATAGGTCTGCGACTTAATGTTTGTCGTAAAAAAAATATATCAAACAATCATTAAAAAAAAAAAAAGTACTGTCAAATGTTCTTAATCAATGAATAGAACAAAATATATTCATGTTTTAATTTGCGTCGTAATTAATAGCGGGCAATTTTTTAATTGTTATAATGGGTGATGAGTAATGATTTTAACGAGTAATTCATGTTGTAGCGGGCAAATAAAAAATTACCTCACGTTTAAATTCGTGTCGTAGGTCATGCGGGCAATCTCATTATAACTGCCTGAGTAGTTAGAGTGTATGTAAACATAACTTTTAGCCGGTTCGGAGGACCGGGCACATAACGGCTTGTATATATATAAATCTCAAAAGGAGTATGTGGCTGGGTATGTACGTACCGCATAATCTTTTTAAATACTAAACATAAAAACGTGAAATTTGCTACAAATATTCTTTGCGTTACGGCGGTGAACACTGTCAAGTTTGAAAAAAATTTAAATGACCGCAGTGGTCAGTTTGGTCAAAAAACGCGAATAAAGCACAACTTTTGATTCACATTGTCTTTGCCAGTACAACTTTTTATAGTTTTTCGTCGCAAAGTTAGAAAAGAAAGGATGCGCTGAGATTATTTTTATGACGTCATCAAAGTTAGCGCATGAATTTTTTAGCAATGAAGGGACATTTTTCATTCATGTTTAAATTGACGTCATCAAACTATGTGCATGGATTTTATCTCAATGATGGGAACAAATTTTCTTCATGTTTAAATTGCCTACGTGCCGTAAACAACATAAATTCTTTACACTACCAATACTGTAGTTGATTTTCTTAATCTATCACTACTTTAATACTTTCCTCTGTGAATAAATGACTTAAAGCTAATTAATAATTTAAAACTTTACAAACATAGGACAAAGCAAATAGATTTAGCATTTTTTTTCTGTTTCGGGAAGTAATACCGACGCATTACTAAGCTTATTTAAACGCAGTGGTCCTGGTTACACTCTATATTTAAGCTTATAATTATATGGCGTCATCAAATTTTGCGTATTTATGCGTTTAAGAAGGGAACAAAATTTTGTTTTAAAATTCGTCGTAATTTGTAGAATGCAATATTTAAATGGTTTAAGTTACCGGAAAATACTTTATCCCCGCTTAAGACTATTGTTTATAACTCCATGGGTTATTTTATCCAGTTCCGAGAACTGGGCACCTTTAGGCTTATCGCCTTGGTAACGGCCATTGTTTAAATTACCGGGCAATGTTTAAATTACCGGGCAATGTTTATAATACCGGGCAATGTTTAAATTACCGGGCAATGTTTAAATTACCGGGCAATGTTTAAATTAACGGGCAATGTTTATAATACCGGGCAATGTTTAATTTGCCGGGCAATGTTCAATTTGCTGGAACTAACTTTTTAAAGTTTTAATTCGTGTCGTATACGTTTTATAAACATTATTTCATATGGGTTTCATTTGTTATTGTTTTACATGTTGAATATAAAATTTAATTCTAAGTTTGCTTCCAAAGCAACAATAAATAAATAAATAGCAAATAAACAAAAACAACACAACATAGGTCTGCGACTTAATGTTTGTCGTAAAAAAAATATATCAAACAATCACTAAAAAAAAAAAAATATACTGTCGAATGTTCTTAATCAATGAATAGAACAAAATATATTCATGTTTTAATTTGCGTCGTAATTTATAGCGGGCAATTTTGTAATTGTTATAATGGGTGATGAGTAATGATTTTAACGGGTAATTCATGTTGTAGCGGGCAAATAAAAAATTACCTCACGTTTAAATTCGTGTCGTAGGTCATGCGGGCAATCTCATTATAACTGCCTGAGTAGTTAGAGTGTATGTAAACATAACTTTTAGCCGGTTCGGAGGACCGGGCACATAACGGCTTGTATATATATAAATCTCAAAAGGAATATGTATGTATGTATGTATGTATATATGTGGGTATGTACATACCGCATAATCTTTTTAAATACTGGACATAAAAACGTGAAATTTGCTACAAATATTCTTTGCGTTACGGCGGTGAACACTGTCAAGGTTTTAAAAAAATTAAAATGACCGCAGTGGTCAGTTTGGTCAAAAAACGCGAAAAAAACACAACTTTTGATTCACATTGTCTTTGCCAGTACAACTTTTTATAGTTTTTCGTCACAAAGTTAGAAAAAAAAGGAAGCGCTGAGATTATTTTTATGACGTCATCAATCTTTGCGCATGGATTTTATAGCGATGAAGGGACATTTTTCATTCATGTTTAAATTGAGGTCATCAAACTATGTGCATGGATTTTTATCTCAACTCAATGACGGGAACAAATTTTCTTCATGTTTAAATTGTCTACGTGCCGTAAACAACATAAATTCTTTACACTACCAATACTGTAGTTGATTTTCTTAATCTATCACTACTTTAATACTTTACACTGTGAATACATGACTTAAAGCTAATTAATAATTTAAAACTTTACAAACATAGGACAAAGCAAATAGATAAAATATTTTTTTTTCTGTTTTGGGAAGTAATACCGACGCCTTATTAAGCTTATTTAAACGCAGTGGTCCTGGTTACACTCTATATTTAAGCTTATAATTATATGGCGTCATCAAATTTTGCGTATTTATGCGTTTAAGAAGTTTTGTTTTAATTTGCGTCGTAATTTGTAGAATGCAATATTTAAATGGTTTAAGTTACCGGAAAATACTTTATCCCCAATTAAGACTATTGTTTATAACTCCATGGGTTATTTTATCCAGTTCCGAGAACTGGGCACCTTTAGGCTTATCGCCTTGGTAACGGCCATTGTTTAAATTACCAGGCAATGTTTAAATTACCGGGCAATGTTTATAATACCGGGCAATGTTTAAATTACCGGGCAATGTTTAAACTACCGGGCAATGTTTAAATTAACGGGCAATGTTTATAATACCGGGCAATGTTTAATTTGCCGGGCAATGTTCAAATTGCTGGAACTAACTTTTTAAAGTTTTAATTTGTGTCGTATACGTTTTATAAACATTATTTCATATGGGTTTCATTTGTTATTGTTTTACATGTTGAATAGAAAATTTAATTCTAAGTTTGCTTTGAAAGCAACAATAAATAAATAAATAGCAATTAAACAAAAACAACACAACATAGGTCTGCGACTTAATGTTTGTCGTAAAAAAAATATATCAAACAATCATAAAAATAAATAAAAGTACTGTCGAATGTTCTTAATCAATGAATAGAACAAAATATATTCATGTTTCAATTTGCGTCGTAATTTATAGCGGGCAATTTTGTAATTGTTATAATGGGTGATGAGTAATGATTTTAACGGGTAATTCATGTTGTAGCGGGCAAATAAAAAATTACCTCACGTTTAAATTCGTGTCGTAGGTCATGCGGGCAATCTCATTATAACTGCCTGAGTAGTTAGAGTGTATGTAAACATACTTTTTAGCCGGTTCGGAGGACCGGGCACATAACGGCTTGTTATATATATAAATCTCAAAAGGAATATGTATGTATGTATGTATGTATGTGGCTGGGTATGTACATACCGCATAATCTTTTTAAATACTGGACATAAAAACGTGAAATTTGCTACAAATATTCTTTGCGTTACGGCGGTGAACACTGTCAAGGTTTTAAAAAAATTAAAATGACCGCAGTGGTCAGTTTGGTCAAAAAACGCGAAAAAAACACAACTTTTGATTCACATTGTCTTTGCCAGTACAACTTTTTATAGTTTTTCGTCACAAAGTTAGAAAAAAAAGGATGCGCTGAGATTATTTTTATGACGTCATCAAACTTTGCGCATGGGTTTTATAGCAATGAAGGGACATTTTTCATTCATGTTTAAATTGACGTCATCAAACTATGTGCATGGATTTTATTATCTCAACTCAATGACGGGAACAAATTTTCTTCATGTTTAAATTGTCTACGTGCCGTAAACAACATAAATTCTTTACACTACCAATACTGTAGTTGATTTTCTTAATCTATCACTACTTTAATACTTTACACTGTGAATACATGACTTAAAGCTAATTAATAATTTAAAACATTACAAACATAGGACAAAGCAAATAGATTTAGCATTTTTTTTTTCTGTTTCGGGAAGTAATACCGACGCCTTATTAAGCTTATTTAAACGCAGTGGTCCTGGTTACACTCTATATTTAAGCTTATAATTATATGGCGTCATCAAATTTTGCGTATTTATGCGTTTAAGAAGGGAACAAAATTTAGTTTTAATTTGCGTCGTTATTTGTGGAATGCAATATTTAAATGGTATAAGTTACCGGAAAATACTTTATCCCCGCTTAAGACTATTGTTTATAACTCCATGGGTTATTTTATCCAGTTCCGAGAACTGGGCACCTTTAGGCTTATCGCCTAGGTAACGGCCATTGTTTAAATTACCGGGCAATGTTTAAATTACCGGGCAATGTTTATAATACCGGGCAATGTTTATAATATCGGGCAATGTTTAAATTACCGGGCAATGTTTAAATTACCGGGCAATGTTTATAATACCGGGCAATGTTTATAATACCGGGCAATGTTTAAATTACCGGGCAATGTTTAAATTACCGGGCAATGTTTAAATTACCGGGCAATGTTTATAATACCGGGCAATGTTTATAATACCGGGCAATGTTTAAATTACCGGGCAATGTTTAAATTACCGGGCAATGTTTAATTTGCCGGGCAATGTTCAAATTGCCGGAACTAAATTTTTAAAGTTTTAATTCGTGTCGTATACGTTTTATAAACATTATTTCATAAGGGTTTCATTTGTTATTGTTTTACATGTTGAATATAAAATTTAATTCTAAGTTTGCTTCCAAAGCAACAATAAATAAATAAATAGCAAATAAACAAAAACAACACAACATAGGTCTGCGACTTAATGTTTGTCGTAAAAAAAATATATCAATCAATCATTAAAAAAAAAAAAAGTACTGTCGAATGTTCTTAATCAATGAATAGAACAAAATATATTCATGTTTTAATTTGCGTCGTAATTAATAGCGGGCAATTTTTTATTTGTTATAATGGGTGATGAGTAATGATTTTAACGGGTAATTCATGTTGTAGCGGGCAAATAAAAAATTACAATACGTTTAAATTCGTGTCGTAGGTCATGCGGGCAATCTCATTATAACTGCCTGAGTAGTTAGAGTGTATGTAAACATAACTTTTAGCCGGTTCGGAGGACCGGGCACATAACGGCTTGTATATATATAAATCTCAAAAGGAGTATGTGGCTGGGTATGTACGTACCGCATAATCTTTTTAAATACTAAACATAAAAACGTGAAATTTGCTACAAATATTCTTTGCGTTACGGCGCTGAACACTGTCACGGTTTGAAAAAAATTTAAATGACCGCAGTGGTCAGTTTGGTCAAAAAACGCGAATAAAGCACAACTTTTGATTCACATTGTCTTTGCCAGTACAACTTTTTATAGTTTTTCGTCGCAAAGTTAGAAAAGAAAGGATGCGCTGAGATTATTTTTATGACGTCATCAAAGTTTGCGCATGAATTTTTTAGCAATGAAGGGACATTTTTCATTCATGTTTAAATTGACGTCATCAAACTATGTGAATGGATTTTATCTCAATGATGGGAACAAATTTTCTTCATGTTTAAATTGCCTACGTGCCGTAAACAACATAAATTCTTTACACTACCAATACTGTAGTTGATTTTCTTAATCTATCACTACTTTAATACTTTCCTCTGTGAATAAATGACTTAGAGCTAATTAATAATTTAAAACTTTACAAACATAGGACAAAGCAAATAGATTTAGCATTTTTTTTCTGTTTCGGGAAGTAATACCGACGCATTACTAAGCTTATTTAAACGCAGTGGTCCTGGTTACACTCTATATTTAAGCTTATAATTATATGGCGTCATCAAATTTTGCGTATTTATGCGTGTAAGAAGGGAACAAAATTTTGTTTTAAATTGCGTCGTAATTTGTAGAATGCAATATTTAAATGGTTTAAGTTACCGGAAAAAAACTTTATCCCCGCTTAAGACTATTGCTTATAACTCCATGGGTTATTTTATCCAGTTCCGAGAACTGGGCACCTTTAGGCTTATCGCCTTGGTAACGGCCATTGTTTAAATTACCGGGCAATGTTTAAATTACCGGGCAATGTTTAAATTACCGGGCAATGTTTATATTACCGGGCAATGTTTAAATTGCCGGGCAATGTTTAAATTGCCGCAACTAACTTTTTAAAGTTTTAATTCGTGACGTATACGTTTTATAAACATTATTTCATATGGGTTTCATTTGTTATTGTTTTACATGTTGAATAGAAAATTTAATTCTAAGTTTGCTTCCAAAGCAACAATAAATAAATAAATAGCAAATAAACAAAAACAACACAACATAGGTCTGCGACTTAATGTTTGTCGTAAAAAAATATATCAAACAATCATTAAAAAAAAATAAATGTACTGTCGAATGTTCTTTATCAATGAATAGAACAAAATATATTCACGTTTTAATTTGCGTCGTAATTTATAGAGGGCAATTTTTAATTGTTATAATGGGTAATGATTTTAACGGGTAATTTATGTTGTAGCGGGCAAATAAAAAATTACCTCACGTATAAATTCGTGTCGTAGGTCATGCGGGCAATCTCATTATAACTACCTGAGTAGTTAGAGTGTATGTAAACATAACTTTTAGCCGGTTTGGAGGACCGGGCACATACCGGCTAGTATATATATAAATCTCAAAAGGAATATGTGGCTGGCTGGCTGGCTGGGTATGTACATACCGCATAATCTTTTTAAATACTGGACATAAAAACGTGAAATTTGCTACAAATATTATTTGCGTTACGGCGGTGAACACTGTCAAGGTTTTAAAAAAAATTAAAATGACCGCAGTGGTCAGTTTGGTCAAAAAACGCGAATAAAACACATCTTTTGATTCACATTGACTTTGCCAGTACAACTTTTTATAGTTTTTCGTCACTAAGTTAGAAAAAAAAGGATGCGCTGAGATTATTTTTATGACGTCATCAATCTTTGCGCTCTAACTTTGTGACTGAAGGGAAAAAATTCATTCATGTTTATATTACCGGAAATACGTGAGTAGCTTTTGGTGCGCATTTTTAAATCATTGCACCGCGACGTGCTTATTAAAAGCTTATTGAAAGCAGAGGGAGCACATGTTTTGGTTAACCGCTAAACATAGGCCTAAATGTCATTTTTCATACTAATGTTAAGAAGTTAATCAAGCATATTTTAACTATTGTCTGTTGTACATATAGTCTATATACCCATATTTATTGTATGCTGCGTTTATGTGTTTATGATATGTATGATGATGATATATCTTACATGATTGTATATAGATGTAAGCCCATTTCTCTTTCAAACTAAAAACTAACAAGAAGGGCAACATTTGTTATTGTTAAAAATAGTAACTATTTATTATATGCTGCATTTTTGTGTTTATGATATGTATGATATTGATATATGATACATGATTGTATATAGATGTAAGCCCATTTCTCTTTCAAAATAACAAGAAGGGCAACATTTGTTATTGTTAAAAATAGTATTTATGTGATCACTTACAAAGCAAGGTAGTAACAATATTGTGAACAAGAGATCTACATTATTGTTGAATATAAATATATTGATAAACTGTCCAAGTCAATACAAGAGATCTACATTATTGTTGAATATATAAATATTGATAAACTGTCCAAGTCAATACAAGAGATCTACATTATTGTTGAATATATAAATATTGATAAACTGTCCAAGTCAATACAAGATATCTACATTATTGTTGAATATATAAATATTGATAAACTGTCCAAGTCAATACAAGAGATCTACATTATTGTTGAATATATAAATATTGATAAGCTTTCCAAGTCAATACAAGAGATCTACATTATTGTTGAATATATAAATATTGATAAACTGTCCAAGTCAATACAAGAGATCTACATTATTGTTGAATATATAAATATTGATAAACTGTCCAAGCCAATACAAGAGATCTACATTATTGTTGAATATATAAATATTGATAAACTGTCCAAGTCAATACAAGAGATCTACATTATTGTTGAATATAAAAATATTAATAAACTTTCCAAGCCAATACTTTAAATGCCTCCAAAGAAAAGAAAACTAATTGGACAAAAGAATCCAAAGTCAATAAAAGCCAAACGTTTGCGAAAAGATGAAACTGTTGAACAAAGTGATGCTAGACATGACAAAGAAAGGGAAAAGGCCAAGACAATAAGAGCCATAGAGACATCAGAGGAGCGTCGAACACGACTTGAAACAATGCGAGAAAAAGCAAACACATCAAGAGCTACAGAGACTTTGGAGGAGCGACAAAAACGTCTTGAAAAAAAGCGGGAAGGAGAAACCACATCAAGAGCTACCGAGACTTTGGAGGAGCGACAGAAACGTCTTGAAAAAAAGCGGGAAGGTGCAAACACGGCTAGGGTGTCACGAAGTTCACATTTGAATTTAGCTGGATTCCAATATGACCCCCAACATGATTACGCTCAACACCCTTATGTTGATATTGGAGGAATGATCTACATATGTAAATATTGTCAACCAAAGAAATTTAAAACAGAACCACCAGGAATGTGCTGCAGGAGTGGAAAAGTTAAACTTACTCCCCTGAATACACCGCCCAATGATCTGCAGTTATTAATGTCTGGGACGACTTCAGAGTCAAAACATTTCCTGCGTAATCTGAGAAGATACAATTCATGTTTTCAGATGACGTCTTTTGGTGCTACCTTAATAGTGGATCTTAACGGTTTTGCAACAACTTTTAAAGTACAAGGACAGGTATACCACCGGATCGGATCTCTTCTCCAGCTTCCAGATCGAAACCCACAATTTCTACAAGTCTTCTTTATGGGAAATGAGCAGATTGAAGTAGATCATCGATGCGATTGTATCCCCGGGGTGAGACGCAATATTGTTTTAAGCTTACAAAGGATGCTTCATGAAAACAACCATCTCATTAATACTTTCAAAACTTCACTAGAAAACATGCCCAATGATGAATACAAGGTTGTTATCCGTGCAGACAAAAGAGAGCCCAGTGAACACGAACGTCGCTTTAATGCTCCTCAAGTAAATGAAGTCGCCATCATTATGTCAGACCACGATTTCAATCAACGTGACATCATAATTCAGAGGCGAAGTAATTCACTACAACGCAATTCAGAAACACATCGATCCTACGATGCTCTTCAATACCCGCTCATATTTTGTGAAGGCGAGGATGGATACCACTTCAACCTGAAGCAGGTTGATCCTGTAACAGGTGCACCAACTGTTAAAAAAGTTTCAGCATTAGACTTTTATGCATACAGGTTGATGATCAGAAATGGATCCACAAATCATATTTTACAATGTCGACAACTATACCATCAATACGTTGTGGACATGTATGCAAAAATTGAGAGTGAGCGACTCCTGTACATACGTCTAAATAAAAAAAAGCTGCGCGTGGAAGACTATATACACCTCAAGGATGCTTTGGTGAACGATGGGGACATTCAAAATATTGGGAAAGTTGTGATTCTCCCAGCAATTTTCACCGGAAGCCCTAGACAGATGCAGGAATATGCACAAGATGCACTGTCTTATGTTCGATCCTATGGACGCCCAGACCTATTTATCACATTTACGTGCAATCCTGACTGGGGTGAAATCAAAGAATCACTTTCATTTGGCCAGACGTCAAGTGATCGTCAAGAGTGTTTAGACAAAAACAGATCAAACTCATTGATATTTTAACTAAATATAATATTTTTGGAGAAACCCGATGCTCGATGTACTCTATTGAATGGCAGAAAAGAGGACTTCCACACTCCCACAATTTAATTTGGTTGAAGGAAAAACTACACCCAGTCAATATTGATCAAATCATATCTGCATAGTTTCCAGATCCAAAGACGGACCCTAATCTGTTTGCAGTAGTGAAGAAAAATATGATTCATGGACCATGCCGACATCTCAATACCAACGCACCCTGTATGAAAGACGGAAAATGCAGCAAAAAATATCCTAGGAAATTAATTAAAGATACTCAGACTGGTGAAGATGGCTATCCAGTTTACAGAAGACGCGCCCCACAAGACGGTGGTTTCACGGCAACAATTAAAATTAAAGGCAACACGGAAGTCGAAGTGGACAACAAGTGGGTTGTTCCTTATTCTCCAATTCTTTCCAAAATGTTTCTCGCACACATAAATGTCGAGTACTGTAGCTCTGTGAAATCTATCAAATACATCTGCAAATATGTAAACAAAGGAAGTGAAATGGCTGTCTTTGGAGTGACAGATGACAACGCTCTTGATGAAGTGTCTCGGTACATGATAGGGAGATACATCAGTAGCAACGAAGCGGTTTGGCGCATTATGAGTTTCCCAATTCACGAACGCCACCCGACAGTAGTTCATCTCAATGTTCACTTAGAGAACGGGCAGAGAGTTTACTTCACACGTGAAAACGCGCAAGCCCTTGCAGAAATACCACCAAATACAACTCTGACAGCTTTTTTTCAATTATGCCAAAGTGACGCTTTTGCCAGGACACTGCTATATCCAGAAGTACCTCGCTTTTTTACTTGGAATAAGTCCAAAAAGGTGTTTTGCAAAAGAAAACAAGGTGTACCAGTTGCAGGTGAAGATGCCTAGCAAGTGAAGCATTGGGTCGTGTCTATACAGTCAACCCAAACAACGCAGAGTGCTATTTTCTCAGACATCTTCTTCATGCAGTTCGAGGACCTACTTCTTTTGAATATCTAAAAACTGTAAACGGTGAAGTTTGCCAGACTTTCAGAGAAGCTTGCCAAAGGCGTGGATTACTTGAAGATGATAGACATTGGGACCACACTTTATCAGAGGCTGTTTTAAGATCTTCTCCGGAGCAGATAAGAAATCTTTTTTGCATTATTCTTACTATATGCAACCCATCCAATCCAAACGGTTTGTGGGAGAAGCATAGAGAGTCCATGAGCGAAGATTTACCACGTGATAACTCAATTAGAGCAAGTTCAACACTTCGTTCAAATTGTTCTTCAGATATTTTCAAATTGGCCCTAATTCTGTTGGAGGATAAATGTTTATCAATAAACAACAAAACACTACCAGACTTAGGATTACAACCTCCTAAAAGAAATGAGCGGGATATTCTAGACAAAGACCTGATAAGAGAAAAAAACTATAACATTGAAGAACTACACAAATATTTAGAATCCAACAAAGTTCTGTTAAACAGCGATCAAACTGAAGCATATGAGGTTATTATGAATCATGTCAGTGAAGAAAAAGGAGGAATATTTTTTCTCGATGCTCCTGGAGGAACAGGAAAAACCTTCTTAATAAACATAATCCTTGCAGAAATAAGAATGAAACGTGATTTGGCAATCGCAAAAGCATCATCTGGAATTGCTTCGACGTTATTAGATGGAAGAAGAACGGCGCACTCGGCTCTACGGTTACCTCTAAATATTGCCAATGAGCAACATCCAACATGCAACATTAGCAAAGCCTCTGGCCAAGCAAAGGTTCTAAAAACCTGCAAAATCATTGTATGGGATGAATGTACAATGGCGCACAAAAAGTCACTTGAAGCTCTTGACTTAACATTGCAGGATTTCAGAGACAATAGTCAACTCATGGGAGGTGCTCTGGTGGTGTTAGCTGGCGATTTTCGTCAAACTCTTCCTGTCATACCAAGGTCAACACCAGCGGATGAAATCAATGATTGCCTTAAATCTTCGTTTCTTTGGCGAAATGTTAAAACAATAAAATTAAGAACAAATATGAGAGTGCAGCAACAAAAAGAAGCAGGTGCACTCATTTTTGCTGAAAATCTTTTACACATTGGTGAAGGGACTTACCCCACGCAGATGAAATCAGGGGACATTACCTTTCTTGATGACTTCTGCAAAAGAGTGACATCCCTACAAGATCTTATCCACCAAGTGTATCCGAACCTTTTGGAAAATTACCTTAACAATGAATGTCTGTGTGACCGAGCAATTCTTGCTTCTAAGAACACATCTGTCAGTGAGTTGAATGGCCTGATTCAGGACATGATACCCGGAACATGTACTGAATACGCATCATTTGATTCCGTCACGGATGTCAATGAAACCGTTAACTACCCTACGGAATTTTTTAATTCTCTGGACACACCCGGGATGCCACCGCATAAACTTCAACTCAAAATTGGCTCACCCATAATTCTACTCCGCAACATAAACCCGCCAATCCTTTGTAATGGAACACGCTTATGCATCAAAAGTTTATTCCCTAATGTGATAGAAGCGACAGTGTTGACTGGGAAAGGAAAAGGAGAAGATGTGTTTATTCCAAGAATCCCAATTATTCCAACAGACATGACCTTCTCTTTCAAGCGTCTGCAGTTTCCCGTCAGGTTGGCATTTTCCATTACAGTTAACAAGTTACAGGGTCAATCAATCAAGTGCACTGGAATTAATTTGGAATATCCATGTTTCTCCCATGGGCAATTATATGTTGCCTGCTCAAGAGTTGGCTCTCCTAATCAACTATTCATATTTGCACCAATGTCAAAAACAAGGAATGTTGTATATAAAGATGTGTTACAGTGAGCATATGGCCTATTGCAAAGTATTGATTTTTCAAAAAATTATTGTCAAATTCGTAAGACAGAAATAATTTTATTTTCCAATAAAATATCCTTATGCGATCATTGGACATAATTTAACAAACATAAAAAAAAAGTTTCTTCTTTGTTTCTTATGGGTTTCATTTGTTATTGTTTTTCATGTTGAATTTAAAATGTAATTCTAAGCTCCTTCCAAAGCAACAATAAATGAATAAATAGCAAATAACAACAACAATAAAAAACAACAAACAAACAAAACAACAATAACATAGGTCTACGACTTAATGTTATCTTTAAAAAATATAGCAAACAATAATTTAAAAATTAAAAGTACTGTCGAAATGACATGTCAATTCTGTTCTACAGAAACAAAGTTTAACTACCCAATAAACTTAACACCATTAGATCGCAAGGGGGCATACTTTGACCAAGAATTTAAAAAAATTGAATATTTGTTTTTCCTTTTTAGTTGTATATTGAATGGGTGTATATTAATCTCTGCAAAACAACAATACAAAAATAAATACTGACCACAACAAAATAACAACAATTTTATGAATGTTGCAAAAAAAATCAACAAAAAAAGAATAAACAAACTATAGTGTGTCAAACATAGTCTATACAAGCCCGTTCGAAGAATCGGGCACATCAGCTAGTATATATATATATATATATATATATATATTGTTAGATTGGAGCTCTCACTTCAATCCTTTTGGCTGTCTGTCTAGGGTTGATTCCTATATTTGGGCCCAGCGGGAACCTATGCCTCTCTGACGATAGATAAAAAAATTTGCAGCAAGTCCTTAAGTTGGTCGATCTAGTATTTATTCCAAATTAACTTCAAACAACAACTTTCAATTCAAGACAAACTTCTTGGCTTGTAAATTTTGTAGAAACTTTAATTCAACAAGTAAAACTGTGTGATTTCAATGAATACAAATAAATAATATTAATGCGACATGTCTAGTCAGAAGGTAGCTATCGTCTGCCGGCCAACCTTGGGTTCGAGACTAATATATTCCCCGGCGAAAAATCTAAGCGCGGGAACATGACGTCACAGTCACCCGTTGCTTCTAACCAATGGATAGCGTGCATTTAATAGCAGACTGTCTAGGAATAAACCAGTTAAAGTCGGCTTGTAAAGGAATCGTGTTTCAACGACCTTAACCTTGTTATTTGTGTTAATATCAATGCATAAGTTAAATAAGCAGTCACGTCCTAATACAGAGAATATTTTAAGTAGTAACGTTATGTCGAGAGGAAATATTAGTAAATGGATGGTTTAAACCATAGGGTTATGTACTGTTTCCTAACAATATACATTATTTTGATTAAGCGAAAGAAAGAGAGGGAGAGAAGGTTTAAATTGTAAAAGTTGTTTGTAAATTGTATGCAATTGTAGTCAATTGTTCGCCGCATAACGAGGCTTCCCGGCCAAGAAATATAATACTATACCGCCCCCCCCCCCCCCCGTGTCACCTTTTCCACACGCGTCGTGGCTATCCCACCATACCTGTCATAATAGGAATCATTTCCTCCAACTTTGAATGGCGTACGAATTTAACAACCATTGTCCAGATTGCAATTAAGGGTCACATTGTCTCGTGAATATCACGCCCTCTCGCCCCCCCCCCCTTTCCACCCACCTGGGTGACCATATGTGATGCTACCACACAATTTAGTACGGAAGTCGGTAAAACTGATTTGTCAATTAATACCAAATAATGTGTAAAATGCACTGATCTCTAAAAAGACTAGATTAGGCTCGGAAGTGACATTTTTGAAGAAATTTCCGACATTTTGTTTCCACTGCACTGATCAATATATATATACATTTACCGTGAGTTTGTTTATTTATTTAGATGTTTGTTTCTGCTCTAAATTCTCTTGAGCCGTTTGACTAATCGGGTTAAAAGTTAAATGTATAAATAGGAAACGTCCTCCAAAAAAAAGTTTTATTTTTTAAACAATATTGCTTAATTCGTTAATTTATTTGTTAAAATAAACTTAGACCTATTACTAATCACCGTATGTTAAGGTTATACAATATGCGCAGTTTCCCAATGATGTTCATTTGAAATGCGTTCAAATTGTGTGTGTTTCGGGACAGGATTTTCGCGTACTGCGAAATATTGCTGTCTACTTTTTTTATTATTAACTATTGATATTTGTTTTCTTTTGATCGTATTATTGTTAGTTTTATATTATTAATTAATAGAAGTGGGAAGTTTGACAGCAACAATTCATATGCATATTGTGTAAAATGGATGCAACATAGATTCCGTTCCGATCTATTTATAGATCAGTGGCGCAGTAAGTTTTAGACACAATTTTGCTTATATCTGTAAGTGCAGTGGAAAGTGTTAGTTTTTCCTTTCTTCTATAGATCAGTGCATTTCTTCACATTTCTCAGACCAATTTATTAAGAAGGCGCAATCCAGTCTTTTTATAGATCAGTGGTAAAATGGGTGCTAGGTAATTTTTAAGATTATTATTGATTTGTAATGCTGAAGGCCTTAACACGGGACTTACTTCACGCGTGACTGCCCAGGCCAGCGATTGGACGTCCTGTATTACATAATCCCCTAATCCGTTATGTCTTCACTAGCCCCATCCTTTCTTCGTGTTTTAACTGTGTTCGGCTACTTCTTCTTCTGTGTTCCATTTAGCTTTCCTTTGCTGTATCAGACTGGCAGTCCTGTTTCTCTGACAAACCGGGCTGTTGTCTGTAGGATTGGCTTTGGGCCCCAGAGCATATCCTCCATGGTGGCTCCCTGAGGCCAGGCCTGGTTACGGGCCTCTCTGTGGAGTGGGCACCATTTCAGGATGTGCTCTGCATTCTGGAATCCAGTTCCACAGGGGCACTCAGGGCTTAAGCCGATTCGGTACTGGTGGTCTAATAGTCTGTTGTGTCCTGTCCTTAGTCGGAGTCTGTCCGTTTGGTCTGTCACGTCTAAATGTGTCGTATCCTCTAATAAAAAATTTGCGTTATTTACAAAGGTGAAACACAACGTAACTCATACACCTTGTTTTATTTAAAAAAAAACACAATACTTCTATATCTACAAGTGGGTCGAATTGACACATATATCTTTTAATTGCATTAGCCAATAGATTATTTAGAAATAGCTTTTAAATTAATTTGATAATGATGGTGGAAATAATAAAAATACTATATTTTTAATTAGGTTCCCAAAAATGCGTAAATATGAATACGTTTTAAAATTGTAATAACCAAAACTTTAAGAACAATAAATTATTTATAATTGAGCACTAGATATGCATAAGACATAAGACTATGGTATCGGTATGTTTTCTTTTTTTTTTGTGAGCTTCCGTACGCAAATATGGCACTTGGCACAAGTAGTAGATGTTTTCTTGTCATACTTCACCAAACGTGTCACATTCGCATTTAGAGTCAATAACACAATGCTTTCTGCTAAGCTTGCCTCTTTTGCCTATCAAAGATTAAATTTCTAGTGTTTTACTGAAGGTTGTATATACAGAACCTTCAAGTATGCATTCTTCGTTCTATATGTCCTGGTAAAGTTCTTTGTTATCTACATAGATACAGTGTTGATTCTGTTTAAAGGACCGTGTAGCGCGTGCAGTTAACCTTTTTTGAGCTGCAAACTTTCTGCAATTTCTGCGAAAAATGGCTCACCTTTCGTACCAATGAATAATCTCTATTGATCTGCTCATAGATAGTATGCAAGACTTTTACTGAGCAAAAAATCGGGATAACACACTGAACGCTTTTTTTTTGTTTAATTAATGTTGTATGTATACATAGATTTCTAGTTTGAAAACTAAAAAAAAAAACTCAATAAAAATAAATAAATATTAAGGTTAAATTCATTATAAATAACGATGAAATGGGAGTGAGGAAAACCAAGGGTGGGCGTAGGGCATAGGTGTCCCCGTAGGCCTGTTGATGCCATGAGGTATTTTCCTTCCCTCTATCCCGTTTTTTTACTATTGGAAACATAATCTATATTATTTTCCTATTTATTTTAATGGTATATTGAAAAAGTGTTTCTCGGTAAGATTATCAAATTTAATATTTATTTTTTTTATGAAAGGAAGGATAATTATCTATCAGACATCGTTTTAAGGCTAAGAATTATTCCTGGCAATGGATAAAAAAAAATAAAAAAATAAATAAACAGTCAAAAACACGTATCAAGTAGAATTTAATGTAAAAACGTTTAATATTGCCAAAAATAAATGTAACATTATTTTTTCAAACTAAATATTTTTTTGCAACATGATACAGTGATAATGTCATCATAACACATTTTTTTGCAATAAAAAATAGATTTTGGTAAAAAAAACATGTTAATCATATACATGAAGGATGATTTTGTATAAGGATCTGTGTATAAACAGAGTTTACAATTATTTTTAATAAATTAGTTGTTGAACAAATGTTTTTCTATTTTTGAAGTAATATACAGTAACAATTGTTAAAGCAAAAATATATATTTCTATTTTTACTCCCATTCTATTGACTTGTATTTTCTGTCTGTCAGTCTGCTTGCTTGATAGCAAAACATTGCATCGATTTTTCGACCACTTCCCTTCGTCCAATCGAGCCGAAACTTGGCCAGCAGGCTTGTCTTGACTAACAATACATTCTATCAAATTTTCAGCATCGTAGCTTTTGGAATAGGCACGAATACCTTCCACCAATTTGCGAATCGAGGAAAATATTATACGAAAAAACATGGCTACCTTTGACGGAAGTAACTAAAGTTTTCGGATATGTTCGTTTTTACGAAAAAGTACGAATGAAAACGATACAATGTAGCCGAAACAAAGCGAGTTATCTCTTTACGGTTTTTGCGAGCCAAAGTTATAAAATAAAGGATGCGCAAAAGCAAAGCGACGATCGTGGCTTCACGAATAAAAAAAAATGCGCAATCGTTATAATTAGATATGTATTCGCCGACATTACCGATTCGAAATTTTAGTTTTGTAGTGAATTGGAAATGGTAAACTTAGTTTGCAAAGAAAGGGAGTATAATAAAAACTGTGTTTTTATGGTTTTCTTGTTAATATATAACGCAACATTTTTTTTCAACAGACGATTTCGATAGTATGTTATTAACATTACTTGTTTATTAAAATGTAAGGACAATTTTTTTTTTTTTTTCACACAATTTGTACATTTTTGTCTATCATGAATGCAATATTTTTTGTCTAAACATACAGCATGATAATAATTTTGAAGACTTTATATGACATGATATTGAATTTACATTTTATTACATTACCACCTGACTATTAATGATGTGATAGGAATCCTTACATAATCGCCAGTTATATAGTATTGCATCGACGATATACTAGTGGTCATCTACACTTTTGTACATGCCGAAAGTTAGTTTGATGTTAGTATCCTGGTCAATAATATTGTATTTTTATGACAACCAGTTACTTTAATATTATAGTTCTTTCCGATGACTTTCAGGTGCCTGAATTAATATAGGTATGATGTATTTTTGGCTTGAGCCCCCATTATGAAAGATATTTGATATTATTATTCATAAGTGTTATTAAACAGTTCAAGGATTATTATTATTCAGCACAGCAAATGTATAGTATTGTATGAGTTTAGTATTTACTCATTTTAATTATTTTGTAAACGTGTTTAAAGGTAGGTCCTGGTTTATTCTCCCTGAGCGCTTCGACTATGTATAGCATTGAGTTCACCATTCATTACAGTGTCAATTGATATATAGGCTCGCAGTTAGTTGTAAATTGGATCAAATGATTCATTTAGTTGATGTATAAATAGTTGTAACTACACCACAAAACAATTGAACGAGAATAAGTAAAGTAATCCATCGTCAAAAGTCAAACAACGAATTTAATTGGGTATATTACAAAAGGGTGTCCAATTTGATTGTGATTGTTGGGCTGACAAGTTAATATTCCAAGGTAAATAGACTATAATATTATGCAAGCGTATCATCTAGGCACATGGAATAAGTATAAACACATATAGTAGTTTAAAACATATAATCCATTAGAATGATATTATAAAACACAATAATCCTTATGAATAAAGCATTGAAATATTCAGTTAACATCAGAGTACAATAGCATAGCTTCCTCTAGTAAGGTACAAGTGAAAAGAGAGAGCGGGCAACGGTTACATCCCCTTTTAATGACAGTCAGTTTGGGCGTTTAATCAGATCTATCAGATTCGAAACTACTCCAAGAGACAATAACTCTGCATGATGCAATTGAAGTTTGATAGAAAATACTTTCGTAATCGATCAAATTAATATCCGAATTCGTTAATAAAAGAAACGCTATGAGACGCCATGTTTAGAGGAATCTTTCAACATTTATTTTAACTAAGGGAGGTATTCATTGATAAACTAATAACTCTCTACGGCACATTAGTGTCAATTAATAATTAACAACAGACATTTTAAAATATCTTCGCAGTTATTAATAATTATGAAACGGCGTTTCGTAACAATTTGTATTGAACAAAAAGATATAATGAAAGGTAATACTGCACTAAAAATTAGAATCAAATGGCATAAATAGAAAAACATCTTTAAAAAAGGATAAATATAATAATTTACTAGTGGTTGTATCTCATCACTTACGTCATTACTATTTGGAAAGGAGCAAATATTAACAATACAATATCAATATTACTCTTACTCTGTTCATATCTTTTTTCTTTTATTCTCTTTATCACTCGTATTATCTCTTTCTTTCGGAAAGAAAAACATATTGATAATAGCTTTAAGATATTACTCATCTCAGAAAACAAAAACTATCAAGTTAACCATAAATACAAATAATAATATCTGTGTAAAAAAGAATGCTTTTGTCTCGAAACCTAAAATCGTGGTGTATAGAGCATGTGGTTAAAAGATGATTATGAAAGCTCACTTCCAGTTTAAGAAAAGCCTATTATAAACTAATTGGTGCGTAAAAAAAAAGCATTTTATCTTTCCGTTTTTTAAATTGATCACACAATTTCTTGTTGATTATATTTAATTACGCGTCGAAAATGGTAACGATTTAAATGCTTTAAAACTGGAATTACCGTAAAGCCGATAGTAAATAAAAGTTGACTATGACGTCAAAAGAGTTGTATTGAACGTGATCGCGCTAGATGGGGAATCCAATGACATGCTGTTGTTTCTTTTAGCCCAATTTAAAAGCTATTTTTAGAAATGGTCAGGGATTTTTCAAAAAATTGAGGGTCAAGCAGAGGTTCAAAAGAAATGAGATTGATATAAAACACACATTTTCTCACCAGAGTACATCAATAGGACAGTTTTCGCGAAAATCGTTGGGCCCGTTTTCGAGAACGCTGACAGAAACCCACAAACCCACAAACAAATATACCTTCAATTTTTTCTCGTTTAATATTATTAGATATTACAGACATTCATCGGTGGTCTCTGACCTGATGATATTTTATTAGTGGTATGAATGATATTAGGTTACTTGTTGTCCTGGTTTGTTCAGGAAACCAATTCCATGCCCGGATGCCACTCGTGAAGAAAGTGTACTTATATGCATTTGTTCTCTCATAAGGAAAGCGTTTTTGTCATTATGTTTATCTGAGCATTGCAACAGGTAGTTATATTTCTAAATTAGAGTTTAATGCCTTATTTCATATTACTACTTTTTTCTTTGACCTTCTGTCCTCTAGAGCAGGGATCGGCAAGCGTTTGCTAATAGTGTGTCTCCATAGTCTCGAAAGACGATTAGATTTGCGCGTCTATGATTTGGCCATTCCTGCAAAATTGACTGTGCCTGTGGAGACCTATCCTTGAGAGACAGGCTCTATCGCATCTCTGGCACTTGAAAGCTGGACCGTTGGAGATTGTTAGGGGCAGCCTACTTTTCTTCGCTGCTCGTTTAGCCTCCACCATAAGGCGAAGTTTGCCCTCTGCCGCATTTATACCGGTGTGTAAGGTGCCTCTCCAACTATTTCTGTGCTGAGCAAGGTTCTCCCAGTTCTCGACATCTACATCTATAGCCTTTAGTGTGTCTAAACTCTAAACTATTATTTTAATTTTAGTCTAACTGAGATTTTAACCATTTCTAAATTAGCACGATAAAGTAGTAGATGTACGTAGTAGATAGTTAATGTAATGTTTAGATATGTACATATTTATACTCCAGTCATATAATATTTATATAACTTTCAACTATATTTTATAAATGTTCATTTTATTGATATTATTCTTAAGCTTTTTTATTTTTATAAAGGAAAAATAGAAACCATTTAGAATATTTAACGCAAATTTTAAAAAAAGACTAATTATCTCCCTTTAATTAAATGAGAGTTTCCAAATTCGATTCTATAGTGAAACCAAACAGAATATGTTTGTGAAATAACTAACATTACTTATTCATTTACATTTCTTTTTTTAAATCTAGCATCGTGGTATTTAATTCAACTATATAGTAATTAGAGTTGCACAATTAATTTGCGTTAAGCAGTTGTAAATAAACGTTTATTGCATAAGGGTTTAAGTAAATTAAAACATTAATAATTACAATATCAACAATTACATAATATATTGAGAGTATATAAGCCTCTTATATTTATGACAATAATAACACAAATATTTTAGAATTCATTAGGCAATATTTATGCTTATTTAAAGAAGAGGAGCGTAAAAACTATTTTAAATGTAATTAGTCCGTATTAATTGATGAGCGCCTTGTCATTGAGTGCTCTTCGTTAACAGTTGTGCGCTGAACCAAAAGCTGAAAGTAGAGTGAATGTCCAGCAGTTGAGAAAAGCACTCAATCTTCAGAGTTTGCATTAAAAAATGTCCTTCTTGGAGGTATCTCTTGTGCCACCAAAAATTACTCTGCGTGGTTTTTCATGCGTTTCTTAGGTTGCCACCCCTGTTCTAGAGTTTCTATGTTTAGAGATTTAACTATTGGTGTTACTTTTGTCAGTTGTAAATATTCGCTAGTATTGAACCTTGCAGCTCTTTTCTGAATTTGTTTTAATATTTTAATAATATATGTGCATCCTGGAAATCAGCAGTAGCCTATGAATCAATTTTGAAGAATTTTCCGCCACTAAAAGTTGCTCGGAATAGAAATAAAATCTACAGTAAAACTCAGCGCATGTAGACTTCCCAAAGTCACAGGATATTCTTGTAAGACTTAATACTTACAAATTTTTAGTTCCTCTGTTCATCTAGAAAAAATGGGGCCTTTTTCTTAAAAGTTCGCTCCCCCCAGCACCAAAACCTGGCTACGCGACTCACATTAACGAATCATTTTTAATAAATCTACACGTTTAACAGTAATACACAATTCAAGGAATTTACAATAAGTTAAAATATTTTTTTTTTATCAATGTACCAAATCAAACAACACACATATATAAACATTTGAAATATGCACGCTTTCAATCAGGTATTATTTAAAAACATTTAGGCCTACTATTGATTCGTCTAATATTATTATACTAGAAAATGCTAGTTGCAATTCATGGGGACAAATAGTTATACAAACTGCTGGTCGTGCGGTTAGTTCACCGGACTGTCAAACGACACTTGCGGATTCTATCCCTGCCGCCGACCGATCCCTGCCACCCTGCAGGAGTTTCTGGCCTAGTGGACGTAATAAGCGCCTATCCAGAAGGAACGTCTGTAAAACGTATGTCTATAACGTCATATTAAACCTCATCAATAGAGTACACGTTTCGGAGAAGTTGTCTCTCAACTCACACACCCCTTAGATATGTTTCCTTGGATATGGGGACTCACAAACTATTTTCTCTTTCCCTCAACTGGACAATGATATAATAGCGTTAAAGGGTAAGCCTAAAAACATTTTTTTTTTTTTTGGGTCCCTTAACCCTGGCGGTCGTTGGGGGAGCTCTCTTGGGCTTCGTAGACTTGGCGGCGCCCATCTCCTCTCCAAGTCGGCGGTGTATTTATAGCTGACTGCACCGAGGGTCGAACCCCTGATGCGGTGCTTGGGAGTCGAGCTCGCTGTCGACTTTGCTAACCAGCCGCCAAAACTTTAACAAACCCAAAAAAACGAAATTAGTATATGTTAATAATAATAATAATAATAATGACATTTGTATAGCGCTGCCAACAAACATATTGTAAGCTCAGAGCGCATTTAACATAACAATTAAAGAACACAGGTACAATCTATAGGCCAAGAGATAGAAAAAACAACTAAATGATGATTCAAAACATTACAAACATAGAACAAATCAAACAACTAAAACAAAATAACCGACCTAACATATAAGTAAGACAGTGGGGCTCTAAAGCATGTTAACTGAGATAAATATTGAAATAATGAGTTTTTAAGTTCTTCTTGAAGGAATCAATGAAGCTTGTTTGCTTGAGTTGAATGGGAAGAAGATTCCACACCTTCGGACCGGATACTGAGAAGGCTCTAAGGCCAACGGTCATCAGAGAGAAACGGGGCTCTTCCAGAAGCGATGAGTTGGCAGAACGAAGTGTTCTTTGAGGGACATATGGTGTTATTAGTTCCTTGAGATAGGACGGAAACTCGTTATTAAAAATGCACTGATGGCAAAATAGCGCCACTTTATACTCGATTCTGGCTTTCACGGGGAGCCAATGGAGCTGACGCAGGAGAACTGTCACAGAATCTCGCCTTGACTTACGCATGACTAGGCGAGCGGCACTGTTTTGTATTCGCTGTAATTTGGAGATCTTATCTTCAGGTAGCCCGATAAGCAAAGCATTGCAGTAGTCGAGGCGTGACAGTATAAAGGCAGCCGCAAGTTTCTTTGCTGACTCAAGTGACAAATAGGGCCGTATCTGACCAAGTCTACGCAGCTGTAGATAAAGGCCTCTGCATAGATTTCCAATGTGGGCATCGAAAGACAACTGTGGATCGAGGATGACACCCAGGTTTCTTACGTTGTCTGCAAAGGGGATATGGCAGTTTAAGACCACCAATGATTCCCAAGTCCTCAACTTTGGTGATTTTATGTTATGTGTTACACACTTCTAATATAAAGAATAGTATTGCGTCCTACGCAACAAGTGTTTTGATTCGTTTCTACGTCCTTTAGACGGGCATAAAAATTAGTGCATAATATAATATTTTAAAAAAGTGTTGATTTACGAGTAAGTAGTTTTTGACGGGACAAATAGTGAAAGTCTATTTAAGAGCTTACTTCATTTTTATAAAGATTATCATGGTTTCTAGTAAAAAGATCTAGAAAATGTTAGTTATTTTATGGGAAGAGAAAACTAATTCATCCCTAATTGATTGTTTCAACATTCGTTATTGACTGATTTGTTCATCCTGCTGTGTGTATTAAATGCCGAAAGTTTGTTCTCGCTCTCACTGACCTGCATTAAATATATAACTCATATGTCAATATTCCAGTTCCCAGTTCATTTGCAGATATGGCATGTTTACATTACTTGATGTTATTTTACTGTACACTTTGTGCTGTATGTGCAACAGATAATATCATCACGCAATTTTTTTTTCCAAAAAAAGCAAAGAATGATGTTGGACTCAAGATTGTCAGCGGAGACGTCTTCAGGGCAAGGTCAGTTGTGGAGTGTTCTGTCCAGTGTCTCCGATTGCTCTATACTTCTTCATTTATGATACATCTTCTTTAATGTGTCGGCATGGTGTTGGTACAGATCCAATGGGGACGAAACCATTACTTCGACAGTCTTTATATGTTGCTGATTGGTTAGATTACATTACATCGACACAAAGTGTTAGTACAACAAAGAAAATGGCCAATACCAATGTTAAAGGTATAACATCAACCAATTTACGTCAACCATGTAGCAGTAAACCACCAGACAGTACAAAGGCTTTGTCTGACAGTTCTTCGGCTCAGTGTTTAAGCTCTCATAAACCCCTAACGACCTCGAAATCCGGACAAGATTCAAACGGGGATTCAGACACAACTTCGACAACTGTAAGTCAGCTAACTACTGTCGGAACAACGAATCTTTCTGACAATGCAACGGATTATACTGACAGTGCAAGGGATCATTCTGACAGTACAACGGATATTTCTGACAGTGCAACGGATATTTCTGACAGTGCAACGGATATTTCTGATAGTTCAACTGATCTTTTTGTTACTACCAATAATCTTTCTGAATGTGCAACTGAAGACTAACAGTAAATCGTTGCAGGATTTAATTTACAATAATACAACTAAAATTTCTACTACCACAACATCTGCACAGTTGGTGTGCGATACTAGCCTTGGCTACAGTGTTACAATTAAAGCATAATTAAAAGTTTTCCATCTTGCACCGAGAACTTATGTAAAATACTCTGATGCGGTGACCGATTGCAGTGGAATTCACTGTCTTCAAGCAACAAGGAACAATATAGAGAAGAAGGACATTGTTTTAGAAGGTGCATCTAATCAAATTTATGGCTCGGTCATACAAAATCTGATAGTGGAATCGTACAGGTTTGGTCAAATCGACAAAAAAATTACGCAGAAAGAAATTTCGCTTCCTTTTTATAGACTTTCTAATTGTGTTATGCCTTATTTTGGCTATTATGCTTATAACACTAGGCATAACTAATTATCCAACACAGTTTATTCAATACTTTTATTTTAATATGTGATTATATAAACTGACTAGGGTTTATTTTTCTTGTGTAGCGTATTCTCAGTCGTAAAAATAAATTATTAAGTGTCACAAAAAAGGTAGCATAATTTTAAGCTTCATAAACGATAAATCATGGCTTTTAGCGTTTCAGAAAAAAAGTAGCATAGTTTTAATTAAGGGCCTAAGAAATGGTAGCTTAGTTTTTTTGCATTTTAGAAAAGGTAGCACTCAGCGTCATAGACAGTGGTGCTCACGTTGTTGTTGTTTGTTTGTTTTTTCGGTTTCTTTGGTCGCAGTTAGCTTTACTAAAATATCTTTACTTTAACCTTTACAATGTCTAATCAGTAATACTATAACAAACATTTAGTCAAAGAACTGATGATATTGGTTTTCACATATTTAGTTGTCAATAGGTAGTGATTCGCCCAAATATCGGCTTATTGTTCTAATTAGTTAAGGGGCAAGTGCCCGTTAACAAAATTTTAAGGGTTTTACTTTAAAACAAAATATATTCAGCCCTGAAGGAGAAAAATGGGCGAGGGGGAGGGACCGTGAGGGAGATGAAACGATGCACCAAATCACCAATATAGTTCACTATTGGGTACACAGCTTGTCCGCGTTAATTATTTTGTCAAATTATCATCTCAATCATATTTTTTTACACTGCACTGTATTACATGCTCTATAGTTTCTCAACCTATTTCGGACCACTTTTTTTTTGCTCTCCGCCCTCCCACAAACCCTCCCCCTCTTCCCTCACCGAAGTTAATGAGTCAATTAAACTCAGGTCATCTCCTTGCAATTAAATATATTCATTGTATTGAACTTATATAAATCACTAAATTTTGCATTATCCTATTTCAGTTTAATAAGATTTTTTGTCCTTAAAAAAATCTTCTTGGCTTTTCAAAAAATTCTAGCACCGAAACAAAGACTCATGAATTTAGTTTTTCATCAGGCACCTGTTGCTAACCAAAGTACCTCTGTGTGCAGTAGCTGACGATTATAGTCCTCGTCGTATCAAAGTAAAGCTGTCTCAACAATAAATCATTGAATGCATTTTTTCTGATTTGTTAACTGCAATAAGTGATTGTAATGGAGACGCTGAAAAACGTAGTAACAATGAGTGGTATGAAAGTGTATTGTTTTGTTTTCCTACCAAGCAAGAAATAAAACTTTACTTGGTGTTTTGGAAGTGACAGAGCAAGTTTTAAATACGAAGTATGTTGCATGAATGTGTAAATGTGAATTTGATGATGAAATGGTTGCAATATAAAAATCATTTACAAAAATTCAGTGACTTGTTCTAATGTTTTTTTCATAGGTTATAATCTGCGCGTGAACAAGTGTATTTGCACGTTTGTGTAAGTATACAAGTAGGTAAGTGAGTGTGTACTGTCAATATACGAAATTTATTACATCGAAATAGCTGAGTGCAATTTCATAAATTTAAGAACAATTCGAATGTATTCACGTGTTAAGGCGAGTGTTTCCCCCATCCCATTTCTATATTGACCTTCGTTACTACAAATCACTGTAAATTTGGCAAGAGTTAATTCGGCCACGGTATTTTTGGCAAGGTGTTTTTGGCAAAGGTAATTCCGGCAAAGGTAAATTAGGCAAAACTTGCAAAGCGGTAGAATAGTGTCACGTGCGAAATCAGCTACTGACGTTAGATGATATTTTTAGTAATGTATTATTATATATTATTTTGATTCATATCCATCTTGGATCTCACAAGGTTGTATAAGAATTTATATTGATGTTATTGAATTAGATTTGATGTTTATTTGACTCGTGGCGATATGAATCTTTTGTGTATAAAGTGATTTAGATAAACTGTACCTTAATATATAGGAAATCCACAATCCTGTTTGAAATTGAACACAATTTTATTCCAACAAGTTGAGATGATAAAATATAACAATACCACAGAATACATGTATCAGTATTATATAATGAAACTTAATCAGTTGAGATTCTTCTATAATGAATTAAGCTGTAATCCTATCTTTAAGAAAGTGGTCAAAAACAGTCCTCACACATTAGCGCCCAAACTAGCACTAAACAACGGTATTCAACCCTCGTGCATATGACGTATTTTATTGCTATGACGTAGTGTCTAGACATATACATGTTTTATTCCTAACACGGAAACATTTCGGGTTTAAGATTATTTCATTTTAACTTTAGTTAATAATAACAGAACCAATCTAATTATGGAAATAAACTACTCGTAACACTCGCCCCCCCCTTAAGACACAAAGGAATTACAGACAGCGTTAAGTATGGAATTCTTTGTAGAGTACCCATAAAATGAACCGAATTCCCAAACTTTTCGTAAGATTTAATTGACTATTGGACAATCTTTTAAATTAAAATGAACCATATATTACATATCCCCTTAATAACAAAGTCGCTATTATGGAATCCCTTATCACATTATCGTATCAATGATTATTAATTAAACATTTATTTATCAATTAATATTTACAATTATGATTATTGTGTGTACAACGTTGACCATAAAACTATTACCACCAATAACCAATTCCCACAGAATTGATATGAATTACCCAAATAAGTGGAACCGATTAATAATTGATAGATAATTCTTTAGAAAATTTAATTTATTTATAACCGATCACTGTATCATTAACTAATGATTTTCAGTTATTATATGATTATTATGATGTCTCAATTATGACATCAAGAATATTTAAAAAAAAAATGTTATAATCTCAGCTGATTTAGCTTTTACATAGCATAAAATAAGACATCCAAATTATAACATGACGACATAGAAACAAACAATTTTCAAAACACATCAATAATCAATTGAACAAACACAAGTGTGGATGTGTTCAAGTTAAATACCGGTGTGTGTGCAATTGCTGTATGCAATAGTTACCTTTTACCTTACAACGTATGATTGTTTCTAGTAGAATTTGAAGTTTTGTTCTGTAATGTCTCATATTGCAATATTTCAAAACATAGTTTATTTATTGTCATATTTACAATAATATAAATGTTAATCAATACAATGAATGACATAAAAGAAAACATTTAATGAGAAACTGACTTTCATCTTCTGGTTTACCAGTTACATGCGCGACAACGTGTCAGCAACCACATTTTGTTTACCTGGTAAATATACCACATTTAAATTATATGCTTGGAGAAATAAGCTCCAGCGAATAATTCTTTGGTTCTGTTTAACCCTAGAAAGGAAAACTAAAGGGTTATGATCAGTTAAAATATCAATTGGATATGGAGAACAATTGATATAAAAATCAAAATGTTTCAATGCCAGGATTAATCCTAAAAGTTCCTTTTCTATCACACTATAGTTTCTTTGATGCTTATCAAATTTTTGAGAGTAAAAACTAATCGGGTGTTCCAGTGAATCATCACCCTTTTGGGAAATGACCGCTCCCATCCCTGTATCACACGCGTCAACGGTAATTTTAAAGGGTTTACTGTAATTGGGTGTTACTAATACAGGTGCCTCAGAAAGAACATCTTTTAATTTATCAAAGGCCTGGTGGCATTCATTAGACCATTTGAAAGTGCAATTCTTCTTTAATAGATTTGTTAATGGACATGCAATGGTTGAGAAATTTTGACAGAACCGACGGTAGTACCCCGCCATCCCGAGAAAACTACGGAGTTGTTTACAGGTTTCAGGAACAGGGAACTCACGAATAGCCTTAACCTTTGCATTTAATGGTTTTACCAAACCATTTCCCACTATGTGACCTAGATACTCGATGGTTGCATGGCAGAACTGACTCTTAGTCAAGTTAATGGTGAGATTAGAATGAGTCAATTTCGTAAATAACAAATGTAGTTGATCTAAATGAGATTTAAAATCGTCACTAAAGACAACAATATCATCGAGGTATGCATGACATTTAGGAATGTCCTGAGTAATGGTATTTATTAACCGTTGAAAAGTAGAGGGTGCATTAACCATACCAAAGGGCATGACCTTAAATTTGTACAGTCCGTCAGGGGTTACAAACGATGATATCTCCTGAGCCCTCTCCGTCAGGGGAATCTGAAAATACGCCGTCAATAGGTCAATTTTCGTCACAAACTTAGCATTACTCACTTGATCTATTAGATCGTCGATTCTTGGTATTGGATAGGAATCAGTTTTTGTCACTTTGTTTACCTTACGGTAGTCCACACAAAACCTCATGGATCCATCGGCTTTAGGTACCAATACGCAAGGGGAAGACCAGTCACTACTACTAGGTGTAATAATGTCATTGTCAAGCATGTAGCGAACCTCTTTACGGATGCATTCTAACTGGATAGGATTTGACCTGTATGGATGTTGTTTAATAGCTTTAGTATTTTCATCTAAAATAACATCATGCTTAACTACACTAGTTCTACTAGGTACATCTCCAAATAAATGGATATTTTCATTAATTAGACCTTCGATAGCGGATTGTTCGCAATCAGGTAAATGTGCCAATTTTTCATTTAGGTTTTTCAGAGCCTTTGTATTTTGCAGTTTGCTTTCTGCCACTTCACGCTCAATTTCGGGTGAATTATTCCCGACTTTAATAACAGTGTTTACCGAGGCAACAACATTTTGTTCTTCTCTGGTAATGTATGGTTTCAACATATTGATATGGCACACTCGTTGCGATTTCCGTCTATCAGGGGTCTTTACAAGATAGTTAACCTCACTAAGCTTAGCCATAACCTCGTAGGGTCCTGTAAACTTGGCACTCAGGGGTTGACCAGACAGTGGCGTCAGCATGAGAACTTTATCACCAGGTTGGAAGATACGGGTTCTTGCGTTGACGTCATAATAGACCTTCATCTTGTCTTGTGCCTGCAAAAGATTAGATCTGACAACTTTTAATGCATTATACAGTCTATTTTTAAAATTTTCCACGTATGTCAGTAGACCAGTGTCTTCAGTGGATGACAACCATGTCTCTTGTAACAGCTTTAGTGGTCCACGAACTGTGTGTCCGAATACCAGTTCAAAGGGACTGAAACCAAGAGATTCTTGTACAGCCTCTCTGGTTGCGAAGAGTGCGAAGGGAATACCACGATCCCAGTCGTCGTTATGCTCGAAACAGAAAGTACTGAGCATATTCTTCAATGTTTGGTGGTATCGTTCCAGTGCGCCTTGACTCTGTGGATGATATGCACTCGATACTGCATGACGAATACCCAGCCGTTCTAAGACTTGGCGAAATAATTTCGATGTGAAATTTGAACCTTGATCTGACTGCACGGTTTTCGGAAGACCATATCGGGTGAAGAATCCGATAAGTGCATCAGAGATTTTGTCGGCATTGATGCTACGTAGAGGAATAGCCTCTGGAAATCTCGTTGCCGAACACATTATAGTGAACAGATACTGGTGGCCAGCCTTAGTTTTAGGCAACGGACCGACGCAGTCTATAATGATGTGACTGAAGGGTTCTGAGAATGCTGGTATGGGTCGTAGAGGAGCTACCGGAATGGTCTGATTCGGTTTGCCGACCATCTGGCAGACATGACATGATCTGCAAAACGATGTGACGTCACGACGTAGGCCAGGCCAGAAGAAATATGGAAGAATCCTATCGAAGGTTTTCTGAATCCCTAGGTGACCAGCATACGGTGAATCATGGGCCATATGTAGTATGTCCTTGCGGTAAACATTGGGTACCACGATTTGATGTACTTCGCTGCATGTTTCATCGTCGTTTTCTTTCCCTCTCCATTTCCTCATTAACAACTCGTCCCTCAGGTAATAACCTGCGGCCATTGTTTCTAACTCTCCTTCATTCTTTGCTTCCTCTTTTAGCTTCCCAATCTCTGGATCTTTGCCTTGAGCAAGAATGAGTAGTTGTCTAGGCGACAAATTATTTTGATCAGTATGACTTGAGTGACCACCTAGAACATCCGCCATGAAGGTTGCTTGCAAGTCAATCTCTGGTGTTGGTTCCGGTTTCTTTGTCGATTCATTAGCCATCTGCTGTTTCTCCATAGCTCTGGTGATAACGCATACTGAATTTTCAGTATTCCTACACTGAACAGAGTCTTTGGTTTCTTTAAGTACAGGATGTACCTGATTCTTGGCAATGTCACTTCCTAAAAGTAATGAAATGCCTCTGTAGGGAAATTTCTTCACTATCCCAACAATAACAGATCCAGTGAAGTAATTACTCTTCAACTGTATACGATGTAACGGTGCCGTGAGTGTTCCAGCCATAGTACTGATTAAGGCATACTGGCCTGTATGAGTCAATTTCGACGTTGGTACAGTATTCTTCAACAGTAGAGATATATCAGCACCGGAGTCACGTAGAATTTTAATCTTCCGTTCTCTAGCTTGATTATCTATAGGTGACACATAGCTCTCGCTAACATCCGATAGCATGCACTCGGGTAGTTCTCTGCCTACTGAGTTTCTTGCTACACTACTGCCTCCATAAGTCAACAATTTATTTACTGATTGTTCATCTGTCACACTCCCTTTGGAGTTGAAACTAGAATGTTCAATAGCCTCGGTCTTCATTTCAAAGACTTTTTCCGACTTTGAGCAACTTGGACATGCGTGTTTCGCCATCTCCTCATGGCTAACATCAAATGTCTTTCTATCAGCTTTAATTCTTTTGTGGGCAGTTTTATTTATGTGAGTTTCAGTTTGTACGGCGATGTGTGATAAAACCACGTTGTTCTTGTTTTTAATGGGTCTTTTCTCTTTATGTAGACTCCAACAATTCTCTTTTATATGTCCATCTTTCTTACAGAATGTACAGGTAATTCTCTTTTGTACAAAACTTGAATTCTCTTGTTTATCGGCTTTTTGTTTACTTTTATCCTCTGTCGATCTTAACTTCCTCTCTGTATTACTGTTTTGAGTCCTCAAACTTGTTCTGTCATTTTGAAAATAATGGCTATGCGGGTGAATAATGACGTATTCATCGGCTTTAACTGCTGCTTGTTCTGCTATTTCAATACCACGATCAGCCAAATGAACTTTTATATCAGTGCAAATCTTCTCAGTAAAATCCTCCATCAGTATGAGATTATATAGTTTCTCATAATCTTTATTCACATTCTTAGAACGTAACCATCGATCAAAATACTTTTTCTCTAATCTCAGGAAGTCAACATGTGAAACTTCTGGTTCCTTCTTGTACTCACGATATAACTTTCGATACTTTTCTGGAGTTAGAACATAACTCAATAGTACTCTGCTCTTTATTAGTTCATAATCATTGCATTCCTCTGGAGTCAAATTCAATACAACATCTAGAGCCTTGCCTTTTGTTAGAGCTGAACGTAAAAGTACTGCTTTCTTATCTTCAGGAAATTTATAATCGATCGAGTTTCTATCAAAGACCATAAAGAACTCATCAATGTCCATGTTCTCCATGCTTGGGACATGCTTTTTAAACTTATATAGTTCCACATTATTTGTTTCCTGAATCGTATGAGTTGACGAACGAGACTTTGCCAATTCAATCCTTTCATTACTAGCGATTCTTTCTTTTTCCAATTCTTTCTCTTTCAATTGTACTTCTATTCTTTTACCCTCTAATTGTAATTGTACCTGTAATTCTAACTTCTTCATTTCTAACTGGAATTTCATGTCCGCACTTAGTTCATTTACATTCATTTTAAATTCATGGTTATTTATGTCTGTTTTCATGGTTTCTGATACATTGAGAACCACTGATTCTTCATTATTCATAGTATTTTCTTCAAGCATTCTACCATGTCTTTTCAAACAGTCCTTAATATCTTGAATCAATTTACTACTTACTGGTGTAACTTCAGTAATGTCTATTCCCAGAGAGTTTGCCATCTCTTTTAACTGGGTTAGTGACATGCTAGTTAACTGTTCTGACGTGATAGCAAAAATATTCAATTGCTCCAACGTAAGATTAGCTTCCGCCATGTTTTATATTAATGACGTAAATAGAAGATAACAAATTTCAACTTTACCTTTCATAAAGTCCTTTGAAATATTTTACACCACTGTTAATTTGTAGAAGATAAATTTTAAGATGATTGTGTACAAAGCTGAAAACAGTATGTTCGAACACAGACAGTGCCTCCCACGTAGACAGAATTTGAATAAATATTTGTTGTAAATCGTTTCACTAAAACAGTTGTATATTCTCAATTCTTATACATACAAACTTTAGATCCAGGACTTGAGCCCCCAATCTTTTGTCACGTGCGAAATCAGCTACTGACGTTAGATGATATTTTTAGTAATGTATTATTATATATTATTTTGATTCATATCCATCATGGATCTCACAAGGTTGTATAAGAATTTATATTGATGTTATTGAATTAGATTTGATGTTTATTTGACTCGTGGCGATATGAATCTTTTGTGTATAAAGTGATTTAGATAAACTGTACCTCAATATATAGGAAATCCACAATCCTGTTTGAAATTGAACACAATTTTATTCCAACAAGTTGAGATGATAAAATATAACAATACCACAGAATACATGTATCAGTATTATATAATGAAACTTAATCAGTTGAGATTCTTCTATAATGAATTAAGCTGTAATCCTATCTTTAAGAAAGTGGTCAAAAACAGTCCTCACACATTAGCGCCCAAACTAGCACTAAACAACGGTATTCAACCCTCGTGCATATGACGTATTTTATTGCTATGACGTAGTGTCTAGACATATACATGTTTTATTCCTAACACGGAAACATTTCGGGTTTAAGATTATTTCATTTTAACTTTAGTTAATAATAACAGAACCAATCTAATTATGGAAATAAACTACTCGTAACAATAGGCAATGGTGAAATTGACAAACGTATAATATGTCATGTTTTTATTGAAACTGGTGATATGATGACACTCTTGTCTACTAAATGAAATCCATGGCTTAAAATGAGGTTATCTAAGTGGAATGTTAAGTTATTAAGTTAATACGGGGTCCCTTAAGTAAAGTGTTAGGAACACGTAATCCATGGGTGGTGGAAGGGGCCGTCTCCTTTGGTCCTCACCACACCATGTATAAGTGCCACCCCACCCCTCTTATTCCCACTCCAACCTCATACCCTTTGTATAGTAGGTTGCTCCCACAGGTGGTGAAACTGAATTGTGTTACCTTTGTTTTCACCGTCTCTCATAGTGTGTCCATTAGGAGCCTTTGTCTAAACTAAAATATAAGGCCTAGCGCGAACCTTTAAAGAAAAACAATTGAGTTTGTTTTTTGGACAAGGATTCACGCTTAGAACACGTGATTGTATAAGAAAAAGAGTCATTGTAAATATGGATTGGCACTTTGAATCGCCTATAAACACTCCACCCACCATCTTTCAACCACTACCATTTTAGGATTAGCTACAATTACTAGACACATTGACACGAGCCACGCCCATCGACCAGTCATGGGACGCGATCTCGTAATTGTGTAATTACCATAGGTGACCATGAGTGTCGCCCTCATATAAAAAACCCAAGGTGGATGACTGAATAGAAAAGATAGATTAATAAAATTAATAACTAAAATTGATCTTTTGTCATCATACTTTCAGATTCTGCTAAAGCTGAGGGGGTTTTCTCGATTGCAGCCCCCCGATGGAATGTTTAAATTTCGGGTAATACCCTTTGGCATAGATGATGATTATGCCAGTTTCCCACGGCTGATAAACTCCCTCCCCCAAGGCTTACCTTTATGTTATCTTGGTGTATAGTGCCAATTTCACTTTTGTTACGAATATCGGTCATAAATGAATGACGTAGTAAGGCATTGACCTCTTAACAAGTGCGTATCAGAGTCCAAGGCGACCAAGGTTTGACCTTTGTGCCCTGAGGGCAGTTTAAATAAAATAATTAGTCCAACCCCGTGGAAATTGGAGGATAATTCTGGATCGTAGTATTCTATAGGGAAAGAGGTTAAAATGCGTATTAAGACCCTGTAGAATCTTCGATGATAGTTTTCTTTGTAAAGTCCCCACCTCCTTAAAGTGAGTTCAGTTCGAAAGTTTGTGGAGTGAAGTCGCTATATTGATACTTGTATATTTAATGTCATTTTGTTGATACTTATGTGGCCATCAGTTGAGGCATTTATTGATCGTTAATATTGAGTCTACAATTTAAATAAAATTGTTTATTCAACAACTGGAGTTGTTTGATCTATCATTGTTGAGAAAGGTGTTGAAGATAATTATCCCGAATATAACTACATTGCTGCATAGACCTGTCAGTCAAGGAACCCCTAGCTTGGGCTACAGATTAGCAGAATCTAGAGACTTCTAATAAAGATACAACTATATGCATTGAATCCGATTTAACGAGTCGTAATAATAGAGATCGTTGAGGTCCATAACATATTGGGGGCTCGTCCGGGATAGTTGTATAGTGAAGCATATATTCAAGTTGTGTTGTGTTGTGTGTTGGAGCAGTGACCTACTGAGCAAGTCTAATAACGTTGAAGTATTCTTCCGATTGGAAAAACGTAAGTTGGAAAAATTTACCACTGTAAAAATCTCTTAACTAAAGAATGGAATTTATTGAAAATCCAGAAGAAGAGGTTCTGAAAACTTTATCAATAAAGAAGTTTAAAGAGATCGCTGAGATCTTGAAGATAGAAGTTACTGAGACTACACCATCCAGAATTGTGTTGACACAGCAGATAAAAGATGTGTTGATTGCGAGTGGCAAGTTGAAAGTAGAATCAAGAGCGGAGGAATATCAAGCTGAAGGTCAGATGTCTGAACAGTTTCGATTTCAACTAGAAATGAAACGGATGGAAATAGAAGAAAAACGTCTTGAGATGGAACAAAGACGTCTAGAAATAGAAAGTCAGGAAAGAGATAAGAAAAGTCAAAGAGAAACAGAAAGTCAGGAAAGAATAGAACTAGCGAAGATAGGAGCTACTAAAAAAGAATCTCATAATGATGTAGAGATGGCCAGATGGAAAAAGCTAGTCCCTACCTACATTGATAAAGAAAGTGAAATAGCTAATTTCTTCCAGACCTTTGAGATTTCTTGCAGAGATTTTAAGTTCCCAGAAGATAAATGGGGAATATTAGTAAGAACAGCTTTTACTCAGGGAAGGGCATAAGATTGTGTTCTATTGTTAAAAGAGGAGCATTTAAATGATTATGAAGTCATTAAAGACACTGTACTTAAAGCCTATAACCAGATACCGAAAAGTTATCGGAAAAGGTTCCGTCAGTATACAATGTCCCCTTACCAAACACACTTAGACTTCCTTCGAGCAGAAGAAAAGTTAATGGATCAGTGGATAAAATCCAGAAATATCTCCACATTAAAAGAAATGAAAGATATCATTCTTTTAGAAGATTTTATTAACAAAGTGAGGCCGGATGTAAGAATGTATTTATCCGAGCGTGACATCACTGACCCACATAAGGCTGCTGATTTAGCGGAGCAATACACATTGTGTCATAGAACAGCGGGTGAAAAGAATTTTACTAGGTCACAACGGCCAGCAGAAAACACACCACAAAAACATCGTGAAAAAGAGCATTTTGTGAAACAAAATGATGTTAATAAAAAACCTGTCAACAAAAACGTCCAATGTACTTTTTGTAAGAGAACAGGACATAGCATTGAAGACTGTTGGAACATAAGGAAAGAAAAAGGAACTAATAAAGTGGTACTGTGTGTTAGCCATGCACCAATACAGAATGTACAAGAAAGCGAAAATACAAACGAACTGAATTCGAAGAAAGATTCTTCTAAACCAGAAACACTGAGGGTGGATTTGCCTGAGAGCAAAAGTCAGAAGGTAGAGAAATCTACAACTGAAGCAAATAAGGATGAATATCCTAATTATAAATACAGAATGGCTACTATTGGATTAATAGTCCAGGTCCACAGAGACGGAAAAGTAGACCAAAGTATTTTTGACTCGGAAAAGAGTCTGAAGTCATCGAAAGATGAAAAACCACCCGAAAGTCATGGTCAAGGGAAGAATAAAATTGACACAGAGACCCTGTGCAGTTTTCAACCGTTCATTAGTGAAGGTTGTGTGGCCTTACAAAAGGAAGGACCACTGAAGTCCGTAAAAATATTACGAGACACAGGGGCATCATTAACCCTGCTGCTTAAAGATGTATTACCATTGAATGATAATACATTGACAGGACAGACTGTCCTATTGAGAGGTTTTGATTGGAAAGAAGAAATACCTCTACATAGGATATACCTATCATCTGACTTGGTGACAGGATATGTGACAGTTGGAGTAATATCAAAACTTCCTGTTGAGGGCATATCCGTTATCCTAGCAAATGATTTGGCGAAAGGGAGGGTGAGACCTGAACTGATTGTAAAGGAAAATCCAGACCCTAGTCCTATTGTGGAGACAGGAAAAGAAAAAGAACTTTATCCTGTAGGTGATGTCATAAAGGGTATGACACCACAGAAAAAGAAAGAAGAAATTCTCTCACAAGAAAAGAAAAAGAAAGAAGAAATTCTCCCACGAGAGAAGAAAGAGGAAGAAGAAGTGGAACTTGATACTACTATTTTCTCCATGATTGAAGATTGTCCGAAAGGAAATAAACAATCAAAGAAGTCATCACAAAATGAATTGATTGCTGAACAGAAAGTAGACCCAGAGTTGCTACAGTTGCATGAGAAAGCTGTCGACGAGGAAGAAACTACTACTACTGATGTCTATGAACAGATAGACCACAGCATGAACAAACAACAATGCAAACCTGCAGTTGCCGGTACAGATGAAGATTTGAGGAGCATCACCGAAGAAACGAGTGCTGAGAGCTGGACCGAAACTATCAAAAGCTATGGGTTACCACAATCCATACCGACAGATCGAGGGACCAACTTCGCCCCAGAACTCTTCAATCCAGTCCTAAAGAACGTATGCCTGGAGCATGAGATGTCAACTGAATCCTATCCGGAAAGTCGAGGAGCCTATGGACCAATCTTTGGACCCACTGTCCAAGGACCACTCAAACTACTTCAAGAGGAATGGCAGACCGAATTGGATCTCCTTGGGCTGATCAAGTACCTAGATAAGTACATAAATTTTTTGTCTGACATAACTGTTTTTGTTAGAAAAAAAATTGTACACTGCTTACATGCAGATGCCATTGTTGTGTGATGAAAGAAAGGCAAAAGAAATTATGTCATTTGAAAATGATAAAGCCTTACCTTCTGAAAACAATTGAAATACGCTTGAGGTTGTTAACATTGTTACTCTTATTTGTAAAATTTATGCCTGGAGTACAGGATGAATTGAATGACAAATTCACTGATAGTTAGTTACCAAACTTACTATTTTAAAACTAAATCCCTTACTTGTGATGAAAAAGGAATGAGTAAAAGTATTGTTAGAGTAAATATCATTATAGTGTGATATTTCTAAACAAACTTGTTAGGTTGAGCATTTAAAATAATTGCTATAAGAGAAAAAGATCAGTTTTATCCGCAGAATTGGTTTCTAAATCAGAGGACATTATAAATGTGGACTGATTATAAGATATGTTTGAGAATCTCTGGAAATGATAATTGAAACATTTGGCAGACAGGATAATTTGATTGAAAAAGATGTAAATGGTTTTAAGAAAAGAGAATTTTCTATCACTAAAGTATTGAGAAATGTTTTATGATTGTACTATGGAAAATTATTTTATCATGTACTGTTGTTGAAATAATTGCACTGAGTCAAGATGCAAATTTCTTCTATGTGAATTTATTCATTTGTAATATTATCATTGAATGTATGATAATGTAGGGTAAAAATAGTTGCTGCAAGGCAGATCTATGACTAAAAAGAATTCCAAGAAATGTATTATATATGATTTTTCACTTTTAGGATACTGTTACATGAAAAGCAGACCAAAAGTAGAAACAAATAAAACTTTGTATCCTTGTTTTGTATAAATTTAGGATATGTGCCACTGATTTGACACTGTAAACCAGAATGGTTGAGAATTTCATGGTTGAGAATTTATAATGTTGACATACCAATGTTCAACAAATGTTAATTAAGGATTTCATGTCAAGATTGTAAAACTAATCTATATTTTTTCTGTATTAGTTAAAATAGATTGAATGAATTGTATTGACAAGCAAAAGACTGGGTAGACCTGAACACTGTGAGGAACAGGAGAACCTAGAATCTACGAATAATGAATAAAACCTTTATGGAATGGACAAGAGCAATGGATTCCAACCTTACCATAAATGAAAAGCTTGGATGGAACCATTCAGACCAGCAATTGTTTTGTAAAAATTGTTAAATTGATTTCTGTCTGGAAAAATATAGTCTATGCTCTTTATCTTTTGTATGTCAATAATATTGTATTTGAAATTTCTTTAATGTAATCTAAAGAAAATAAGTACTTACTGTTTAGTACTAAGATTGTATGAAGATAAGATAATCTGCTTTGATTGATAGTTAATTAAGTAAATTAACCAAATTTGTTTCAAGTAAATCCATGTCTGCATGAAAGATAGAATGTTTCAATTTAAAACTGCTACGATGTGAACTCTTTTAAAAAGAAAATAATGACGTAGAAAGGTCATGGTAAAATGAAAGATTGAAATATGTTAAATGAAATTGTCTATAAACTATTTTAATTTTGGAACAGACTATGTTTAATTCTCTTAAAATAACATAAAAGAATTTAATTTTGAGATAATAGTTGTGAAATAATGATCATTAAAAAGATAACTGTTTAATCGCGTAGCAATTTTTGACCTAAGCTGTGATGAGGTAAAAATGTGCATAGCCATGTCAACATTGTAAGAATCAATTGGGAATGAGAGAGAAAAAAAAAGAGAGAGAGAGAGTGCGGAATTGACCTCAATTTATGTGTCCCGTCACAGACAGTTGTCTACTGTTAGTCAGCCTACAGGCTTGAAAAAAAATACGGTCTACACGAGCAATAATCTTTTCTGTTGTAAAGTAATTAGGTCAAGCCTAGTGTTCTTCAATAAAGCGTTTTTTTCTCCTTATGAAAAATATGTCGTGTCTGAATAGACATTAAGTGATTTTTCTTTTGTTGTATAATTACAAATTGTAAAAGATATTAGTTTATAATTAAATGGACGCGAGGGTTTTTATTAACGTGGAATGTTAATGGAATGGAAATTATTAAATTGTATAATATTTAACCCTATGTATTTTTCTTGTATACAAGATTTAGATAAACAATTTAATTGTCCATTGTTTTGAATTAAAAATTGAATGATTGAATGACTGTAGTTAAGCCATTTGATAAGATGAACTTATATTGCATATATTATATGTTATTGTTATCAGTTTGATTGAATTAGTGGAATAGCCAATTGAACTGTATTGTTTTCCCCGGAATATTTTCTTTTATAATTATTCCTTAAAATTAACATTTTTTTGTATTGTTAAAATGTAAAAGAAATAATTATAAAACTTTTTAAGGGTGGTCGTGTTACGAATATCGGTCATAAATGAATGACGCAGTAAGGCATTGACCTCTTAACAAGTGCGTATCAGAGTCCAAGGCGACCAAGGTTTGACCTTTGTGCCCTGAGGGCAGTTTAAATAAAATAATTAGTCCAACCCCGTGGAAATTGGAGGATAATTCTGGATCATAGTATTCTATAGGGAAAGAGGTTAAAATGCGTATTAAGACCCTGTAGAATCTTCGATGATAGTTTTCTTTGTAAAGTCCCCACCTCCTTAAAGTGAGTTCAGTTCGAAAGTTTGTGGAGTGAAGTCGCTATATTGATACTTGTATATTTAATGTCATTTTGTTGATACTTATGTGGCCATCAGTTGAGGCATTTATTGATCGTTTATATTGAGTCTACAATTTAAATAAAATTGTTTATTCAACAACTGGAGTTGTTTGATCTATCATTGTTGAGAAAGGTGTTGAAGATAATTATCCCGAATATAACTACATTGCTGCATAGACCTGTCAGTCAAGGAACCCCTAGCTTGGGCTACAGATTAGCAGAATCTAGAGACTTCTAATAAAGATACAACTATATGCATTGAATCCGATTTAACGAGTCGTAATAATAGAGATCGTTGAGGTCCATAACACTTTCCATCTGAAACATCTACGGCAATAATTGAAAAAGCATGATAGTGTCAACATTACTTAAACCTTACCAAAGGTCACTTTTGTCAACAGCAATAGACTGCGTAAGCCATGTGGTAGTGATGTAAATAGCTGCAATAATTAAGGTTCCCATCCGAGGGACATTCATGAAACATAAAGTTTTCTTGAGATGTCTAGATGTGATGGGAAATTCTGTAGGAATTTTTCAAATATTGCCTGTTCACTATCAGATCTTTTAATTAAAGAAAAATGTTTGGTTCTGACGGAGAGACTAATGTAACAAGACTTTTAATTAATTAAAAGATATTCTTTCTGAAATTTGTATTTCCAGTTTTTCTAAGCTACAACAGACCATTTAATTTTTGTTTAGATGACTGCAACACAGGATTGGAAGCAGTAATTTCCAAAGAGGGCAGGATTTCATATAACATCCCTTATTTAAAAATTTAATTCCTATGAAAAACAACTGCAGCACTATGGAAAAGATAGTTACTAAGGTTTATATTAGCCATTAAACTATTTGATTTTTATCTAAGAGGTTCACCTTATCAAAGTTCTTAAAGGTAAAGCAGAAGCAAACTTAAAAACAATAATGGCTGATTTTGTGCCAATAAAACAAACATCAAATAAAATTAACAAATATTGGTTTAACATAAAGCTAAAGAAACTGTGTAAACAAAAAGAAAATCTCTTTATAAAATTTAAGGCAACTAGTTCAATTTGACTACAAAAAAATATCTAAAAATTAAACATTTAACTCAGAAACTAAGCAGACAACTGCAGAATGAATATGTAAACAATGTAATTTCTAAAGATAATAATAAAAACGTATGGTCCTACATTAAATCAAGAAAAATGGACACTACTGTCATAGCTCTACTAAAAGGCCAAACCAATGAAACCCACAATGACAATGAAACTAAAGCTAATATCCTAGACACACACTTTGCATCATCTTTTTCAAATCCAGACAAAGACATCTCCATAAATCTAAACAAACTAGAAATGATAGGAAATATAAATGTAGATGAAAAAGGCATTAAACAACTCCTAACCAACTTAAAAGTAAACAAAGCATCTGGTCCAGATGAAATACCAGCAAGACTGCTTAAAGAACTAACTAATGAAATATCTCCAATCTTTAACATTCCCTTTCAGGCCTCCCTAAACCAGGGCAAAGTGCCCAAGGTTTGGAAATTAGCCAATGTAACCCCTCTTTTCAAAAAAGGAGATAAATCTGACCCCGGAAATTACAGACCTGTTTCCCTAACAAGCAGAACTTGTAAATTACTTGAGCATATAATTTATAGTAGTTTAGTAAATCATTTAGACAAACTTAATGCAATGTGCCCACATCAACATGGGTTCAGGAAAAACATATCATGTGAAACTCAATTAATAGGCTTAATAGTTGACTTGTCTAAAGGATTTTAGATAATAACAACCAAATTGATGTTATATTACTAGATTTTTCAAAAGCATTTGATAAAGTTCATCATTCTAGTCTTCTAAAAAAACTTAAATACTTTGGCATCTCTGGTCCCTTGCATCAGTGGAATCTGGACTTTCTTATAGGCAGCGAACAAACAGTGCTAATAAATGGCTCTAAGTCATCACCAATAACAGTAAACTTAAAAGTTCCGCAAGGAACTGTTCTAGGCCCCTACTATTTCTAATTTATATGAATGATCTACCAAATTGCATCAACACAGGAACAAAAGTAAGATTATTTGCCGATGATTGCATAATTTATAGAATAATAAAGACAGGAAAAGATAGTGAACTTTTACAAAAAGACCTAGATGAACTACAAAAATGGGAATCAAACTGGAGTATGTCTTTTTACCCAGAAAAATGCCAACTAATAAGGTTATCCAAGAAAAAGATACAAATAATAACAAACTACTTCATTTATGGTAAAGAGCTAACTCAAACTAACAATGCTAAGTATCTAGGAGTAATAATAAATGATACGTTATCTTGGAACCCTCATATTGATAAAGTATTTAAAAAATCAAACAAAACTTTAGGATTGATAAAAAGGAACTTTTACAAATGTAATAAGAATATAAAACTAAAATGCTATCTCACATTAGTTAGGCCTATACTAGAATATGCAGGATCTGTATGGGACCCATCAACTAAAGAAAAAATTAAAAAAATTATAACAAATTCTAAAAAGCGCTGCAAGATTTATAACTAGTGAATATTACCAATTAACAAGAGTAACACCATTAGTCAAATCACACAAACCTAGAAACACTAGAGGGCATTAGGGCAAAGAGTAAAGTAGTAATAATACATAAGGCATTAAACTCTAATTTAGAAATACAACCCAAGAGCAACGTGTTGCAAAGCTCAGATAAACATAAAGACAAAAACACTTTCCTTGTCCCTTATGCGAGAATAAATGCATATAGGCACTCTTTCTTCCCGAGTGGCATTCAGGCATGGAATAGGTTGCCTGAACAGACCAGGAAAACCAGTAACTTAACATCATTTAAAATAGTAATAAAAATGCAAGACTAGACTCGGACCACGGATGAGCGAAGGACGCAATAATCTTCTTTATAGAAGGAGCCTCTGTAATGTATAAGATAAGAAGCAAAGGTTACTCCTTAGGAGCATTTTTCTACAATGCTATAATGTGCATTATTCCATGTGAAAGGGAGGGAAAAAATCATTACTGACGTAGAGATGGGAATCGAACCGAACCCGAACCAAACTCGAACTTGCTAACGAACCGAACCACAGTTTATAAGAAAAGTTTCAGTTAACGACTTCTACCAGCATCGAGGAAAAGAGTACAAAAAAAATAAATAATCTAGCACAAACTTAACTTATATTTGTTTAAAACCCAATGAAAAACAATATAATTTTTTAGCACCATCTCTCTTCCAAAACAAGATTAAATCGTTTATAGAATACATAATTGTGTGGCCACTATAAAATGAAAATTTTATTTCGTTTAATAAAACCTCACCTGTCAACCAAAAGTCTGATTGCCTTCCTCTCCCTGCCTCTGTCTCTGATTTGATCTTCTTTAATTTACTTTCATCAACCACTTCATATTCCTTAACACTTACTCTGCCCGACATAACTTTGTAAATTAAAAAAATTAAAGGTTAAATGTTTCTTTTTGTGGGCTGTTAACGCTGAAGAAAAGAGAACTTTATCACACATTTTTAAAGGCTGACAGTCTTATTGTACACCTCCATAAACAAGACAGCCAATTCTCCAGCTTCACTTCAACAAACCCCAGATATAGCCGTAACCAGAGATTTTTAACAAAAATGAAATTTAACTAGATAAAAAACAAATTCACCTTTTCGCTTGGAAAATATTTATTTTTATTGCCTTACTCTCACATTATTTTTACTCCAAATTGTCTTATTGGTTAATTGCAAGCATAGGCGTAGCCATAAAGGGGAGAGATCTTCTCATGTCTTACATAAAATTTAGTTATTTCTGGGTAGTAAATGAGGTCTTTTTAAAAAGTTATTAAAAAAATGTTATGTTACGTGTGTAGATCCCAACTCATATTTACAGTTAACAAATTTTCAAAATGGAATTCCAATCCACAATTATTTTTTTTAACTTTGGAGTCGTTCATAAATTATTTCGACCGAATATGGATAGGGGAGGCGGTTTGAAGAAGTTTGACGAATTTTGGGAAATCGAGATGTTTAATATAATTAGAATTCCATTATGTTACTTTTAAAAATAAATTTAATTTAAAAAAAGGAAATTATGCGTTCTTTTATATGACACACAATCGTTCGTTTGTCAACAGTCTACCAGTTTAATCAAAGTTTAAACCAGATCGATAACTTTGACAACGGTGATTGTCTTTTTTTTTACTATAATAAATAACCTCAAAGCAGAAGATTAGTTTTAAATTGAAATTGGCACAAAATGAAAAATTTAAGATACAGAAAAAACATAGAAATATAGGTAATCTGTAACACATTGTCATGTTCTGTAAAATATAGACATATATTAAAATACATACACAAACTATATATGATCTTACATGGGTGGGAACAAAGTTGCCAAGCCACTACAATCTTAACCAAGCCACTGTTTGCAAGTTACCAATGAGACCATTGTTTGGAGAAGACTAAGTGGTTACTTAAAATACACAGGTTTTTCACAGACATAAAACAGAGTCGTTGAACAGTGATTATCGTCCAGTCCATTCCTGCTTTTCCACCAACAGATGCAATGTTGCTCGCCCCACAAATTGTTTGGCTCGCCTTTGAACATTAAAAAAAATTAATTAGGACGTAAAATTAGTAAAACGCTAGAATTAAACCAAACATTTAATAAAAAAATAATATAAAAATAGCTTAAGAACTTTATAAATATAAAAACAAAACAAAAAAAGCCTAAAAAATACGGAAAAAACTTGCAATATATATATTAACATGGATAATTACCGCGAATTTAAACGCATATGTAAACCCTATATAAACCTTATGTACTAAATTATTGTAGCCTTTTTATTAAAATCAAGCTAATCTCCCAGGCGTTGGGGGGGAAATTAAATAGTCCTGTACAAACTACAGATACAAATTTCATAAACCAAATGAACAAAAAGAAATAGGCTAGAAGTAATAATTTTAAAAATACAATTATTTACTGAAAACATTTAGGAAAGAAATTTAAAAGAAATATTATCATCGAATCAAAAATAGGCAAGTCTTTTTTATTAAACCAAAAAGCCAAATTGCCCGGCCTTGCTCGGGGAAATAAAATACATAGGCTTAGGTAGATCTAAAGCTACGGATAAAAATTGTATAAACTACAATGAACAGAAAGCTATAATAACCACTGATCTCAAAAAAGACTGGATTAGGCTCGGAAGTGACATTTTTTAAGAATTTTCCGACATTTTGTTTCCACTGCACTGATCAATATATATATTTACCGTGAGTTTGTTTATTTATTTAGATGTTTGTTTCTGCTCTAAATTATCTTGAGCCGTTTGACCAATCGGGTTAAAAGTTAAATGTATAAATCGGAAACGTCCTCCAAATTTTTTTATTTTTTTTTCAACAATATTGCTTAATTCATTGATTTCTTTGTTAAAATAAACTTAGATCTATTACTAATCACCGTATCTTAAGCATTTCTTTACATTTCTCAGACCAATTTATTAAGAAGGCGCAATCCAGTCTTTTTATAGATCAGTGTATAATAACTTTAAAAATATAATTATTATTTATTTACTGAAAACATTTAAAAAGTAAATTAAAATTATATTATAATTGGGTTAAAACAAGCATGTATTTTTATTTAACAAAAAATGAGGACTACCCCGTGGGTAAGAATGAAACGTCTTCCGCGAGCATCTCAAATATAATTATTAGATTTTATTAACTCAAAACCTTTTAGGAAATTTTTAAGTCCTAAAATCCTTACAATCTTTAACAAATAAAAGTAAAATAATATTAACGCCTTTTTTGTTTTTAAAGTAGGAAAAAAGTAGGAAAAATAAAAAGCAGTCAGCGGGGAATCGAACCCGGATCGCACTAATGGCAGCCGAAGACGCTAACCACTACGCTATGGAAACAACATATAGGTATCACAAAAGTAAAATATAACACAATAAGTTCACGTGACTTTAAATTAACCAATTTTGATTGGGTAGACGCACACACAAGCTACTATATATATATATATATATATATATATATATATATATATATATATATATATATATATATATAAATATATATATATATATACAGTGCTTTTTTGTAAAAAACCGGTACTCAGTGATGGATTGCCTAACTTTTAAAGCAGTTTCGAATTTTATATTTTAATTCTTATTGCGCGCAATTTTAAAATAATTCAATTTTAACAAATTAATAATATAATAAATTAATAATAAACGTTAAAATACAAGAAAAGTAATAATTTTCCCCCAAATTGAAAAAGGTGCCGGTACGCCGTACGGGTGCGTACCGTCACAAAAAAAGCACTGTGTATTATATAATATATACATATATAAAGAGAGATATAGATATATAGATATATAGATATATAGATATATATAGATATAGATATAGATATAGATATATAGTATATAGATATATAGAGATTTTGTATGTTAAACGTCTATTGAGTCTTCTTTTATACTATATATAGGTTACGTTCTATTCTTTCCTAACAACATGCTCATGAATTAAGAGTGCACCTCAAGTTTCATAAGGAGAGTTTTTAGATTAAAACTGTTATGTAAAAATTAATTTTTAAAAAGCATCGACTTTATTTAGATGTTGTAACAGGCTAATAATTGTGTTTGAAAAGTGAAAGGTGAAAAGTAGTCACGAAGTTATTTTACATGTTAAGAGTGAATTCAAATTAAAAATGAAAGTCTTAAGATAAGTGGGGTATTAAAAAAAGGAAATTTGGGTGGTATTCTAGAAAAATTTAAAATTATTTGTTCATAAAATTAAACAAGATCGTGATGGGAGATAAGCAAATAAAAACTTAATGGGAGAAATAGTCAAAGTATGTGAGTTGAATTCACAAAGGAAGTTATTGAGGGAATGTGAAAAGAGAATTTAAGTAAGTCTACGATTACTTCTCTAAGGAGATGATTCTTAAGTTTATTGCTGAGGTTTTTCAACTATAATATTTAGTAACTCTGCGCGGTGGACTTAGTGTTTTCAGAAAAAATGTATAAATAATGTATAAAATGGATTTAACTATGATTCATATAAGTAATGTGTTATTTCATAAAATGGAGTCATACAAATCTAAATTTATATTTATTGTTCGACTCGTAATCACGTAATAAACTCATCTTTACTTAAGAGGGTGTATGTTATTTGTGATAGTGAATGGTCTTCGCCCTGCGTCCTAGTCCAAAAGGCTGACAACACCCTTAGTTTCTGCGTAGTATAAACTACAAACATATTGATGTCCAAGACCGACTTATATAAAAAAAAAGAAAACCAGGGTGGTTGACTAAATGGACAAGAACATCATCATCTGTCCTTTGGGTTCCTTGTGGAACATAGAGACTCTGTCAAAGCACCCTACGCGTCTCTTGCCAGTCGCTTTGCTTTTTTTCCAGCTCTTTCCTGTGCTTCCAGCCTCATCCAACATGCTTCGTCTCCATGTTCGCTTGGGTCTTCCTCTATGTCGTTTGCCTGGGAGTTCCACTCTAAGGCTTGTCTAGCTCGTGTTGTTATTATCTTTCCTGAGGGTGTGTCCAATCCGTCTCCACTTTCTTTCTAGGATTTGTTATTCCATTGTTCTCTGTCCACATCTCTTTCACAGCTTGGAGTTTTCCATCTTACCTTACCACTGTATATTCAATATATTCCTCAGGCAACACCAGCATTAATGAGACTCAAATTATTTTAGAATTAGACCTAGAGACTGAAGAAATTGTTGATGATTTAGTTATCGACTAATTTGAGTCTATGTTAAAACAAAGCAATGATATAATAAAAATCAAACAGGAATAGTTCTGAAAACTCAGATTTATTGGTTGTTTATTGGTGTGTATATGTATCCCAATTATTGATGTTACGTCTGCATGTGTGTGAATGTACTGGAAGATCTCTAGGTTTAATATCGCCTACTGGTTTCACTGAGGGCACCCTTGTGGTTGCACTAAGGTCAGGCGGTTGCACTTAGGGCTAAGCACTGGTTGCGGGGTGGACTTTCTATCCATAACTTGGTGATCTACTGTTCTTTGTCCACACCTCTCCCACAGCTTGAAGTTTTCTACCTTGTCGAACCATTTTATTTTGAGTATATTTCTTAGGCATCTGTTAACAAAAGAAGTCTGGAGTCTATTTCTTGTTTTCTCTGTCGTTCGCCATGTTTAACACCCATAAAGTAGAACCGTTTTAACGCTCGAGTAAAAAATCCTTACGTTAGTTTTGATAGAGATGTTAGTAGATCTCCAGACCTGTTTCAGATTGACGAAAGCCTATGGCGCCAAATTAATTCTACGTTCAATGTCCTCGTCTGCTCTTCCTGATACACTGACCACACTCCCAAGATATACAAAATTATCCACTTGGTCTAAGCTTTGGATCGCTACTTGTATGTCGCCAAATTGTTGGCGGTTTATTTTCAATAATATTGTTTTTTGATGGTTTATATAGAGCCCTACTCTTTTTCCAGTCTCACTCAAGATCGTGATCTTCTCTTGCATATCTTGTAATCTGTGGGACAGAATGGATAGGTCATCCGCAAAGTCTTCTAGTTTTTGGATTAAGGTCCACTGAATTCCTTTTTCTCAGTTGGCATAAGCTTCTTTTCTGACCCAATCTAGTACCAAAAGGAACATAAGTGGTGAAAGGAGGCATCCTTGCTTGACTCCAGGTGTAACATGGATTTCATCCGACAGCCCACCATTATGTACTACTTGGCAGGTAAAGTTTTCATATAGACTTTTGATGATGGTTATTATTTTGGTAGGTATTCCATAGTGCCTCATGATTGACCATTTGTTTCTCTATTAATGCTATCAAAAGCCTTTTCAAAATCCCCAAATGTAGCAAAGAGTAGCCTAGATCAACAAACAGCCATTTAAGAAAATTAAACGCCCCCATTAACCATTCATTCAATATAACTAACGAAACTACGCCGAATAACAACATAACTGGTTCTCAAAGTGGTGGAAGGCATAAATACAACTGACTACTTGTGCTTCTATCCTGCTCTTTTTAACTCCACTCTATCTATATATAACACAAATATTGTATGATTGTGCACATTGATCTGTAAATAGTTTTATAATGTTAATATATAAATTATTAATGAAACAGATTTTGATAATTAGCTCACCAGCAACGAACCATTTTCGAAAATTTTCCAAGTTTAAAACAGTGCCGTCTTGCCAGACATAAGTACCCTCAGATTTTACGTCATCCAGACCAATCCAAGTATCTTTATGGGCTTTGCTTTTCAAAATTGCTAATCTATTTTCAGTTTTAAATATACCCAGCCTTGCTCCCATTCCTGTAATAAAAAAATAAATAATTAAATATTGTAGACATAGAAACAAAATGTTAATTCAATAGACTTGTTGTCCATTGCTTAAATTCCACTGTTGCCCACTTTTTAACATTAATGCTTGAGGCACGAGATAATTTCCCTAAATGACCCACAACGCTCTAAGAAAGCAGAACGTTCATTAGAATTTACATTGTAATTGTATGGGTTAAACTTTCTATTCTACAGTTTTAATGTAATAATTTACATTGTAATTGTATGGGTTAAACTTTGTATTCTACAGTTTTAATGTAATAATTTACATTGTAATTGTATGGGTTAAACTTTGTATTCTACAGTTTTAATGTAATAATTTACATTGTAATTGTATGGGTTAAACTTTGTATTCTACAGTTTTAATGTAATAATTTACATTGTAAATGTATGGGTTAAACTTTTTATTCTACAGTTTTAATGTAATAATTCACAGACGTTCTTTCTAGAAAAAACATATTTAAATAGGCTTCGTGCTCAGGCATATTAGATTTTTTTAAATTCCATTTTATTCGTCTATTAACACACTTAGATTGTAAAATTAAAAGTACACTATTACATATTTTGCGTAGGCACAGTGAACAGATGATACCTTCAACGTATTAATATGGAAAAACACGATTTTAAAAAAGCTTTTATCTTTTGAGATAGAAGTATAAAGGATTTTTAATCGCTTCTAATTTGATTCAGCAAAATAAGAGTAATTTGAAAAACGTACGCATTTAGTTTGAATACGAGTTTTAACAGATTGATAACGATGAATATCAGGTGGCTAAAAATGTGATATCAGTAAGAACTAGATTATATAAGCAGCAGAGAGTTACAAGAAGAAAGAGATTGAACGAGAAAATTTAAGAGGATGATGGAATAGGCCTATGTGAGGCCCGAAAAGAAAATAATTGATGAAACAAGTGAAGGTACATTGTGTCATAAATAGCACAACTAAAAGGTTTAGGCATTTACAAACTTCCAAAATTATTTGTTTTGATCGAAAACATTTCAGCAAAGCCAATAATGTTATCATGATAGAATCTGTAGCAGAAATGTTCACTGATGTAGGGCAGCAATAAGGCAATATCGTGTCAGACACATTAATACCCCCCTATGATATTTGATTGAATATTGGCAGCCTTTTTCTTGCGGAGACTCTTAAAGCAGCGCTGCACGACTGTCATAGCAAGGAACTGAAATCTTTGTTCAAGAATTTCATTCATTCAGAAACATGTACCAGAAAGTGATCAGTATTTGTCAATAAGGAAAAATTCCGAGTCGAAGAACTGACAATCAACAATGTACTAAATTTTTGATTTCCAATGACATGTCTGTTCCAATTATCTTAGCCTGTCCACATTATATTGCATTTTTCTTACCCTATCAATAAACAGTGCTGATGTAGAACGATCCTTCAGTTAACACAAAATAAAGTAAAAACTTATCTACGCTATACATTTGAGTTATTGTCGAGGACAGATTATGTAATTTAGTTTTGGTTGCGGTTGGAAGATTACTCGGTAGCTGTGAAGTATTAATTTAATGACAAATATCGAGTGAAAGTGTTTGGTGTGAAAAGGATGCGATTTTGGTGTAGAACGGATGTGATGAGAGTTAGATACATGGAGTGATATTGACAAGAAGTGAGATAGAGAGAGTAATATACAAGAAGCATAGATGTTATTGTAATAGTTGAAGTAAAGTATAAATAAATACATTAATTTAAGTATGTGTACATATTATTATTATATTAAAGAAGTATTCTATAAGTAAATGTATAGATGTCATTGATTTGAACGCTACCAATAATCAATATACAAACGGCAACAAATAAATTATAGATAACGCCTCAAGACAAGTATGAACTATATAAAAGGACCTTAACATAAATGGTGGCAGCGGTGTTTGTTTACAAATTGGTAAACAGCGGTGGTAACTTAATTAAATGATGAGCAGCGGTGTTGTAAAGAATGGTGTTTTCAACGGTATATTACAGCGGTGGTGGTTTACAACATGGCAAAAAGCGGTGCTTTGTGCCTAACAAAATGATGTATTTACAACCTTAGCGGTGCTTTACAAAAAGGTGTGAATGAGCGCTGAAACATTTTGAGGGATATTAATTTTCAACATGGTGGACCATTGACATTTTGAACATTTGGAGTTGGAACATTTGGGCCTGAAGGGGTAGTTCTGAGACTTTGATGGACCAGCGGGTAATATAAAAATAATATAACATTTTGCTAGAATGAAGCTAAGATGAAGAAGGCTGTTGTAATTGATGTTAAACTTCAAGACCCGGTTACTTTGATTTCGTTAACCGATGCTGGATTGTCTGCTGCTCCCTTTAGAGCAGTTATTCCCAACCTTTTTAATGCCGCGACCCTTTTATACAGCTTTTAACATTATGGCGTCCCCCAACCATAAACATTTTCTCGTCGCTACCTTATAAATGTAATGTGCTACTGTAAATAAAATATAATGCAAATATCTGATATACAGGATGTGTTTTAAATGTTACAAATTTAACATAATTAAAGCACAGTGATTAATTATACAAAAAAATCAATTTGAAATTATATATTGTGAAATATTTATTTCTAATTACAACACAACGTCAGTACTAAGATTGAGATTGCGTCTTTCTCATTGGCTTACACAACGAAGATAGTCTTTCACAAGCATACTTCTTTATTTAGATTTAATAATCAACAAACTGGAAAGCCCTTTCACAAAGATAAGTTGTTGGAGATGGAATAAGGCGCAACACAGTCTCAGACAAAATAGTATATGACTGCAAACACTTGATCCTGAATTTTGTAATTGGCATTGTAGAGAAATTAGTTGTTGATAAGTTTAATGAAATTATCTTGTGTTGTCTCAGGAACATCGTCACATTTGACTGTGCATGGCCTTCTTTCAAGTGCAAAAAAAAATGTCAGATAAATTTGAAATTTCGTCTGCAAGCATGTGCAAGTGTTCTTTCACAAAGATCGTTATCGTAAAAATCATTCTCGTAATCCTTTTATCTGTTTTAATGTCATGTTCCTCAAAGAAAGCAGATAAGTTAAGCAACATGTACATTTTATTTGCATCCAATTTTTTATGCCAAATCTAAAGTTTTGTTTGAAATGATTCGATTTTTTCAGACAAATTAAGTATTGGTACACAAATTAACTGGTCCTTGCAGTGATAATTTTACTAATTTAAGATTTCAAAGATGTCAACAAAGTAAGTTATCAGAAAGCATAAAGTGCTTTGAACTGCGGTCTTGCTATCAGATTTTAAAGTTATAGAGTTCTGAGTCTATCACGAAGCTTACAACACGTTTTTAAATTTTTCCTCTCGGCAACCATCTGGCTTCAGTGTGAAATAGTTCGGCCCATCCGACTGTTTACGCAACTGTTTAAAGTAGGTAGGCATGTGATGGGGTTGGTGCGCTGATGTCATCACGCCGGGTACTCGTTTGCACAGAATAGAAATACACGTATTCTGAGCTCGTATGTGGATGTATCTGCGTGTTGCCAGATAAAATATGTATTTTCTTCTTCTTCTTTATATTACTGTGGAGACACCGTTAGGACCGAGGAAAGAGTCCACAATTTAACTACACATAAAATAAAAAACTCAGCGAACAGTCCAAGAATTTAAAAAATAAACAACCCATTGGGTGCGTTCATTGTAATAAGTCGGAAAATCTAGTGCGTAATAGATGAAAAGATAGCCGAAGTTGTAGTGGGGGTGTGGGAGCTACGGCTCGATTGTTTTTTTTTCTGACAGAACAATGAACAATGAACAATGAACAATGTTATATTTTGCCACATAGTACATAGGTACAATAAAGGCAGTCAAAAGATAATAATTCATAAATACATAGTACAATTAATTAATTAACATACATCAAAGGTTAAATGATAAAATAACTACCAACAGCTACTCTCAAACTATTTTTATTTACAATAGGTATTCCACATTTGTACGAGTAACCCAAAATCTCATAAATAGATATAAAGCGTACTATTTATCTCCTCGACTATGATGTTTATTTCTTGTTTGTAATTTATATTTGTTTTTTTAAAGTGTTTATTCCTATTAGCCTATCAAGTCTAAAGATAATACTAGCTTTGTTTATTATATTCCACGTTTTTTTATATAATTTTAAACTTTAGACGAGTCCCAGGATTTTACTATGTCAAACTTTGGCACGCACTTAGTTTGTCCACTAACATTACTTGCCCTATCTACCACAGTAACCTCATATTCGCATGATATCAGGCAGTGAATGTCTGAAAATAAATTGTCAAAATCACGAATTATTATATTATTTAGTTTATGAAAAATGCTTTTATCTACCAGAATTTAGTCGATTACCGTGCCAAACGAAGTAGTGGGTTTCGATTATATTACTCCCTTTCTTCCATTCACTATTACAACATTAGTATTCTTGCACATGTCAATTAATTTCCTTCCCCAGTTATTCATTGCTTGGTATCTACGTTTTTCCGTGTAAGTGGTATTTCATTTCTTTTAAGTAATTCATCTGATTGTGTACATATATCCACATATCGCTCGCGTGAGTTAGTTATATCTTCTTAAATGTAATCTACTGCTTCCTTATTATGCGCGTTGAAGTCTCCCATAATTATTATAATATTATTACTAATGTTTCTTTTATTAGTAATTTCTTTTTCTAGGATATTAAAAAAATCAGGTTGGGCATATGGGGAGTCCTCAGGTGGGGTATAAATAGTTAAAATTAAAAAGGGATTATCATCCGTTTCTAACTGCAACCAAATCATTTCATCATTGTTGCATTTAAGAAGTCTGATTTTATCTTGTAGAGAATTTTTTATAGCTACACATAATCCACATGATCTACAAGAGTTTTTAGGAAGGATTTGTAGTCGCTCGAATCTTAAAAACAAAGGCGAGGAGCCGCCTACAATAACGCGTCTTGTTTTACTGGTTTTTATCGCTTCGCATCTAACTAAGGTCGAATGTAAAGGACAAACTCATGGAAAAAAATGTTATAATTCACTAAAAAAAAACAATGTGGGGAAAATGATCGTAATACCTATTTTAACATCTGGGAATCTAAGGAACAAGTTCTGCTAATTTATTTTTACTAAATGATTGATTAAATATGTTTTAAAACGTTTTTAAAATGATACCTATTACTAAATTTAGATGACAGTCTATTTATTTGCTAACTTTGACCCTTATAGTTATAGTTACGGTACAAAAGTGAAACGAAACCACCATAAGCTATATATCGTTGGAAAGCTCTAAGCAAGCTTTTTGGTTTACCCGCTTGACCTATTTTCGGCTATAAATAGTGTGTCACGCAAAGCTTTGAAAACGAGACCATTATTTTCAATTATAAGCACTTTGATTGGCTAATGGGATAAAACAAAAATGATTCTGAGGTGAAGAGTTCCGATATTGAAAATCTTTGGTGTGCGAAATTTCATTTCCGTCATCTTGCTTCCAAGACTAACAATTTCTGGCAGCCATTTTGTCACTGTGATTCAACGTCAATAATTTAGCCCATTTTGAAACATTCATTGGTAAGTAATTAGTTATTTCAGATAACTAATTTTAATTCAGTTTGGGGTGCTTAATTGGTTAATGGCTTAATAATTCATACAAAACTATTATTGTAATGTTCAAATTAAAAAGTAAACACACGTGTAACCAGTAATTTTCGCCTACTGTGCCATACTAAAAAATGATGTGCCGCACTTTTGTCTTTGTGTTACATACCATGGCATGTAATAAGACGATGATTCCACGTCAATGTTTGAGACTATTACATCAATTAATTTATACATAACTGTCAAATAGTAAACTAAAATCACTATTTTACTTGTGTTATAATTGTTGCCCTCCTAAGCTGTACACTGGTGGCCCTTTCCCCATTCCCTGTCTTACCCTGTTTCGCACCCCCCCCCCCCCCCCCAGGAATGTTCACGGGAAATAGTGTGTGTATGGGGCTACTTCTTTTTTCGGTCTACAGTTCAGTGTGTGAAAGGGAAGAGGTCAGTACCTGGACGTTTGAGAACGAGAGTAGTGCATATAGGGTAAGGTGTAGTAGTTTAGAATGATATTCAACTCTATAATTGTATTTGATTATTTTAAACTTAATAGAGTTTTCACATATTATGTTGTTTATGTATAAAAGTTCTAGATCTTGTTCTAGAACTAATTTCTATTATAGATTTAATAGTCGACTGTAAATGTATTTTTATAATTTGCAGTCTCTCTTTCAAGTCAATTGTTAATTATGATTATTATTGAGTAGGTGGTGATTGATGTCTAAATTAGATGTTGAATTAGACCCGGACTTGATGTGTGTTGGATAGAACTCATCGTGAATCGGACTTGGTGTGTGTTGGATAGAACTCATCTTGAATGTAGACTGGAGCTCTTCTTGAATATATGGGGGGGGGGGAGTAATTTGTACCTAATATGTTACCGCTGATAATGCCTTGTATGTATTATTATCAGATATACTTCTTTTTTTATTTATGGTTTATATTTTAATAAATAACCTAATATTTTAACCTCCACCTAGTTGTTGGTGTTATTGTTGCTGTGTCCGACCTGGCGCAAGTTAGGTCGTGACAATAACCTAAACATTTTGAATTAAATGAAAATTGAACTACTGTGATGACTTTTAGAGGGCTAACCTAAAGCCTAAGCTTAGACACTTGGTAAAGTTGTCTTGTTGTTTATTTTTGTAGTGTAGTCAATTATAGCTTTAAAGACTGTAATACTACTGTAAATACTAAACTATAATTTATAGTCAATGAATGTTATGCTATAGGTTATTTATTTATGAAGTATTTTAGTATTAGTCAATAAACAGTGACTTGAATTATGATTTTTTTTTTTAAATGTATTTTTATAATATATAATTTTTTGTTTTCTTATTTTGCAAAATAGCTTTTGTCCTGAGTAAAATGCCCAAAAAGGAATATACTCAAAGAAAGAATCTGCGTAAATCGAGCTACTATTTCATGCTCTAATGGTAGTTATAGTGCAAGTGTGATGTTTTCGGATAAACTGGGCTCCTATGCATATGATGTTAATCGTGGTTTTGTTGGCGGCATGCTAAATGCCGGACTAGGCCACGGTGGAGCTGAAACATTTTGCAGCATCATGGACATCAAAGGCATTAGCCATAACACTTTTAATGACCATGTTTCTGACATTCATTCTTGTGCTAAGGACTTCAGTGTACGTCAGCTGGACAAGGCAATAGAAAAAGTCAGGGTCATACACGGTGCCAGTGAAACTGACATTTTGGATTTAGCTGTTAGCTTCGATGGATCGTTGCATAAGCGAGGCCACACAAGTAAACATGGGATAGGAGCTGTAATCGATCTTGAGACAGGCTTAGTCATTGACTATCATGTCTTGTCCAGCTATTGTCAGGTATGTAAAGCTTCGTGCTATTTTTATGCATTAAAAATACATTTTACATAATTACTATTCAACAAAAATGTTTTTATTGTATATCTTTTTCATATATTTGGACACATTTTTAAAAATAATTTTGTTTCATATTTAGACCTGTGCTGCTACTGTCAAAGATGTTGAAGAAAAGGACTACGAAACGTGGTTTGCAAAGCATCAACCAGACTGCTGCAAAAATTACACTGGGTCTGCAGGTGGAATATGCTGCTGCTAAGGTTTTGTGGGCAAGGTCAATGGCAAAAAACCTGCGCTACATAACATTGAACAGTGATAGAGACAGCAAGACACTAGCAGAGCTGAATACCCTCTCACCATATGACACAGATATATTGAAAGAGGAGTGTGTGAACCACGTTTCTAAAAGTCTGGGTACCGCTTTGAGGAACGTTGTATCAACTGAGAAGAATCGAGGCGTGGCCTTATAGGACAGTAAATGTGGTAGCCTGACATAGGTATTATTTTTTTGCTTTGTGTATTGTTTTCTTATCGTAAACATGCCACAAATTAATTTTAGCCATTTATATGTTTGAAAACGAGACCATTATTTTTCTTATCATATTATTTTGTGTGTTCGAACATACATTTTTTTCTTCATCAGACAAAGATGACATTACTGCAAAAGTACTACAAAAATGCAGTCATTAGCAAAAATGAAACTGTCGAAGAGCTGAGCAACAAGATATGGGCTAGCATTTACCACTCAACGTCATCTGACTCAGAGCCAGCCCATCACCTCTGCCCTGAAGGATGTGACTCCTGGTGCTACTATAACAAAGCTTTTGCCAAGGAAGATGTGTTGCCTAGCCATGAAGGGAAGAGTAAGACTTATTTGAATGCCACTGTGGCTAATTATGTAAAGCCCATCTATGAGAGGCTGCCTGACAAAAAATTGTTAGACAGGTGCATGAAGGGGTTGACCCAAAACCCAAATGAAAGCTTTCATGCTGTTGTGTGGGCACGTTGTCCTAAACATATTTTTGTAAGTTCTAAGTTGTAAGTTGTTGAGGGTTACTGTTGCTACAGAACTGTCTGTTGTTGAATTTAATAGAGGTTCAAAGGGTATTTTAGACTTTTCTGAAGCTATTGGGTGTGATGTTATTAGTAGTACAGTCAGTCGGGGTGTTAGATGAGATGAGCTAAGAGTGAAAAAAAGCAGAAAGGAGTGAACTTGTTGAATGCAAAAGAGAGAGCGCTAAAAGAAAGTTTATTAATGTTAGTGCTTATAATTATCTTTCTGATTGTTGCGGCCTTTGATTATCTGTGGTTTGTATTAGATTTTTGTGTTGTATTACTAAGTTAGAATGTATTGCTTTATGAACTTTATGTAGTAATACATTACTACTTTGCTCTATACCATTTGTTGTAGAATTTATAGGTTGAGGGATGGAACTATTACTGTTACTTTTACATTAGCCATTTGTGAATATTAGATTTTAATACTTAATGTTAGATTGATGTATCCCATACAAAAAGTGCATGTTCTGGTATAGGTCTATGCAGCTGTTTAAGTTCTTGTTTTGTTTTATGATGCCTAAAATTTAGTTTGATTAGTCAGTACTTCATCAGTACCGGAAAGGTATTCCATGATAATTATTCATATGCTCTTACGTATAATTACTTTGCATTTTTTGTTTTATATAGCTGTTTTCAGATTGTAACAGTTGATATTTGTGTCTTTATCTTTGATATTCAATATAGATCTATATCACAATATGAGTCATGTTTTTTTTTTAAATTATGACTCAAATTAAAATAAAAAAAAAAATTTTTGTGAGTTGATATAAATATTTTTCAACATTTTATAAGTAGTTTTATATTTTTGTTTTTGTAAATGCCTACTTGCAGTAAAAAATAACAATAATTTAAAGTAAATAAAAAGGAATTTTTAAAAAGTGCTTTGAATTAGTTTTTTTTCATTTTTCTCATCTTGTTGTTTTTTAACGTCTTAGATTTGTTCGATGTATATATCTTAATAACAAAGTGTCCCACAGGGTTCAAATTTTCTGTGTTTACTTCTTACATATATATCTATTGGATGACAGATTTATTTGAATAATGCTTCAAGGTTTATGATTTTAAAAGAAAAAAATTGAACATTATTATTTTTTTAACCTGTCCAAAACCTAAGATTTATAAAAATATGAATAATTTATTTTCAATGCGAGATACAGCCAAATCCTTCCGTCATCCAGTATATTTAGATAATCCGAATATGTCTGCAAAGTTTGATCTTAATCTGACAGATGGTTATAAAAAATATTTACGGCGGTGTATATTACTAAAATTACATAGGTCGTACCTTGAGTGACCTTTTTTTTTAAAAAAAAATCTAAATAATTTTACAAGTCAAAACCATTTAAGCATGAACTACTAAGTCATAATAGTAATCTATTGCAAAAATACAATAAAAAATTGACGTTAAAGGAATTTTGCTAATTCACCTGAGTCTGCCCAAAAAGGGTACATTATTTTAGAGGACTACTGAATATCAGACTAATTAGTTGATCCCCTTAAGACAGCTATACACTATTTCTTATAAACACTAATCCAAATGCAAGTAAATGCAAGTAAACTTAAGTTAACGTAGGGCAAAGTGATTTTCTGCTTAGAATCAACTAATTGCTAAGATTAGAGGCCGACCGAAATTCGGTTTCGGTTTCAGTTTCGGCACCGAAAGTATGCAAATGGCCTTTTTTGACGTAGTTTCGGCAGAAACCAAAGAGTTAGCTTTTGTTCGATTTCGGCTGAAACCGATATTGAATTTCTGTCATCAACCAAAATCTACTTTAACTTTCAAAATTCAGACTGCAAAGCTAGTGCTGCATCTATTACTCTGCTTATTGATAATTTCATTTAGTTCAACTGTTGTGAATAAATCTGTGAGATGTAGAAAATTAAAGTTAATAATAAACGGATTATTTAATCACCCCCAAAGAATGTCGAAAAATGACGTGTGGGATTACTGTGTGTGGGATTACTGTGTGTGAGATTACTGTATGTGGGATTACTGTGTGTGGGTTTACTGTGTGTGGGTTTACTGTGTGTGGGATTACTGTATGTGGGATTACTCTGTGTGGGATTACTGTGTTTGGGATTACTGTGTGTGGGAATACTGTGCAATCTTTTTTTAAGCTTTTGTTTGTCAATTTCGGTTTATCTTTCGGTTTCGGTCGAAGTTGCAATTAAACTTTCAGTTTCGGCTTCGGTATTATTTCATTTTCAGACGAAACCAAAACATTGCTTTCGGTCGGCCTCTAGCTAAAATTACACAATACAAGAAAAAACGCATGTTCTGTACGAACTTATTTGAAGTAAAAAAAAGTATTTCATACACAGATGGCAAATAACGTTGCCGTAAACACCCAAATGTCTGCAACCTCTTTTATTAATATCTTATTTTTATTATAGTTATTATTAACAGCTAACATACGAACCCTTGCATGCTTGTATGGAATCTGTAAAGTTGAGACTATCCTTGGACCAAAAAACACACATTTCTTCGTCATGTTGGACATTCAGTACAAAGCGTGGATTCTGACGACACTTGAAGTCTCTAACTGTAATCCGCCGTGCATTTGTTCTGTCTATTTCCTGTACTAAAAAGATATATTCAAATACACAATTTAAGACATTTACCTTATATTATAAAAAAAAAATTTTAGATGCACCAAAAACTATCAATTAATGAAAAAAAAAGGCAATTTGGCGGAAATTCTATTACGCGGTAAAGACAAGAACTAATTAATCAAAGTAAACGAGGGATGATTGTATCGGGACAATAATAATTATAGTCTTAAAGTGGAAAAATGTTTACATTATTATACTCTATCATTAGCACTATACATGTGACCAAATCAAAGTTACTGACATGTCTACTGACATGATCATCGCAAATTCCAATAAATCCAATTTACGAATAAGCATATAGATCTAGTAGGCCTACGGATTCATTGCATCATTCAAAGCATACACTAAGATATAATAAAAATCGTAGAACATAACAAATTGTAGTCATTCGTTTTTCCGTCATTTTAATAGTAAAATAATAATTGAGAAAAACAATTAACGAGAAAAAAATACTTACTAATCACAGAAAAAAGCAAGATTGACATAACAAGTGATATCATTTTGTTGAGTAAAAAATATCACTTTTGAATTCGTGTTCACTGTTTAATTTAAGAAGATGGTACAGCTGTATGTCTATTGTATTGACATGTTTACGCTGAGACACGTAGAAAACATTGACCAATAAAAACTGAGTTGGATATAATTGATTTTTTTGTACCGCAAAAAAAGTTAAGTGTCCCGACTGACCGAATTGAATAGGGATCAGTAAAGCATTTTTCACCAGTTTCTGGGGCCACGGCATATTAGGTGATTGTATGGCCAGCACAGACGCCTTTACTTTACCCCGACATAGGTCATGTACCTATCTGAGCTTTGTAGACTCTAGGACACCTTCCAGACCAGAGGAAAAATCCTTGCCTGCACCAGGATTCGAATACTAAACCTTTGGTACTCCAGCCGAACGCGCTGCCACTCGGCCACCTGCTCAATTTTGTGTACAGTAATACCCTGAAATTTTGCGCTTATGAAAAATGCCGTTTCACGATTACTGTACACTCTGCTTAGTTTACCGCTTATGTTTAATACAGGAAATTCTCCCGATGTCAGGCTGAGAAGCGCGAGAGAAGATATAACCTTAAAATAGACAAAAAGAAAAGAAATAGGCTTACGCATGCAATAAGACTCGCAAAGAAAAGAACATGTTCAGTCTGTTCTGGGTGCTGCAAGTACGGGCTCCAGTAGGATGAGTTCCCTGGTGAATAAACTTCTCCGGAAAATATAACAACACCTAGATATTGCCTAACGTGAGCAAAGGGCAGACTGCAGGACCTTTAGGCTAATTTTTTGGAAGAGACAATGAGAAATAGCTTCTGTGATATGATAAGTTACTAGCTGAGGTGAAAGTTTTGTAGACAATCCTCTGACAGAACAAATTTGAGTTTCTGAAAATCCATTGCGGCGTTTTATCTTTGCATCTCAGCCTGCATCTTCCATTGTTCAACGCATCCCAGTGAAAGTTGTGTTGTTCGGACTGGAATATCTGTTTGCTTTTTTTAGTATTTTTTTTTATTAGTAGCCGTAAGTACGCCACATTTCCACGCCTATTTAAGGCGACTGCCAGAAAGACTCCAACTAAACAAAAATGACCTGGACACAATGGGCTTTACAGTTTTTGCGGTCTCCAGTTTCACTTGTACTTAAGATATTTGAAAACGTTCAGTCTTAGCAGGTTGTAAAGCTTCTGTAATATTAGGAATTTTACTGTAACAAAAATTAGACTTAATCTCTAACCAGGAGGAGAGAGAGAGAGATAAAGAGCGAAAGAGGGCGAAAGAGAGCGAGGGGGGAAGGAGAGAGAGAGGCAAAAAGAGAGAGAGATGAAATGATAAACCTAAGCACGTATATACACCAGTGTTAGATATACAACCATTCCACGTAATCGTCTGCTAATTACTTTGTCGAATTGGTTTGAATAAAACAATCATATACTCCTTGATCATATCGTTTTACATTACTCTGTACTCAACGCTATATTACTCTGTACTCCATGCTGTATATCATTGTTAATTGGAAAAATCTCAGGTTTCTGCGAGCTAGCCAATATATCTTGTATATGATTTTTTATTGCAGTGTCAAAAACTAAAGTGAGCTAATTTATTTTTAATTTTCTCTACCAATCATTGGAAATCAAAACACCTAACATTAATATTTTCTTATTATTAATATTAAATGTTTTGTTATCATATCTTTCTAATCGATATTATACGGTGCAATCATTGCTCTTCTTTACGTACAATACACTTTGGGAATAACCTCTTGTGGTTATAAATGTAGTTTGTATGAGTAATAATATATTTTCATCATTTTTCCTAAATGTACATTTTATTCTAGTCTATTGTTAACTCAAATATTTGTAGTGAAATTCCTTAAATGAATGATTAATATACTAAGCGTTTTAGTAAGGAAGTAGTTTTTTAGTGTTTGTTATAATGTGCGCATGTATTTACGCGTGTGTTTATGTAAGTGTTTGTAATCATTTATATGTGTGTAGTTGTATCTGTATGCGTGTATAAGTGTTCGTGTGTGTGCGTTAGTGAGAACGTGAGTGAGTACTTGTGTGTTTGTACAAGTCTGTATACATGTGTGTGAGCGTGTGTTTGTACGTGTGATAAATGTGTGTGTACATGTGTGTTAAGGTCATAGGATCCGTTCTGCTAAGTAGCCCTCCTTGTTTAATGTGTACATATTCTGTCATGATCAGTTTTAATTATCTCAATTTACCTCTTAGTTTTAGTTTTAGGCTTGTAACTTTTTGGGTGCATAGGCTATATATAATCTCGCGATTGTTCTCGTAATAACGCTTAGTAACAGTTCTTATACTAGATAAGAACTTTTGTTGTTGGGGATATCGTGACGAATTGTAACGAATCGGTCAACACATAGGCCGAATTTTATTACTGCCAATGATGATAACGAATGTATTAGCATCACAACCATGTATGGATTAGATATATGTGTGTATATTGTTAGATTGGAGCTCTCACTTCAATCAATTTGACTGTCTGTCTAGGGTTGATTCCTATATTTGGGCCCAGCGGGAACCTATGCCTCTCTGACGATAGATAAATAGTTTTGCAGCAAGTCCTCAAGTTGGTCGATCTGGTATTTATTCCAAATTAACTTCAAACAACATTTTTCAATTCAAGACTAACTTCTTGGCTTGTAAATTTTGTAGAAACTTTTATTCAACAAGTAAAACTGTGTGATTTCAATGAATACAAATAAACAATATTAATGCGACTTGTCTAGTCAGAAGGTAGCTATCGTCTGTCGGCCAACCTTAGGCTCGAGACTAATATATTCCCCGGCGAAAAATCTAACATGACGTCACAGTCACCCGTTGCTTCTAACCAATGGATAGCGTGCATTTTGACGGTCATTTTGACGGTCATACAAATTAGTAAAAGTAAAGTAAAGTATCCCGTCGGACCAAATTGATCCATAGGGCCGGTGAAGCCGCGTTCTTCAGTTTCTGTGGCCGCGGCATACTTGGTGATTGTGTGGCCCGCACTATCCACAGCCGCCTTTACTTTACCCCAACTAAGGCCAGGTACCCATCAGCGCTACCAGAGCTGGGTAGACTCAGGGACGCTCTCCAGGCCGTGGAAAAAAATCATGGTTTCTAGTAAAAAGAACTAGAAAATGTTAGTTGTTTTATGGGAAGAGAAAACTAATTCATTCCTAATTGATTGTTTTAACATTCGTTATTAACTTATTCTTTTATCCTGCTGTGTGTATTAAATGCCGGAAGTTTGTTCTTACTCTCACTGACCTGTATTAAATATATAATTCATAATATGATATGTTGACATATTATGTCAATTTTACAGTTCCCAGTTCACATGCACATATGGCATGTTTACATTACTTGATGTTATTTGACTGTACACTTTGTGGCTTATGTGCAACAGATAGAGTCATCACGCAAATGAAATTTCGAAAAATAGCAAAGAATGATGTTGGAATCAAGATTGTCAGCGGAGACGTCTCTCCAGTGTCTTCAATTGCTCTATACTTGATTTATGATACATCTTCTTTGATGTGTCGTCCTGGTGTTGGTACAGATCCAATGGGGACGAAACCATACTTGGTCAGTCTATGCATGTTGCTGATTGGTTAGATGGTGTTACTGCAACAAGTAAGATGGCCAATACCAATGTTAGAGGTATAACTTCAACCACTTTACGTCAACCATGTAGCAGTAAACCACCAGACAGTACAAAGGCTTTGTCTCACAGTTCTTCGGATCAGTATTTATGCTCTTATAAACCTCCAATGACCCCGAAATCTGGACAAGATTCAAACGGGGATTCAGACACAACTTTAACAGCTGTAAGTCAGCTAAATACTGTCGGAACAACGGATCTTTGTGACAGTGCAATGGATAATACTGGCAGTGCAATGGATTATACTGACAGTACAACGGATATTTCTGACAGTACAACGGATTTTTCTGACAGTACAACGAATATTTCTGACAGTTCAACGGATCTTTTCGACACTATCAATGCTTTTTCTGAATGTGCAACAGAAGACTAACTGTAAATCGTTGCAGGATGTGGTAGTAGAAATGTTAGTTTTATTATTGTAAATTAAAACATCTGCACAGTTGGTTTGCGACACTAGCCTTGGCTACAGTGTTACAATTATCGCATAATTAAAGGTTTTCCATCTTGTATCAAGAACTTATGTGAAATACTCCGATTTGCTGACCGATTGCAGTGGAATTCAAGGTCTGCAAACGACAAAGAACAATCTAGAGAAGAGCGACATTGCTTTAGAAACTGCATCTAATCAAATTCATGGCTCGGTCTTACAAAATCTGCTAGCGGAATCGTAAAGGTTTGGTCAAATAGCTAAAAAATTACACAGGAATAAATGTCACGTCCGTTTTATGGACTTTCTAATTGTGTTATGCCCTATTTTGGCTAGTATGCTTATAACCTTAGGCAGAACTAATTATCCAACACAGTTTATACTAATACTTTTGCTTTAATATATGTGAGTATATAACTGAATACGTTTTATTTTTCTTGTGTAGCCTATTCTCAGTCTTAAAAATAAATTATTTAGTTTATGTGGCCTCGTAATATAAACATTACTTTATGGTTTAGCAATAGTATAATTAGTTGTTCATATAATTTATTCGCCGTGGTTCATGTTTGAAGTTCTTGATTATTATCTTTCATTAAATTATCAGAGCGTAAAATGTGACTTAAATGACATGGATCTTTTTTAACAAAAGTTTCAAAACGGAGATTTATTTTAAAAAAATATATGTTTTTCCTCAATAACAAAAATGTACAGCTGTCGCTTTTTTTGTGTGTGTATCTTTGACTGTCCCCATTACTCTATTTGTTATTCCATTTGTTCTGAAAACTGCACCATTCTTTCTTCCCAAGGACTATTACTACATTATCAATGTTTTCACTTTGAAACTAAGCAGCTTTATTTAATAACTTCCACACAAATTTAATAGTGCAAGTCTAAAATTCTCATAATAATTTTTGTAGTGCTTTCTTCAAATGTATGAAATTTTTTTTTAGATGTAAAACATATCTTTAAGTACAAATGGATTCAATAGATATCTACATGAATTCTAGTAGTTCTACATAAATAATTTGGGCTATACTTTGATGCAAGTTTAAGCAAAAATATCCTTTTTATGAAGTTTAGAAAAATGTGTTGTTGTTGTTTTTTTATGTTGTTTTTTTTTGTGTTAATTGCTACATGAACAAGGATTCGATGATTATCTAAAATCTAAAGATTTACACTTTTTATAGGTATATAGGCCTATACAGAAGATTACTTTAGGCTACTGTGGTTAAATTTTATTTTTTTTTAAATTTCAGATTCAAATAATACTTAGCCTATATACAAATGTATTTAAGTGTATGGGGTAAGAAAAAGTTCTTAGTTTCATGTATTTTGTTTTGTTTTGTATAATAATTTAGAAGTATATAAATATGTTAGAATATTATACATCTATGTATATAATTACAACTTTACTTTCAATTGACTCTTTAGTGTTTGTATTGATTTTCGTAATAGTAATAGTGTAACACCTTTAAGGGTAATTATGTACTTTACTCATTTGTTCTGTGTGTTTTCTATTTTTAAAATTTCCCTTTATATGTGTTTATACAGAAACAATAGGTATTCACCAATGTGCACCAAAAGTGTACAGAAAAAAAAAACGTTTAGAAAAATAATTTTTATGGGATGATATGGAGGATGTTGCTTACAATTCGATGGTACTTGTTGCCCAAAGCCTCGTGCCTTTATGTGCCAAGTTTCATGCCTTTATGTGACAAGTTTTATTTCAAATCCATAAGATGAAAGAAAAAATCTCAATTAGGTCACTCGGATGTAGCCCCCCCCCTCTTCTAGGAATGACTCTACATGTCCCTCCCCCTTATATCTATCAGAGTACAGAGCGAGTAAAATGTTAATTATAATTATAACCAATAGAAACGCTAATCTATTTCCCCGCCTAATTATTATTGTTAGAATGTAATTTAACTTTTACCATCAGGCCTATAGCAGATACGAGACGAGTTGTTCCACTTAAAATTTGAACATTTTTGTTATGTATATTACACACATAAACAAAATTGTTATCAGGACAAGATACCAAACATTTAGCTGTAGCTTATTGGTTTAAAAGCGTAACTTAGTATTCTTTGATTTGCTATTATGTGTACTCCTGTATGTTTTAAATTATAAAATGTGTTTAATTAAGGCTTTATATTTTTCACCAAGACTACCATTGCACTTCATTTGCATAATAATGTAAATAAAAGCAACATTTTCATTACTTTGATGTGATAATTGAAGGAAAGAGAAGTAATGTACACAATTTCAAATGATGGCAGTCTTCTTGTACAGCTACATACACAAAGTCAGCCTATTCGACAGCTTCACTACAACAAACCCCAGCTGTAGCCGTAACTGATTTCTCTCTATATAAAATATATATATATATCAAAAATGTAAATGGGTAATCAAAACATTAATTCATCTTTCTAGTAGAAAATTGTTTATTTTATTTGCACAAATTTCAGATTCTCTTTAGTCTCAATTTTGTACCAGCAAGCTGCAAACATAGGCGTAGCATTAAAAGGGGAGAGCGCGTAATGTATCTTAAATAAACAAAATTTATGGGTCCAAACTGGGACTTTTTATATATATTTCTTAAACATTTTAATTATATTTTTGTAGCTGCTCTAAAATCATATATTATACTGTCATATATATTGTTTTTCCAAGAATTGGAACATGCAATGTTTATTCTTCTTCCCCCTCTCTTTCTCATTAAAACAGGATTTTGTGGGCGGGGCTTAGGCTTCCGATCGACTGGCGTTTAGTGTGAAGACAAGTGATTCTAATTAATGCTGAGATTCTGTGTTGATCTCAAATTCTCAGGGTCTGGGAACGACTCATTATTTAATAGGGGAAGTTCCTATCGTTTTGTTATGAGTTTTGTAATGTTACCATGATTTTCACCCCTACTGGTAGTGGGTCTGTCCCTTGCACCACTCGGATAGTATTTAATGATTTGTTTTGTCTGAAAGACAGAGAGTTTCAAAATATGTTCCTTTGAGAACATTTGTGTTTGCACTATTTTATTCTAACTGTACATAATAGATATATTGTATATATTGAACATATCACCTGAAATAAACTATCAACAACAGTTACACTGAAGCTTCCTTGTCAAGTTACTATTCTATTGTGTTGTATACATTACTATAAGATTTATCTACTACTCTAATGCCCAGGAAAGGAAATGTTGGAATACAAATACTGAGTTTGTGCCCAGGACTATAAGAAGAGTTCGTGTAATACTGAAACATAAATACTAATAATTAAAGTCTCCCCTAGGACTAACGAGAATTATCAGCAAGATTTACACAGCTCTGGCCACAAGGGGATTGTGGACGTAACAAAATTTGGTGGTCTCGTTCGGTATATTTGAGTTCTACTTTTCCTGATCTAGGACTGGAAAAAATTTGTTGATCTCGTCTGGAAAATTTGAGTTATACTTTTCCTGACCTAGAAATATTTTGTGACATTAGTAGTACTGAGAGCGGCATATTTGTGTTTCGTTTTCTAGGACTGTGAAACTATTCTTTTTAAAAAGAGGAGAGAACTGGTTTGCGTATTTATTCCTTGGGAAGTGTGAAGATTCCACGAAGTGTTTAATATTATATTGTGCAAATTTCTGGACAAATCGTAAGTTGGAACTTTATATTTTATTATACAATATATACTACTCTACTATCACAATTATTTTGAACGCTATACTATGGCTTCGAATATATCAAGTGAGGTACTTAATGCCATGTCATTTGCTGAACTAAAAGAATTAGCTGAGTCCTTTGGGATTGAGGCAGGACAGGCAAGACCTAATCGTAATCGTTTGATCAAAGAAATTATGACATGTTTGAACGGGCAGAATGCCATGAACACTGGTAATGTAGTTGAAGTGGGACAGAACGATATCAATGAAGGTTATGTAGCTCCCAGTGGGGTCGAGGTAATTGCCCACGGAGACGAGGTAAGAAATATGTCATCTAGATCATCAAACAATGAAGAAGATGAAGGGTTGAGTGAAAACCTAAAATTCCAATTAGCTATGAAGAGAATGGAATTGGAAAGAATGAGGATAGAAACTGAAAGAGAAAATGAAAGAATTAGGATAGAAACTGAAAGGGAAAAAGAAAGAATTAGGATAGAAACTGAAAGGTAAAATGAAAGAATTAGGATTGAAAGCAGAGAAAGGATAGAGATGGCACGCATGAACAGACCTGACCATCATAGGGACAGAAATGGTATGGATATTAGCGCAATGAAGCAACACTTGCCTATATTCAGAGAAGAAGATGTTCAAGATTTCTTTTTGCTTTTTGAGAGGATAGCTGTAGATTATCAGTTCCCTGATGATAAGATGGCTTTATTGTTAAGGTCAACTCTCAACAAAGGAAAAGCATTGGACGTAGTGTTAAGTTTAACACCCGAGGAAATAAATGACTATGAAGTGATCAAAGATAGGGTGCTAAAAAGTTATTCCCTGACACCAGAAAAATATAGAAAGCTATTTAGAGACAGAAAGAAGGCATATGATCAAACTCATGTAGACTTTTTGAGACAAAAGGAGAAAATGTTAGAACAGTGGCTAAGGTCACAGAATGTAAGTGAGTTTGATAAACTCAAGAACCTAATATTGTTTGAGGAATTCAATGATTGTATTCGAGTGGATATTAAAACCCACATCTCAGACCGAGGGGTTGAAGATGTGCATGAAGCTGCTAGATTGGCAGATAACTATGCCATAATTCACGCCAGCATAAAACCATATTATGCTGACAAACCCAAAGAGCACAAACCAGAGTCCAAAGAGGCTAGTAAACCAAAAGAGACAAGTGAAAACAATAATAAGAACAGTGGTGTAAATAATAATAGTAACTTAGTTCATTTCAGGAAGCAGACAGATGTAAATAAAGCAAAGGTGGTATGTTTCAATTGCAAGAAAGAGGGCCACATGAAGAAAGATTGTTGGATCCTTACCAAGAAGCAAGGAGCTATTCTACACTGTGCCAGAGTGCAGAAAGACAGCAAGCAGACAGAAGAAGTGTGCAAAACAGGGTCAAGAAACTAAAAAGAAATGCGGCCGGCATCGCCCATAGTTGTGGAGTCGATGGTTTTTGAGAACAGTCTATCTAAGGTAAAAGAGAATAGCTGTACTCAATCTATTATGCTTTCAGAAGGCCGTGAGGAACAGATGGTTCCTGAAGTCCCGGAAGAGGACGACCTATCCGATTTTCGACCCTTTGTCTACGAGGGGACAGTGTCGACAGAAGTCGATGTACTCAGCAAGAAGAAAATACAGATATTACGTGACACGGGTTCTGCTGTCAGCGTGATCCTGGAGGGCAGTGTGCCGTTAACAGATGCCACCAGTACCGGTGAGTCTGTTGTGCTGAGAGGTGCTAGTATGGAGGCTGTGGAAGCTCCACTGCACAGAATAAAACTCGAGTCGGATATTTTTACAGGTAACATCGTAGTGGGAGTGTGGCGCGCACTACACGTCAAAGGCGTTTCCATGATATTAGGAAATGACATTATGGGCGGCAGAGTCACTGTCGAGCCCATGGTTAAAGTGTTGGAGACAAAGATGGCGGAGGACAAAAACCTACCAATGAACGCCCAACATGTGCACTGACAAGAGCAATGCAGAAAAAGAAGTCGGTAAAGACTCCTGCTACGCCGTGTAGTGAAACGAAAGATGTGTTTGTCTGTTCTGAAGACACACATGCGAATGAAACAGTGATAACTGAAACACCTGACATCGATTTAAGTGCTACGTTCTTTGCTGAACTAACAACTGGTGATGCAACAGAGAACGATAACATTTTGTCACCAAAGCAGAAATTGGTGAAAGAACAATTGAATGACGAAGTAATAATGCAACTCAGAATGAAAGCTGTTGATGAAAAGACTGCAGATGCAATGGCGGAATGTTTCTACATGAAAGATGAAGTGTTGATGAGAAAGTCGAAACCGCTCAACTCAGGTACAAACGAGTGGGACAGTATTCACCAGATTGTAATACCTAAGTGCTATCGTCAAGATATACTGCGTATGGCGCATGATCTTCCTTTCGCTGGTCACATGGGAGTCCGAAAAACGCACCACCGTATCCTCCCTTACTTCTACTGGCCAGGACTGAGAAGAGATGTCGAACAATACTGCAAGACTTGCCACGTATGCCAAATGGTAGGACGTCCTAACCAACGAATTCCTGTCGCTCCACTCCAGCCGATACCAGCGTTCGACGAACTATTCAGTCATATACTCATTGATTGCGTGGGCCCGTTGCCGAAAACAAAAGCCGGTTTTCAATACCTGCTCACAGTCATGTGTTCATCCACTCGCTTCCCGGAAGCCATTCCGTTGCGGAACATAACAACAGTGAAGGTGGTAGACGCCCTGACAAATTTCTTCACACGTTATGGCCTACTGAAGACAGTACAGTCCGACCAGGGGACTAACTTTACTTCGAACATTTTCAAACAAGTCATGGAACAATTAGGGATAAGCCATAGGCTATCAAGTGCCTATCATCCTGAGAGCCAGGGAGCTCTGGAAAGGTTCCATCAGACATTAAAATCGATGCTTAAAAAGTACTGTTATGAAAACGAGAAAGACTGGGATAAGGGTGTGCCTTATGTACTGTTCGCTGCAAGGGAGGCCACTCAGGAATCCCTGGGGTTTAGCCCATTCGAACTTGTGTATGGACACTCAGTCAGAGGTCCGTTGAAACTTCTACATGAAACTTGGCTAACGGACAGTGAACCGATTGGACTTTTGTCATATGTAGATACATTTAAAAATAGGCTTTATCATGCTTTTAACCATGTGAAGATTCATTTTCCACAGATGCAGGAGCGTATGAGACAGAACTATGACCGTAAAGCTACAGCTAGAACTTTTGCACCAGGTGACAAAGTTCTTGTGTTTCTACCTTTGCAAAATCAGCCTTTAAGTGCAAAGTTTAGTGGACCCTATGAGATAGAGTCAAAGCTTGGCGAGGTCAATTATTTGATAAAGACTCCTGACCGGAGACAAAAGCAGAGGGTATGCCATATTAATTTGCTTAAGCCCTATGTTTCAAGGGAAAAGAGTAAACCACGGGAGGTCCCCATGATTTCATTAGCTAGAGTCCCGACGGATTTATCTAGGATAGAATATAAGTTTGCAGAAAGTAAACTTAATAATACAGATGCCCTTAAGAGTTTAGATACAAGGCTAGAACATCTTCCGGTAGAAGGTAAGGAGAAGATTATTGAGCTGGTACATGAATATAAATCACTGTTTACAGATGTTCCCAGGAGGACACATCTAATAGAACACGATGTAGTATTAACTGAGGGTGCCAGGCCAATTAAACAGCATCCATATAGAGTTAACCCCATCAGACTTGAACATATTAGAGCAGAGGTGAAGTATATGTTAGAAAATGACATAGTGGAGGAATGTGATAGCGAATGGTCTTCACCCTGTGTGTTGGTACCAAAAGCCGACAACACATTGCGGTTTTGTACAGACTTTAGGAAATTAAATAATTTGACAAAGACTGACTCGTATCCCATTCCTAGTATTGATGACCTCATTGATAAGATAGGTGACGCGACGTATGTGACAAAAATTGATCTTCTCTCCGCGTACTTTCAGATTCCTTTGACGCCACGGGCACAGGAAGTATCCGCCTTTGTGACACCTGACGGACTTTACAGGTATAAGGTCATGCCATTCGGACTCCGTAATGCCCCTGCGACGTTTCAAAGGCTTATAAACACCCTCACTCGCGGTATCTTCCAGTGTAATGCCTACCTCGACGACATAGTGGTGTATAGTACAGATTTCAAGACACATGTCAGTCAACTACGACACTTATTTGAACGACTGAATGACGCCAATTTGACAATAAGCCTGGCTAAGAGTCAGTTTGGACATGCCACTATCGAGTACCTTGGACATGTAGTGGGTGGTGGAACGGTTAAACCAGTAAATGCTAAAATAGAAGCTATTCAGAATGTCCCAGTGCCACAGACAAGGAAACAGCTCCGTAGTTACCTTGGAATGGCCGGGTATTATCGTAAGTTTTGCCAGGACTTTTCTACGGTAGCTTGCCCCTTAACTGACCTACTAAAAAGAACAATCGCTTTGTTTGGTCTGACAAGTGCCAAAAGGCGTTTGATGAGCTGAAGTTAAGATTACCCAGGGCACCTATTTTGGTGACCCCGCGTTTTGATAGACCCTTTAAAATTGCAGTAGACGCGTGCGATACTGGGATGGGAGCGGTGCTGACTCAGCAGGATGACCACGGAGAGGAGCACCCGGTGTGCTACCACTCACAGAAATTCAATATCCATGAACGTAATTATAATACAAGTGAGAAGGAACTTTTAGGGTTGATCCTAGCGTTAAAACAGTTTGATTTCTATGTAAACAGCTCTGGGTACCCGATAGAAATACTGACCGACCACAACCCACTGACTTTTCTCTCCAGGGTCAAGCAAAACCAGAGGCTTGTTAGATGGAGCTTATTCCTCCAAGCCTATGACTTAAACATAAAACACCTGAGGGGTAGGGACAACGTCACAGCTGATACTCTATCTCGGGTGCTACATGATTGACTGAATAACCCTATACTTCTTTTTCAGATCATCTCATTTATTCATTAAGAATGTGTCATGATAACCTATCATTCGTTTGAATTTTGATTATGGAATACCTATAGAATACTTGTATCATACAGAAGTCAAGTCTTTTGAAAGTATTAATAATTTTTATAATCATGTATAATATTGATGTTCTGATATATTTTAAATTCATTTGATTATGGAAAAGAAATTCCATTTAAATGTTAATGCATGATGCAATAAATATATAAATATGCACGTATTTATTTGATATGGATGGATAAAAGTAATTGTCATCACATGCAATTAAGTGGGAAAACTTTGAGCTAGTTGATTTATTATCTTGTTTTATTTTAGTTAATGAATGGAACTAAATAATAATATGTACAATTTTTATCTTAGAAAGAGATGTAATATCAATTGGTATAAATTAATAGATAATATTGGAAATTTATTGCTAAATTGTTATATCATGGTAATAGAATGGGAAAGACTAGTGGATATTCACTATGTTGTATAGGTTGTTATATATTCTATATATCCGGGAATGGAGGGAAACAAAGGTACCTAAAGGTGTGCACTCATTCAACCCTGAACAAACTTTTATATTAAACTTTTAAATTTGCCAAAAACGCATAATAGTGGATTACATTTTAATATTTAGATTACTGTAGTAATCGTAGCTAGAGCATATTTTTTCCTCATATTTGAGAAAAGGGGAAATATCATCATCTTAGGTATGAACCCTGTTAATGTCAAGTTGACACTGTAATTTAAAGGGGGAGTAACCTATAGTTTGATTCGAGTTACGTATTACTTATCTTTTGGTTTGTATATTAGAAGTAAACTGTTGGAAATTGACAGAGTTTGAGCAATGTTATATTTGTTTAATAGATTTAAACTTTTTGCAAATTTTTGGTGGAAATCCACACAACTGTACATAGTTAAAATAAGAATGACTAGAATATTTTGGAATTATTTGTACTTGTTGAGACATTAGTTAATATTAACGTGGAAATATTTGTCCATCACGTTATAATCACAATTACCATTGGGTAGTGACACTTTTTATAATTTAGTTGTGCCAGTGAGCCATGTTTGCTTAAATTGTCTTATAATCTTCCATTGATTGATGGTTGTTAAAACGATAGTGTTAAGTACGAAAAATGTACCATGTTGAGTATTACTTGGGTAATTATGGTACATTATTTCTTTCATTGGGTGGGGGCGTGTCATATATATTGTTTTTCCAAGAATTGGAACACGCAATGTTTATTCTTCTTCCCCCTCTCTTTCTCATTAAAACAGGATTTTGTGGGCGGGGCTTAGGCTTCCGATCGACTGGCGTTTAGTGTGAAGACAAGTGATTCTACTTAATGCTGGGATTCTGTGTTGATTCAAATTCTCAGGGTCTGGGAACGACTCATTATTTAATAGGGGAAGTTCCTATCGTTTTGTTATGAGTTTTGTAATGTTACCATGATTTTCACCCCTACTGGTAGTGAGTCTGTCCCTTGCACCACTCAGATAGTATTTAATGATTTGTTTTGTCTGAAAGACAGAGAGTTTCAAAATATGTTCCTTTGAGAACTTTTGTGATTGCACTATTTTATTCTAACTGTACATAATAGATATATTGTATATATTGAACATATCACCTGAAATAAACTATCAACAACAGTTTCACTCAAGCTTCCTTGTCAAGTTACTATTCTATTGTGTTGTATACATTACTATAAGATTTATATACTACTCTAATGCCCAAGAAAGGAAATGTTGGAATACAAATACTGAGTTTGTGCCCAGGACTATAAGAAGAGTTCGTGTAATACTGAAACATAAATACTAATAATTAAAGTCTCCCCTAGGACTAACGAGAATTATCAGCAAGATCTACACAGCTCTGGCCACAAGGGGATTGTGGACGTAACAATACACAGTTAAAAAATTTTAAAAATAGAATTTGCATTCACATTATTTTATTCACATTACATTATTTTAACTTGTAGTTAACATAATAGATAGGAGGAGGGGGGTCGAAGAAAATTGACAGTTTTTTACATGGGGGAATGGGGGAGTGGACTTTTAAGACAAGTTGACTTTTATTATTTTACTTTATATAATACGTTTAACCAAAATTAGATTAGACCTGCAATTGTATGACGCACACTCACTCGCAAGTCCACACACTACCAGTCCACAGACTACCAGTCCACAGACTACCAGTCCACAGACTACCAGTCCACAGACTGCCAGTCCACAGACTACCAGTTCAAAGACTACCAGTTCACAAACTACCAGTCCACAGACTACCATTCCACCGACTACAACTTCACAGACTACCAGTCCACAGACTACCAGTCCAAAGACTACCAGTCCAAAGACTACCAGTCTACAGACTACCAGCTTAATCATGATTATACTGGATCGCCAACCTTGACAATCGTATCCTCTCTATAGTAATTTTAAGAAATAACATCGACCAACAAATTAGTGTTAATTTGAAAATACGACGGGCAATACAATATAATGCATAGATAAGTTCGTAATACATGTAAAATATAAACATACACCGTAATACAAATATTAAAATTTTGGCTAGGCCACACTTTGCTAATTACAATTGAGACTATTATTAGGGGGGGGAGACTAAGGGACTAAGTATTTACTTAAAAACCAGGTTTTTCACAGACATAATAAATTGTCTCGTAACAGTCATCATCGTCTAGTCCATTATGTATCGTCCAATAGTGGATGCAATCTTGAGTGCCCATACCATTGTTAGGTTCACCTTTGTAAATAATACAGAAATATTTAGATATCAATCGGATATACATTTTATAATCAAACTAAAGTTAAACAAAATATAACTTTAAAAAAGTAAAAAATTATCTAAAGGCTAATATAAAAACAAACAATAAAAAAAACACTAAAATATCATCAACAATTACTAGGACACATCTGCAGTATATACATGTTAATATGGAAGCATTACTGCCAGTATATATGTATATATAAACCGTATACACAAAATTGCTTAATACCTTTTATTTAAAATTTATTGTGATAATCGCTAGTCAATTGGTTTTTCTTTATATAAGACCTGCTAATATTAAAAATATGTTGATCTCAGATTAAACTGAGAAGACCTTAATGTTTTTTTGAAATCTCACATGTAGAGTTTTAATAACCGTCATTAAGCGGAATAAATACAGGGTAATCATATGAACTGTGTAGTTATTGTAATGTTTTAAAATATGCATATACTTTCTTTAGTCATAAAATATTAATATAATTTTCAAATAATTTATAGTTTGATTTCATAGTTATAAATTGTATATTTTAAAAAAAGACAACATATTAGAAATATTATCGCAAATAAAACGGGTTTATTATCTCCCTTTAATTAAAACCGTTTCCTCGTTTGATACAATAGTGATGACACACATGTTATGTTTTGTAATATAACAAATATTACTGACTAATTATTATTTCTTTATATGAATCCAACATTATGGTATTCATTACAAGATTGAATTAATAGACGATTGAAGTAATTTACGTTAAACATAAGGGGCATTTATCCATCCTTTTTTCGAGAGCTTATATCAAGGCATAAGCCATCTAGAAAACTGCGCTCTTCATCACAGTCACTCATCAAAACTCCTAGTTTGGATGAACACAAAAAAGTTATTGAGAGTGCGCTCATTTGAATCAGTGGCGCCAGCTTTATGAAATAGTTTACCTCAGTCGCTGAGAGAATCTGGTCCAAGAGAATATTTTAAAAAGAACTTAAAGACCTTTCTCGTTGACTAATACATCTGCCACTGCAATTCACACCAAGATCGAACTAAGCATGTTAATAGCACGGATAGAAGCGCTATAAGAAAAGCCCATTCTTATCTTATCTTAAACAGTTATAAATAAACATTTAATGTACTGCTATTAAATAAGTCTCTTATATTTATTCAATTAATAATACAAATGAATTTGTTTGAGAATTACTTATATTTTTGTTTAATTAAAGAAGATAAGCATACAAACTCTTTTAAATGTAATTAGTCTGTATCAATTAATGCGCGCTTAAGTGTAGGGGACCTCTTTGTATGCTTAAAACAGCTTTCATGTTCGATAAAATGTATGGATGTGAGGCCTAGACACTTCTATTAGCAACTGAAAACAAGTTGCAGGCATTCGAAATTAAATGCATGAGAAAAATACTTCGAATCTCCTATGTAGAACACAGGACTAATGCGTATGTCTGGGAGAGAATATCCTCAATTGCAGGCTCTCAAGAAAACATTATGACAACTATCAAACGGCGCAAACTGACATGGTTCGGTCATGTGTTGAGGGATAATAACTTGCCAAAAACAATCCTTCAAGGCACTGTGAAGGTGGACGTCTGAGAGGCCGTCGGCGAAGATGCTAGTTCGACAACATAAAACAGGGCTGCAGTTGATTGATTGATGTTTCTTTAAGTTGATTCAAAGCATTTTTTGTTATAAATATTATCACTTTTTGGGTTTGATTTTTTTAACAAATCTTGCACCGACCTATTGAAATATAACTAAATATAATTTTTTTAATAAATATCATTGAAATGATTTTATTACTAATCATTTTTATATATAACTAGGAACACTTTAAATCTTTACAACATTACATTTGAGAATGTCCAACACGGCTTAGACTAAAGTTTTCATCCGAAAATCTAACCGCGTCCAAGGCCTTAAAATGCCTCGGAGAGAATTAGTTCTTAAACTATTCATTTATTCTCGTTATTTTAATAGAAAAACTATGAATGAAACATATTTTGCTAAATAGCTCACCAGCAACGAACCAATGTTGAAAATTCGCCAAGTTTAAAACAGTGCCGTCTTGCCAGACATAGGTACCCTCAGTTTTTACGTCATCCAGACCAATCCAAGTATTTCCACGGACATTGGCTTTTAAAATTCTATATGAATTTTCAGTTTTAAACAGACTCAGCCTTGCTCCCATTCCTGCTTTAAAAAGAAATTGGAGACAAGAAAAAAAAAAAAACTTAATTTCAATAGACTTGAGGACCAATGCTTAAATTTCAATGCTGACAATCACAACACGTTTGATATTTATAACAGTCTTAGACTTCCAAAACCACAATACTGACGTGGGTCTAATGTATTAGGTCGGAAAATCTAGTGCGTAATATTTCGAGATAGCAGCGTAGAAGAAATCGTAGAAGAAGTGGTGTGGAAGTCGAAATGAAAATGTAAAAATTGTCTTCAGTGGGTAAATAAGAACAAAATATTTTGAACGTTCTGTCAATCAAACTGGATAATCAGGAGGAAAGAGGGGGGGGGGGTTCTTGCCTATTACGTCAGAATTCGTCCTTGAATATAAGGGGGGAGGAGCTAATTCTCCGTAGAATATTATTTTCTTAACATTCGACTTAAAAAAAATGAAGGAGAGTCCCACATAGGTTAGACATTTTCACCAGATCGGATTAACAGAGTTTTTATTCTTTTTTTAGTACTTTCGCCGTTATCTATCTTGCTGATTTTCTCTAAAGCAAGCCCGACTATAATATCACTTTATCAAAACTAAGAGGAGCGCCGTTAACGAAAACACTTGTCCAGGTGGCGCTATGTTGACAATGTCGAGTTTTTGTGTGACAAAAGACTTAGTAGTCGCTTAAATCTTACAAATAAAGGCGGGAAGAAGCCAATAATAACTCTTCTTATTAAACTGGTTTTCTCCTCACACATAACTACGTTCATATTTTTAAAACGCGGAATTTGAAATTTTTTTTGACGGATAAGTGAGTACTAGCGTGAACTAATTAATCTCAAGCTAATTAGTTAATGATATGTATATAATGTTTCTTATAAACCCTAATAGTAATGCAAATATAGACTGAGCCTAGCGTAAAAGGAGGGCTGCTTAGAAGGAGTTACGTGCTACAATTACACAATACAAAAGAAAAGACATGTTCTGTTCAAACTTGTTTTTAAAAAAATGGTTACTAGAAAATCGTAAACACTCAATTTCTGCAAATTATTACATTATTGCTGTTATTTTTATTTTTATTATTAACATTCAACATACGAACCCTCGCATACTACTTTTTTTTTAGCATTTGTAAAATTACATAATGCAAGAAAAAAACACATGTTCTGTGTGATCTTCTTTGAAGTAAAAATTTTAACTCCGATTCAAAGATGTCTTCAAGAGAGACCTGAAAGCCCTAGCCATGGACAGAAACAGCTGGAAGGAACTTGCCAAAGACAGGTCCAGCTGGAGACAAGAGCTGACATCCGGGCTGGAAACAGGAGAAAGAAACCTGCAACGGCTCGCAGACGAGAAGCGCACCAGAAGGAAGGGAAGAGACCAGCCAATTACTGATTCTGCCTTTTTGTGTTAGAGGTGCAACAAAGACTGTCACCCGTGAGACAGCACTAAATTCCGTCGTCTTGTGAGACTAACGGAAGCCAACAAACAACAAATCCAGTTACAAATGGCAAATAACGTTTTCGTAAACACCCAAATGTCTGCAGCATCTTTTATTAATAATTTTTTTTATTACAGTTAATATCAACAATTAACATACGAACCCTCGCATGCTTTTATGGCATTTGTGAAGTTGAGTCTATCCTTGGACCAAAAAGCACACATTGACGAGCCGCCATAAAAATTCATTACAAAACCTTCATTCTGACGACACTTGAATTCTGGAACTGTAATGCCCCGTCCATTTGCTCTCCCTATTTCCTGTACTAAAAAGATACATTAAAATATACATTTACTTTATATCTATTCTAAAACAATTTTCAAGATCCACTAAAATCTTACCAGTTTACTCGTCAGCAACAGTTCTATAGGGCGTTTGCAATCACGTGACAAAAAGCACGTGGTTTTTGTTTATTTTTATGTAGTGGTGTACACAATGGCTGCTGTATCAATAAAGTGTCCTATAGGCCCGAGCTTGTTTTTACTTATTTTTTGTCAAAGTGTAAATAGGTCTAACCGGCCCTAGCCTAATCACATTAAACAATTAATCTGCAGTATTTAACTTTTAAAATAGGGGAACCATATAATTAATGTTGTACCAAACGATCATTAGGCCTAATTATAATATATCAATAAAATCAAATTCAATTGCAACACTTACCTGTCGGATTTGAAGATAATAAAATGGGCGTAAAATGTTGAAAATCGTTGAAAAAATTAGGAAGATGATCTGCGACATTTTACCTCCTAATTTGTGAGTAGGATAGGCAATATTCAGATGTCAATTTAGCATGATGAAGAACAACTTCACCACGTTACATTTGTACCTCAAGTGGGTTCTATATTTACACAAATACGTCACTTAAAAAAACTTAAGCTCCGACCATAGCGAACGCTCTATACATTGATAAAGTCGCTGAGCAATAAAGAATAGAGAGATTTATTCACCCATATTCTGCTGAGGTCGTGTTATGTTTTCATTTGAAGATATGATTAGCTTTTGGGCCAAAATGGAAGGGATAACTTCTGATTAAAAAAACAAACTTTTCGAGATATTGTTATGCGTGTTTAAGTAGGTTACTATCCTCTGACCTCCCGTTGAACTTTGCCACTGTCGCGTTATTAGTTTGATTTTTTTTTACTAGCAGATGCAAGAGAATACTCTCGTAGCCTAGAATATACATGTAGTAGAAAGAGTTGTTTACAATTTTCTTGAGTTATTTTTAGCATACTGTTCTAATGTGATAATTACGGTAGCCTATACAAACACTCAAAATCTACTCATGACCTTCTTAATCGGCCTTCGGCCGATCGCCCCTGGCCATTTCGCGATCAGGCCGGCCAAGCTCCGAAATCATGAACAGATCGGGCTTTGGCTGGTCAAATGTGAGGTGATATTGGCCACTTCGCGATCTGGCCGACTTCGGGCTTTGGCCGTAACATATATACACATAATAAATATAGTAGTATAGTGTAAGATGTCACAGAAACAAGAATTATAGCATCTAGCTCACTGAAAAAGATGTTAAGTAATTAGCAAATTAGAAAAGGTAGCATGACATTTTATCGTCACAGAAAAAGAAGCTAGGTGACAGAGAAAAGGTAATAAAGATATAAGCGTCAGAGAAAAGGTAGCATGGCTTTAAGCGTCAGAGAAAAGGTAGCATAGCTTTAAGCGTCAGAGAAATGGTAGCATCGCTTTAGGCGTCATAGAAAATTTAGCCTAGCTTTAAGCGTCAGAGAAAAGGTAGCATAAGTTTAAGCGTCAGATAAATTGTAGCATAGCTTTAAGCGTCAGAGAAAAGGTAGCATAGCTTATAGCGTCATAGAAAATTTAGCCTAGCTTTAAGCGTCAGAGAAAAGGTAGCATAAGTTTAAGCGTCAGAGAAATTGTAGCATAGCTTTAAGCGTCAGAGAAATGGTAGCATAGCTTTAAGCGTCAGAGAAAATGTAGCATAGCTTTAAGCGTCATAGAAAAGGTTGCATGGCTTTAAACGTCATAGAAAAGGTAGCCTAGCTTTAAGCGTCAGAGAAAAGGTAGCATAGCTTATAGCGTCAGAGAAATGGTAGCATAGCTTTCAGCGTCAGAGAAAAAGTAGCAAAGCTTTAAGCGTCAGAGAAAAAATGGTAACATAGCTTTAAACGTCAGAGAAATGGTAGCATAGCTTTGAGCGTCAGAGAAAAGATAGCATAGATTTAAGCGTCATAGAAAAGGTTGCATGGCTTTAAGCGTCTAAGAAAAGGTAGCCTAGCTTTAAGCGTCAAAGAAAAGGTATCAAAGCTTTAAGCGTCAGAGAAAAGGTAGCATAGCTTTCAGCGTCAGAGAAAAGGTAGCATAGCTTTAAACGTCATAGAAAAGGTAGCACTCAGCGTCATAGACACTGGTTCTTACGTTGTTTTTTTTTTGTTGTTGTTGTTGTTTCTTTGGTACCGTTTAGCTTTACAAAATATTTTTACTATAACCTTTACAATGTTTAATCAGAAATGATATAACAAACATTTGGACAATGAACTGATGATATAGTTTGTTTTTCACATATTTTAGATGTCTATTGGTAGTGATCCGCCAAATTATCGGCTCATTGTTCTAATAAGTGAAAGGGTGCAATTATCCGTTAACAAAAAATTAATGTTAGATGTTTTACTAAAACAACAAAAAATATTTATTTTTTTTCAGCCAGAAAGAGAAAAATGAGAGAGAGGGGAGGGGCCGTGAGAGAGATACTACGATGCACCGAATCACCAATATACAACACTATTGGGTACACAGCTTGTCTGCTTAATCATCTGTTAATTATTTTGTCAAATATTCATCTCAATCATATTTTGTACACTGCACTGAACTACATGCTCTATAGTTTCTCAACCTTTTTCGGACCACCGTCTACGTTTACAAGTTTTTTTGTTGCTTGCCGCCCTTCCACAAACCGCATCCTCCTCCTTCACACGAAGGTAGGCCTAATGGGTCAATTAAATTAAGGCCATCTTCCTTCAATTTAAAAATATTCATTTTATTTAACTTAAATCAATCAGCAAATTATGCATTATTCTTTTTTTCAGTTTAATAAGATTTTATTCCTTTAAAAAATCGTCTTTGCTTTCCAAAAAATTCTAGAACCGAATCTAAAACATGAATTTTGTGTTTCAACAGGCACATTTTGGTAACCAAATTACCTCTGTGTGCAGTAGCTGACGATTATAGTCCTCGTCGTATCAAAGTAAAGCTATGTAAACAATAAATCATTGAATGCATTTTTTCTGATTTGTTAAACTGCAGTAAATAATCGTAATAGATATGTGAATGAATGGTAATAAATAGATTATATTGAGTGAGCAGGATAAGCTGAAGAACGTAGTAACAATGGTTGGTATGAAAGTGTTTTTTTTCCCTACCAAGCAAGAAATGAAACTTCACTTGGCAGTGACAGCACAAGTTTTAAATACGAAGTATGTTGCATGAAGGTATGAATGTGACTATGGTGATGTAATGGTTGCAATATAAAAATTATTTACAATAATCCAGTGCCGTGTTCTAATGTTTTTTTCAAAGGTTATAATCTGCGCATGTCCATGCGCTTTTGTACGTGTGTGTGAAAGTGTGTAGGTCTCTGTGTCACAGAGTGTAACGTGTGTAAGTGTACAAGTGGGTACGTGAGTGTGTACTGTCATTATTCGAAATTTATCATAACGAGGTAGTTGAGTGCAATTTAATAATTTTAAGAACAATTTGAATGTATTCCCGTGTTCCCCCCCCCCATCCCCTTTCTGGCTTGACCTTCGTTACCATAGGTGGTGGAAGGGGCCGTCTCCTTTGGTCCTCACCGCACCGTGTATAAGGGCCACCCCACACCTCTTATTCTCACTTCAACCTCGTACCCTTTGTCTAGTAGTTTGCCCCCACAGGTGGTGAAGCTGAATTGTGTTACCTTTGTTTTTACCGTCTCTCGTAGTGTATCCATTAGGAGCCTTTGTCTTAAGTCAAATGTAGGGTCTAGCGCGAGCCTTTAAAGAAAAACAATGTGTTTTGTTTTGTTAACAAGGAACCATGCTTAGCACACGTGATTGTATAAGATAAAGAGTTATAATATAATAATATATAAATATGTAAATATATATTGGCACTTTGAATTGCCTATAGACACTCCATCACCATCTTTCAGCTACTACCCATTTTAGGATTAGGGACAATTACTAGACATATTGACCAGTCATGGGACGGGATATCTTAATTGTGTAATTACTCTAGGTGACCATGAGTGTCGCCCTTTTTCTTTTTGATGGCGTCTTTTTACCCGCCTACTTTCAGGTTTTCATATCAGATACAAACCGTAGGTATACACTTTGGAGTTTTGTTGTACATGGGCATCTCTCTTCCAATTTTCACGATTGATAGGAGATATATTTTCGGAGATTATTGCTGAGCTTGTACTATACATGTATTTTTTAATTCTTCTTTTTTTTTCTGTTGGTGTTTGTGCGTGTCGTTGATTTCTCATAAAATACAGCTGTCTGTCTGATGGATGTCCTGAAAATTGACGCTTTAACATCCATCTTGATTTCACATTAAAGGTAGAGTCGTCTTGTCACTTGATCATAGCTCGTCTGTTCAGTCAATTTGAGTGTCGACTCTTGTGAGTGTGTGAAACAGTAGTAATAAGCCTAAAAGAGACTATGCGAATAAATATTTAGAAAACATAAACATTCTTATACATTACTGACGCTCCTTCTATAAAGAAGATTAGTGCGTCATACGCTCATCCATGGTCCGAGTCTAGTCCCACATCTTTTTTAATGTTTTAAATGATTGTTACGTGACATGGACTCTGTCACTATTATAAACCATTATTATTCCCATTATATATTATTATTATGGATCATGGTATTGAAAATGTAATACGGTTTTAACATTTAACGCCTATAACTATAATATAACTATACTATAACTATTAAACATGACCATTCCCTTCGCAATTGCATAGAGGCTACTAATAGATAATGCTTGATTAAATTTCACCCTTGTTTAAAAATGACAGTCGAGACAGAATGCTATTTATATATTATAACTGGTTTTAACTAGTTGATCTCTAGACATCGACTGAAGTATATCCCCCATTCTCCCCACCTCCTCTCAAGAGTTTTTCTCTTTTTCTTCCCGCGGTTGAGATAATTTATGCGAGTAGGGTCAGATTCCAGAGTTTCCATTGGTTCCGCCACTCTGAGCTGACTTCTAGGTCTTGTGAGCGTTCCACCCGCCAATCCCATCAGTTCTTACTCCGACAGTTGAAGTAACAGGTCGTAATATTGTTTGCTTTCTTAAATGTACTGATTTTGGTGTTAAAAGATTTGTACGCTTCAAAAGAAGTTTATTGAAACCTTGTTGTTGAATTAATAAACCAGTTGAAATTACTACTGAAGGAATTTTGGTCAGTCTTTTGTTGTTCATCGTTCAAACTGTCGTTTGCTACATTGAAGGAGATATTTAATAATTCACTGTCAGAGATAGTGGTGGATCTCGGCCTCACTGAATCAACACCCAAACACTAGATTAACGAAGCTTAGCAAGCAACAATCACAGAAGGTTGTCGCTAACGTAATATGATGTTAAGTTACTGGTTTTCCTTGTTTGTTCAGGCAACCCATTCCATGCCCGAATGCCACTCGACGTAATAAAGCCTAGCTTACTGTCTTCAACCTTTACACCAACAAGTGCGTAATGGTAAGATAATGCGTGGATGCGCAATAACGGGTGCATCCTACTGGCCACACAATCCCATAATCACAAGCAAAGAAAGCATCTTTGGGAGGTGTAAGGGGTGATGTTATTAATAATGTGATTAGTTACAAGTCGTAACTTTATTTATTCGGCCCCATGGCATGGATGGGATGAAAATCAACCGTCTAATATTTGAAAAAATATTTGTGACCAGTCACTACAGTAGGAGTAGAGAGAGAGAGAGAGAGGTGGGAGGATTGAGGGGGCAGCACTCGGTGACCGTCGCAGGTGGTTTTTAAAGGACTCACGTTATACCCCGAGTCTTTTAAAGAGGGTGGGAGCTGATCCGACCGATAGTAGGGAGACGTGTTATATGCCTAATAACTGCTGCGTAACGCTACATGTCGAGGATGGACGAGGTATTATGAGGAGCGGAGAAAGGTGTATATAAATAAACATGCGGCATTGACATTTTTTCACGCCCACAGTCTTGTGAGACAAACTAAGTATAATTGGTGGGTAAAAGCGTTGTGTGTAAAAAAGTTTGTAACTTTATTATAACTACTAACATTCGTGCTCGCTTAAAAGTAACGACAAACAAATTGTGAGCAAATTGTCTTTTAAAAAAATTAATAAAGCGGGAAGTGTTATTGTGTGTTGACAGCATTTTTTCCCTAACACACCCCCCCCCCCCCGAATAAAAAAATAAATAGAGGAAATTACTAATAGTCGAGGACATGGTGAATTTCCTGTCCAAACATCACATTATTCCATGCCCGTCAAAATGACGGAGAAACGAATGATTACAATGTGTTTGTTACAAGAGAGGGGAGGTGTAATACGTGTATATATATATATATTATATTAATAGTTTATGTAGCGCAATTTATTGACATTTTATTTTGGTGTATAGAGTATATTAGTTTGAACTGAAAGATAGCTAGACCTATTTATAATGACGTCATAAAAATATGTATTATCGTAGATTCCGCTACATTCTTTCTTGTACGCAATTTCTTTTGCATTCGGAAGGCTTCGAAAAAATACATTTCTGGTACTTTCTGCAACAAAATCTATAAGTAGATTCGCGTGGTCTTCTGTGGTTGTCTTGATTTCTGCTTAGATACCTGTCAAGTTATTGATTTCAACCGTGTTTATTAGTGTATAGCGACCAGTGAAGTGGTTCATACCACAGAATAGGTATAAAACAGAAAGCGCAATCCCTATATGCGCAGTCACTAAAAGTGAAGCTCGGCTTCCGCCATTTTCTTTTCATTCAAAGCAGCGGTTACTAGAAACGCTACTATTGTAGGATAAGAGTAGTAAGATATAGTAAGATAAGATTAGCTAGTTTAGGATTAAAGCGGGGCTACTAATATTAAGTAATATGAGGTTACAAGTTACAGTTGTTTATCCTTTACGGGGTCAGGAAAGCCAAGTAGATTGACATGCTTATTTGTACGATAATCAATCGTTTTCGTATAATTGTTGCAGTTTATTACACAACAGCCTTTATACCTTTTGCCTGAAACATAATCTTTGGGTGTTCGAAATTGTAGATTTGATTAAAAAGACATTGTAAATAAGCATCAATATATAGTGTAACCAGGATCACTGCGTTTAAAAAGTAGGCCTATGGCGTCGGTATTACTTCCGGAAACAGCAAAAAATGCAATTTCTCACTCATTCTGTTCTATATTTATTCTGTGTTTCATATTGTGTATAAATTCAGACTCTAGATAAATAGATAGATAAAAAATAGATAGATAGATAGAGATAGAGATATACATAGAGATATACACATAGATATCGCTAGATAGATAAGATATATACATATATATATATAGAGAGAGAGAGAGATAGATATATAGTTAGATAGATAGATAGATAGATAGATAGATAGATAGATAGATAGATAGATAGATAGATAGATAGATAGATAGATAGATAGATAGATAGATAGATACATAGATAGATAGATAGATAGATAGATAGATAGATAGATAGATAGATAGATAGATAGATAGATAGATAGATAGATAGATAGATAGATATAGTTCGGGCAGATGGGGCTCGTTAACCTTGGATGGTAGCCTGTCTAGGAGAAGGATACTCCAACTCCAAACCTCCGTTGCCTTGCGGATTACCCCTTCACGGGAAAGGCTAAGGGAGTAAACCCTGACAGAAAATCAGGAGATGGAGTCCCTAAGGCGGTTTAAATTTGTATCGTCATCACCGGCAACTCCTGCGGCGCATCTGAAGCCAAAATGTATCGACTTTGTCGCTCCATTGGATCCGTCAGCTGCGAGGAGAGGGGGGCTTGCTGCATGGCTCTCCATATTATTTCGCCCAGGCTCTGTAGCTCAACCTGCTTGCGGTGGTCAGGTCCTTCCACGACAACATGCACAGCACTGTTTGCTACAATGGCGCAACCTCCAAGGAATTCCCAGTCTGCAGTGGAGTAAAGCAGGGCGGCGTCCTCGCGCCTGCACTCTTTGGCATCTTTTTCTCTATGCTCCTCCAACAGTCATTCAAGGACTGCAGTGAGGGTGTCTTCATCCACACCAGGTCTGATTGCAAGCTCTACAACATAGCGCGCCAAGACCAAAGTCACAAAGGTCCTCATTCGCGAGATGCTCTTCGCTGATGACGCAGCCTTGACATCACACACCGAAGACGGACTCCAGCAGCTTGTCACTTGCTTCTCCCATGCATGCCAGGAGTTCGGCCTGACCGTAAGCTTGAAAAAGACTAACGTTATGGCTCAGGGCACAGAGACCCCTTCAAACATTGTCATCGACGGACACACTTTGGAGGTTGTCGAGAACTTCACCTACCTTGGGTCCACTATTTCGAGCTCGCAGTCAGTCGACTCGGAGATCAACAGCAGGATCGCCAAGGCAGCCACAGTCATGGCCCAACTGAAACAGCGAGTGTGGGACAACTCGAGTCTCACCGAAAAGACCAGACTGCGCGTCTACCACGCCTGTGTACTCAGGGCCGGCTCATCCATATAGGCAAACTAGTCGGCTGCATAGGGCACACATTTTTAGGGGACGCAAAATTGAGGATTTTTGTTAAATTTGGGGAATTAAAAATATATACTATATTAAAGTTTAGTGCTTCTGCGCGCTACTAGCATAAGCAGATGGATTAGTAGGTAACGAAAGGCAAAGGATATTTTATTTAAATTGTCTTAGAAAATAGTAAAGTATGCCCTAACAGTAGACTACCTAGTTTGACAACCTCGCTGTGCCTAGCGGAGTGCAAAAAAAAGGCTACCCTTCACTTCCCCCGGCCACACTCTGGCTGCGATGAGGTGGCGGAATATCATAGGGAAGTGAGGTGACCTTCAAGTCAGTTCGTGAATCGTAAGTCGTGAGGGCGCTGAGTTATTTGCATTGGCAGTGCAGTTGTTGTTTTAGTGCATTTTCAGACTGTTAATTACGAAAACGAGTACATTAAATTTCCTTCGAGGCACACGTTTTCCCAATCGAACTGATGCACTAACACCTCTGCGGTATCAGTTATTTCATGTTTGTGATGCTTTGGAAGAGTTTTCTGAAGACATTAAATGAATTTAGTGGCAGTATTGCGAAGGTAGAAGCACTTGGGTTACTTAAAAATATCTCAGACTTCAAGTTTGTTGTCACATGGCACAACATTTTGTTTGAAGGCAACATAACTAGTAAGATACTGCAAAAAAATGACTTAAGTCTTCAGAGAGCAGTTAGTCATCTGAAAAAAATCGAAGAGTTATTGGTTACAGCTAGAAGTTATTTAGAGTTCAATAGAGTTATGGTTGATGCTAATGAAGTAGCATTAGAAGTTGCATGGAATAGAACCAGTATTTGAGAAAGAGACGGTCCGAATTTAAAAAACAGAAGGACATGGTTGATTACGAATCAACAGATGAATATGTAAATATTGCAGGTGACCCCTCAGAAAGATTCAAAATCCACTATTATGTTGCAGCATATGCCATAAAAGAAAGATTTTCCCAGTTAAAAAAAGTATCTGGTGTCTTTGGATTTGTGTACAACATTCCTGACCTTTAAAACAAGACTACATCAGAGGTTCAGTCGATGTGCAAAAACTTGGGAAAAGATAAAGGTTTGAATGAATCTGACATTGCTGCTGTACGTCAGTGTTCTGAACTAATAGCAATATCTCAACATCTCCATGACTCAGTATCAAACCCTGAAGAAGTCCTCAACTACATTACCAACATAATCTTGAAAATGGATTTCCTAACATTTATTTAGCCCTTCGTATTTTGCTTACGTTGCCACATTCCGTAGCTAGTGTTGAACGAAGATTTTTCAAAACTTAAGCTACTTAAAACCTATCTTCCTAGTACAATGTGTCAGAAGAGACTTGCACGTCTGGGGACAATTTCTATTGAAAATGAGATAGCAAGACAGTTAGACTCAAAAGCCCTCATACAAGAATTTGCTAAGCAGAAAGCAAGAAAAGGACCATTACGGTTTTAGTCTATAGGAGTATAAATACTGTAAATCAGTATTTAAAAGTGACTTTTGGACCGTAGTTAAGAAAACAATAATCCAATATCAAGCAATATCAATTAGTCTTTGTGTATTTTTTAAGTGTTATATAAACAGAAAAACTATATGTAATCCAACTGTTTGTTTCTGTTTGTTAATAAGAGAACAGTACATAATGCAATTATAAAAGCTATAAACCTATACAATAATGTAAAACTGTATGTTATTTAACTTTTCTAATAATAATTTAGATTTTTTAATTATTAATCTATAATGTAAAGCCATTGTTACTTTTGATTCAACTGTTTTCTTTACATTTCACAGTCATCAATCAAAGGTTATAAAATAAAATTATTTGTTGGGTATAGCCCAATTAACAATTATTAACTAAAACTAGGTACTCAAAACTGATTTTAATTTTTCAAGCTATTGAGATTTTTTATGTTTAATAGAAAGACAAAATGATTCTAAGAACTTTGATACCAATTTTTGACTGTGTATTAATTTTTAAGAAAGTTATGAAATTTTGAAATTTTACAAGTGGGTTACCTTTAGCCACCTCACAAAGTCCTATTTTTAGAAATCATTATCTCAAAAAGTATATTGGCTATGGCTAAGTTACATTGTTTACAAACACAAAAGTTTGTAGAGAAGAGACCCAATTTTTTTCGTGAATGTGGGACATTTGAAAAATATAAAAATATCGATGTAAAAATCATTTTTCATACTTTTTACAGTTTTTTTTCAAGGGAGACAAAAAACGCAAATCTGACCTATTTTTAAAAAATCACTAAAAATTACCTAATTTTAGTAGAAGCTTATGTTATGTATCAAATTGAAGGTAATTCAATGCTCTATAGAGACCTACTAAATTGGCACTGTTTCAAATTATCAAAATTTAATTATTTTTTTTGAAACAAAGTGTTCTAGCAAAAAATTTTGTTTTTTAGCCATTTTTAAATATTCGCGAAAATTTAACGAATCTTTGTAAATGTACAAATATTACATCAATTTGAAGTTCATTTAAAGTACACAACTTGTATAGTAAAAAATGTTCTAAAATGTACTGTATAAGTAGTTATAAGGATAAAGATTGTCAATCATGTACTTGAAAGTAAAACAAACAAAAGCAGTTTTTATATAGTGTAGGACTCGAGCATTAAACATTAAATAAGGCAAGTTAATACATTATTTAATAATACACATTTTAAGGTAACAGTTATACGTGTTTTATTTTAAAGAGAAAGTTTTCAAATGTTAATTAAAGGTTTAAAATAACAACCATTGACTATTGTTTAGGTTAAGACCATTTATCCTATTTATAGTAGTAACAATAATAACAATAATCAGTTATATCCCATAACTAAAAACAAAATATATTATTACAATATAAACTTAAAACTGTTCATTATATTACTTTTACATATGATTTGATTTGGTTTCTCTATTTTTTTTACATTGGTATAAAGTATAAAGACCAATATCAAATGGTCCTTAACACTAACCAAGAACGCCTTTCACAAGCATTATATTCTAAGCTATAGTTTTTTGTATAGATAAATATTTATTTAAAGAATCACATTTTCAGTTTCACTATTGATATTTCAATAACAGATTAATTGTTCAGTAGTTTATGGGGATATTGTGCATTATTTGAGACTTAGCCCCGTTCGTTCATTATTGCACTTCACCCACCCCCGCACTTTATACTAGTTGTGTTAGCTGTCCACCAATCTTTCCTACTTTTCACTATTTGCCACCCCCACTACACCACTAGTAATAATACATTTTTAGCTCATACACTTTTATTTTAATTAAACATTAACAATTATGAAACATATCTCTTATATCGACCTAATTTTAACTTTCATCTATTAGTAGTTCGCAAAAATATATTTGTTTTAATATCAGAACAAACTGTCTTTTCGACCGCTTGCCGTGCACGTTTCGCCCTTACCCCCCCCCCCCCCACACACACACACATATAAAGTGGTACGATTCTACCCTATGTTCCCCTCCCAAACCCTCCTATTTTGTTTTTATTTGGTCCAGACCAGAATACAGAGAGTATATGCACATAGGCATATAGGCCACGAAGTTGGCAATGCAGTATAATCTATGATTTTAATGGCATGCTGTTGATGAATGATGGAGTATAAACGCACGAAAATTTATAAATGAAATGTATTATATAAAGTCCCTTTATTGACTCCCTTTCCTCCCACATTTCAACTACTGTCAATTTTGTCAATCAAGTTTTCTGTATTTAGTTGACCCTCTATGTAGGCTATTTGATTATGACTGATTGTCATTAGACTTATTTCTAGGCAATACATAGAAATTCACAAACATAATAAATATATATAATATCTGCCAATAAACGTATAACGAATCGAGGATTTACAATAAACTTTAATATTCAGGCTAGATCTGATAATCTTATTAGAATTATTATTATTAGGCCTACGCATGACAAACCATTATTCAATAAATGTTTAAAAAATGACTTAGCCCTACCGATGAATTATTAAACATATGCCATGGTAGAAATATTCTTCAAGCGCAAATATAATAATAGTATTGTATTATTCTAAAGATTAAAATATGTCTTTTATTACCCACATTAGACTTGTCGGAGTAGGCCTCACAGCTATTGCATTTTGTAGGCCTTATGTGGTATGAGTGTAGGCTAGACAATATTTTTTGTACATTTATCCGCTTAAAATAGCTTCGCTTCCACAAAAACTAAATAAAATACTATCTGGTTCAATTTAAATGTTATTATAAGTGTGTAAAACTACTTAATTTTATACTTAATTCGTTTAATTCATAATACTATCCATAGCTTTGCTAGTCCACCAAAGGTCAAATTTACTATTGTTTACATTGACAACAGATGGAAGATCCAGTTTGCATGTCAAATTACATATTATAATATTATTTCCTGGAAAAAAAAAGTATCAATTCAATATCTTTAGCATATCTACTTTAAAATAAATGTAATTTTAGTTTATTTTATGACAAGAAAAAAATTAGACTTATCTTTCAACTTAATAGGGGTTTAGAGACTCGAGAACAAGTGATTTAAGGTGGTAAATCTAAAGCAATTATATTAAAATAAAATAAATAAATTAATATAAACATACATTTTTTTACATAAAATTCATTTTATATTATTAATCTATGATATTGAATAGTTTTACTTAACTACTAAAGTGATAAAATCCGATACGACGCCTTCATTGGTAACAACCCTACAAATAGCGGAGATCGCGGCGGGCATGTTTTTACGGCGGTAAAATACTATTTCATAGGGTTTATCTTGCGCGATAGGCAAAATGGGCCATAATATGTAGAATAATAATTCTTTCAGATTTTTACAGGAAAATGGACCAGCTTTTTGGTGGTGTTTATAAAAAAATCTAAAAAATATTTTTTTCTTAAAAAAAAAACAATTTTTCTGAGATAATTTAAATATAAAAAATGTTTAACATCAACAATCAATTTTAAATACATATGGTGATAAAGGCCATTTATTCATGTACAATCGAGTGAAAAACTTATCTTTCTATCATGAATGGCACTTTTTGCCTAGACGATTTAGTACAAGAGGTGTCAAAAACTTAAAATCGCGCAAAAAACGGAAGCCAGTTTTGAGTACCTACTAAAACACATTTTCGAAGTTCCATACCCGGCAGACACCGCAAAAGGGACTTTATTGAGAGCGCAGAATTTGTTTTCGCCTAGGGCGCCAAAAACCCTAGAGCCGGCCCTGTGTGTACTCAGCACTCTCATATATGACAGTGAAACGTAAACCACCTGCGCGAGGCATGAAAGGAAGCTCAACAGCTTCCACATGGACATTAGGTGCCTACGGCACATACTGCAGATCCAGTGGCGGGGTAGGGTCCCCAATACAGAGGTGCTGGAGCGAGCCAAAATGAGCAGCCTTCATGCTGTTCTCAGCTAGAAACGCCTCAAATGGCTCGGCCATGTAAAGAGAATGAATGCAGTCCGCATCCCTAAAGACCTACTCTACGGAGAGCTGGTCGAATGCTGTAGGAAGACAGGGCGCAGTAACTGCCCTTCAAAGACCTATGCAAAAAGGACTTGATCCGGAGCTTTATAGACCTCGACACATGGGAATGTCAAGCTGCTGACGTGGCATATCGTGCGCAAAAACTGGCCGTAATGAGACTGAAATCCAGAGAAGAGCGAGGCGGAAACACCAGCTACAACAACTATCCGCCTTTAAATGTCTCAAGTGCGGCAGGGGTGGTCACTTCCGGGTTGGTTTACACAGCCATTCTCGGCGGTGCAGTTGGATACCTCACCCATTAGGCTACACTATCGTCTCTCGAGACGGACGGATACCGACGATTAGATAGATATATAGATAGATAGATATATAGATAGATGGATAGATAGATAGAAAGAAAGATAGATGGATAGATAAATAGATAGATAGATAGATAGATGGATAGATAGATAGATAGATAGATAGATAGATAGATAGATAGATAGATAGATAGTCAGATAGATAGATAGATAGATAGATAGATAGATAGATAGATAGATAGATAGATAGATAGATAGATGGATAGATAGATCGAGAGCGAGAGAAAGAGAAATTGTTTAAAAAAATATTTTTAAGAAAGCGAAATTCTAATTGTTCTTAGTAGAGCACGTGTGAGCACCTGTTTCCTATGATTAAAATCCCAAATTATTAAACATAGCTCGTATCAACTATGGACACTTGCAATCAATGGTAATTGTTTATATTTTAAAATAAATTACAACAAATATAAGCAAAACTGTTGCCAGGAAATAATATCAAACTTTAAAATGCATAACTGAGCATAACTCAGTATTTCTTGATTTTTATTATTTGAACTTTTGAATGTTCTAATTTCTAAATGATTAGACCTACATTGTTTAATAAAGTCTTTATATTTTTAACTTTCAGCGTCATTATCGTTGGACTTCATTTGCATAAGTCTGTTGAATTTTCCTTTCAGTGGTGTTGTGAACGTTGAAGGGAAGAGAAGTGATGTACACATTTTCAAAGGCTAGCAGTCTTCTTGTACACCTACATTCACAAGACAGCCCACTCTCCAGCTTCACTACAACAAAGCCCAGATGTAGCCGTAACCAGAAATTTTAAACAAAAATGAAATTTGGCTAGATAAAAAACAAATTCATCTTTCACTTGGAACATTTTTATTTTTAATGTTCTATTTTCGCATTCTTTTTACTCCAAATGGGCTTACTGGTAAATTGCAAGCATAGGCATAGCTATAAAGGGGAGAGAACCTCTCAAGTCTTACAGAAAATCTAGTTATTTTCGGGTCAAAAATGGGGATTTTTTAAACAACTATTATAAAATTGTATGATACGTTTATATATAGGTACTGTCACGTGCGAAACAGCTAATGACGTATTTGATAGTTTATTAAGGAATGTATAATTTTTACATTCTTTGATTCACATCCCTCTTGAATCCCACAAGGTTGTATAAGTATTAGTATTTCTACTATATATGTAGATATTTATTATTTGATTGGCTCGTAGGATGTGCAAAACTCGTAATAATAATAAAGTTAGTTAGTACTATACCTTAATATATAGAAAATACACAATCCTGTTTGAAATAGTAATCACGATTTATTCCGAACAAGAATGAAGGTATACATGAAACAGCAAAACAGAATACAGATATCATGGACGACAAACTTTTCCAGTTGAGATTCTTCTAGACCATATCAGGCTGTAATAACATATATATAAGAGAGTGGTCAATAACGGTCCTCACACAACAGCGCCCAAACTAGAACTGATCTAACGATATCCAACCCCGTGCGACGTATGACGCGTTTTAATTCAATGACGTAGTATCTAGACAGATATGCACGTTTCATTCTTAGAGAGGAAAAACATTTTGGGTTAAAGATTTCTTTCGAACTTAATTAGATATTAATAGAGAACCAATATAACTACGGAAATAACACTACTTTCCTTTACGTAACAGTACCAAGTCACATTCACACTTAAATAATTTTCAAAGTAAAATGTGCATTCCTATTTTTATTTCAACTTTGGAGTTATTCAAATTAAATGAATTTGATAAATAAATTATTATTTTCTTGTCCAACTAGGGTGTGTGGAGGCGGTTTAAAGAAGTTTGACGATTGTTAGGGAATCAAGATGTTTAATATAATTAGACTTCAATTATGTTACTTTTCACAATAAATGTAATTAAAAAAGGAAATTATGCGTTCTTTTGTACGGCACACAATCGTTCGCTTGTCAACAGTATATCAGTTTAATCAAAATGTATACCAGATCGATAACTTGGAGAAGACTAAGTGGTTACTTAAATTACACAGGTTTTTCACAGACATAATGCAGAGTCTTATAACATTGATTATCGTCTAGTCCTTTCTTTGCCTTCCACAAACTGATGCAATGTTGCCGGCCATCCCAATTGTTTGGCGCACCTTTGTACATAAAAAAAAAAATACTTAAAATTAGGACATAAAATGAGTAAGACGCTAGCATTTTAGTTTCTTGTTCTTATTACATTTGCAAAAGTTCCTTTTTATGAAGCCTAATGTTTTGTTTTATTTGTAAATTACTTCATCAATATGATGATTCCAAGATAACTTATCATTTATTATTACTCCTAAGTACATTGCATTGTTGATTTGGGTTAGTTCTTTACCACGAATGACGTAGTTTGAAATAATATTTATTTTAAATTATTTTCCTAAATGCTTTCAGTAAAAAATAATTATATTATACTAGTGGTTATGCCCGTCAAAATGACGGAAAATGAAAGAAAAAATAACTAACACTATTACAATAAAAACTTTAATGAGAACGTATCTTTCGCTATTTAGTTTTTGTAATTTTCTTATCCATTAAATAATTAAAACATTTGGTTACTATGACTTAAAATTAATATAAAAAAGCAAACATCTACCATTAATGAAAAAAATAATGAATTGACAGACATTACGCCATACGCTTTTTTTTTTTACTACAACTCTCCAAGCCAAATTGCTAGTGCGTAAATAAAAGTAAAAGCGTTCAACATAGTAAATGAACGTTCTAAGGGAGATCATTCTGAAACGGCGCTCAGTTTAGAACTTTAACATACGGTTATTATCTATAGGTCTAAGTTTAGTTTTTAAAATAAATTAACAAATTAAGCAATATTGTTTATAAAATAAAAATTATTTTTTTAGGACGTTTCCAATATATGCATTTAATTTTTGGCCCGATTAATCAAATGGCTTAGGAGCCTATAGAGCACAAATATATAAATAAATAAATTTACAAACATATATATTAGCAAACTCACGTTAATTAAGTGTATTGATGTTTTTGCCACCGTTTTTTTTATCTTATCACTAATATCGGGGACAAACTGAACCACCTGGCTAATCAATTGATCACCACGTGACAATAGCACATTTAAAGATCAACAAACAAACAAACACGTGACTATAACATATTTAAAGATCAACAAACAGCCACTAAAAAAAAAAAAAAAACGCCCCCATTAACCATTCATTCATTATAATTACCGAAACTAAGCCGAATAAAAAGAGAACTGGTTCTCAAATGTATGCATTGCTATGTACACATTGAAATGAAAGACAACAATGCACAAAGTGGTGGCAGGCATTAATAGAAGGATGAATTAAACACTTTGTACAACTAACTACCTGTGCTTCTATCCTGCTCTTTCTATATATAACACAAATATTGTATGAGTGTGCAATATGCTATTTTTATATTTCTATAATGTTAATAGATAAATTATTAATAAAACAGATTTTGATAATTAGCTCACCGTTAACGAACCAACTTTGATGAACAATCCCCAAAATAAAAACAGTGCCGTCTATCCAGACATAGGTACCCTCAGTTTTTATGTCATCAAGACCAATCCAAGTATCTCCAGGGGCATTGCTTTTCAAAATTGATATTCTATTTTGAGTTTTAAACATAGCCAGCCCTGCTCCCATTCCTTTAATAAAAAATAAATTATGAAATTATGCAATATTGTAGACAAAGAAACAAAATGTTAATTCAATACAATTGTGGTCCATTGCTTAAATTCCACTGTTGCCCACTTTTTAACATTAATGCTTGAGGCACGAGATAATTTCCCTAAATGACCCACAACGCTTTAAGAAAGCATTACGTTCATTTGAATTTACATTGTAATTGTATGGGTTAAACTTTGTATTCTACAGTTTTAATGTAATAATTTACATTGTAATTGTATGGGTTAAACTTTGTATTCTACCGTTTTAATGTAATAATTTACATTGTAATTGTATGGGTTAAACTTTGTATTCTACAGTTTTAATGTAATAATTTACATTGTAATTGTATGGGTTAAACTTTGTATTCTACAGTTTTAATGTAATAATTTACATTGTAATTGTATGGGTTAAACTTTGTATTCTACAGTTTTAATGTAATAATTTACATTGTAATTGTATGGGTTAAACTTTGTATTCTACAGTTTTAATGTAATAATTTACATTGTAATTGTATGGGTTAAACTTTGTATTCTACAGTTTTAATGTAATAATTTACATTGTAATTGTATGGGTTAAACTTTGTATTCTACAGTTTTAATGTAATAATTTACATTGTAATTGTATGGGTTAAACTTTGTATTCTACAGTTTTAATGTAATAATTTACATTGTAATTGTATGGGTTAAACTTTGTATTCTACAGTTTTAATGTAATAATTTACATTGTAATTGTATGGGTTAAACTTTGTATTCTACAGTTTTAATGTAATAATTTACATTGTAATTGTATGGGTTAAACTTTGTATTCTACAGTTTTAATGTAATAATTTACATTGTAATTGTATGGGTTAAACTTTGTATTCTACAGTTTTAATGTAATAATTTACATTGTAATTGTATGGGTTAAACTTTGTATTCTACAGTTTTAATGTAATAATTTACATTGTAATTGTATGGGTTAAACTTTGTATTCTACAGTTTTAATGTAATAATTTACATTGTAATTGTATGGGTTAAACTTTGTATTCTACAGTTTTAATGTAATAATTTACATTGTAATTGTATGGGTTAAACTTTGTATTTTACAGTTTTAATGTAATAATTTACATTGTAATTGTATGGGTTAAACTTTGTATTCTACAGTTTTAATGTAATAATTTACATTGTAATTGTATGGGTTAAACTTTGTATTCTACAGTTTTAATGTAATAATTTACATTGTAATTGTATGGGTTAAACTTTGTATTCTACAGTTTTAATGTAATAATTTACATTGTAATTGTATGGGTTAAACTTTGTATTCTACAGTTTTAATGTAATAATTTACATTGTAATTGTATGGGTTAAACTTTGTATTCTACAGTTTTAATGTAATAATTTACATTGTAATTGTATGGGTTAAACTTTGTATTCTACAGTTTTAATGTAATAATTTACATTGTAATTGTATGGGTTAAACTTTGTATTCTACAGTTTTAATGTAATAATTTACATTGTAATTGTATGGGTTAAACTTTGTATTCTACAGTTGTTTTAATGTAATAATTTACAGACCTTCTTCCTAGAAAAAGCATATTTAAATTAATAGGCTTCGTGCTCAGGCATATTAGATTTTTTTATTGCCATGTTATTTGTCTATTAACACACTTAGATTGTAAAATGAAAAGTACACTATTACATATTTTGCGTAGGCACAGTGAACAGATGATACCTTCAACGTATTAATATGGAAAAACAAGATTTTAAAAAGGCTTTTATCTTTTCCACGTATTTATATAGAAGTATAAAGGATTTTTAATCGCTTCTAATTTGATTTAGCAAAATAAGAATAATTTGAAAAATATACGAAATTAGTTTGAATACGAGTTTTAACAGATTGATAACGATGAAACACATGTGACTGAAATGGGATATCAGTAATGACTAGATTCTATAAGCTGCAAAGAGTTAAAAGGAGAAGGAGATTGAACGAGTAAATGATGATGGAATATTTGATGCCCGAAAAGATAATAATAGATGAAACAAGTTGAGGTACATTGAACTTAAAAGGTTCAACATTTACAAATCTGACTTAAAAAATTAGTTGTTTTGATTCAAAACATTTTAGCAAAGCCGATAATGTTACCATAATAGAATCTGTAGCAGATATATTCTCGGATGCAGGGCAGCAATAAGGCAATATCGTGTCCGAGGCAGAAACATTAATTCTCCCCCCCCCCCTTTATATGATATTTGATTAAATATTGGCAGCCTTTGGTGGGCCTTTTCTTGCAGAGACTCTTAAAGCGACGCTCCACGTCTGTCATAGCAAAAAGACCTGAAATCTTTGTTCAAGAATTTCTTTCATTTAGAAACATGTATCAGAAAGTGATCAGTATTATCAATAAGAAAAAATTCCGAGTCGAAAAACTTACAATCAACAATGTACTGAAATTCATGATCGCCAATGACATGTCTGTTCCAATTATCTTAGCCTGTCCACATTATATTGCATTTTTCTTACTATATCAATAAACAGTGCTGATGTAGAACGAACTTCAGTTAACACAAAATAAAGTAGAATCTTATCTACGCGCTAAATTTGAGTTATTTGCGAAGACAGATTATGTGGTTTAATTTTTGTTGCGGTTGGAAGATTACTCGGTAGCGAAGCGGGTAATATCAAAATAATCGAACATTTTGCTAATTGGTTCAGGACAAACGTTTTTTTAAACATTCACGTCTTTATTTCAGGCAGTTGCCGAAATCCGATTTCAATATTACAAAATGTCCTGGTAGGTCTATCCATAGCACATATTTTCTATAATCTGATCTAGATGTTAAACTTCAAGACCCGTAACTTAGATTTCGTTAACCAATGCTGGATTATCTGCTGCCCCTTAGAGTAATTTATTTGGCAACCATTCATCTTGCATGCTCACACGAGTGTCAAGCCCTTCTAAGATGCGTCTTGATGGAAAAGCCGGCCCATGCAAGCACATCTGTATCTGGAACTTATTTTCAACAACTTTCTAGGGCAGCTAAAATGGAAGTGGTTCAGATACCTGGTTTGGCTAGTGGCGGCGGTATATTGTCCAGGTATTTGGACGGCTGTATATTGTCATAAGCGTATAGGATGATATGGAGAACGACCGCTGCATACAGCTTGGCTGCTTGCTTGTTGTCCCATCCTTCCCAGACCTTTTGACTAGAGCCTACAAAAAGATCTTCTGTCTCTCGTGATTTCGGTATTAATTTCCTCGTCTATGTGGACTGCTTGTAAGAGGTTGCTGCCAAATTATATTAACCTATTTGTGTTGGTTTTATTTTCTGGTCTTTGACTGTAATTGGTGGCTCAGAATAACTTCTTTTTCTTTACCCTCGGGTCTCAATGTGAAGTGTGGAAACCATCGATACGTTCCACAGGTTCGCTTCAATTAAGAGCACACCGGTGGGCAAACGCATGAGGGGTGGGGAGAGAGGAGCAGACTTTGTTAAGTGTATGATAGTTCATTGCATTACCGTGAGGCCCGAGATTAGGCGGGGTGTTCAGGCCAATAGTCTTGAACGTGTGCTTTCGGGCGAGTGTGCAGGTATATGACCGAGCCACCGTTTCAGTGATCCGTGATAGGGAGAATCCGCAGCTGGGGAGTAGCAAAGTAGTGCTTGTGACTGCAGAGACCGCACCCTTTGTAACGCGGCACACCCTATTTTTGTAGGTGGGTCCTTTTCTTAAAAGTTGCCCCCCTCCCCCGCCTTTTCTCCACAGCGTCAAAACCTGGCTGCGATACTGGGATGAATAAGTTTATGAAAAACAAAAACTAAACAGGTGCTATCGATGACATGTATCTCACTCCAGGAGAACTGTATCGGTATTCTATTTGTTGCAGTTACTCAAACACATAGTAATAGTAGTAATGTTTTTGCAATGAATACAAATGTTTTTTGAAACTCAGCAAACAGTCCCAGAAATAACAAAAGAAGCAAAGAAAAGAAAAAAAACATTGGGTGCGTTCATTGTATTAAGTCGGAAAATCTAGTGCGTAATAAATGAAAAGATCGCCAAAGTTGTAGTGGGAGTGTTGAAGCAAAGGCTCGATTGTTTTTTTCTGACAGAAGGCTTTGTAGTCGCCTGAATCTTAAAAACAAAGGCGATGAGCTGCCTACAATAACGCGTCGTTTTTTACTGGTTTTTACCGTCGCACCTAACTATGGTCGAATGTTTAAACAAGGATACAATTTTTTAGAGCACTAATGAATATCAGGCTTATTAGTTGACCCCCTTACAACAGCTATACAATAGTTCTTATAAGCACTGATCCAAATGCAAGTGAACTCAAAAAGTTAAGTAAACGTGTGGCACAGTGATTGTCTGCTTAGAATCAACTAATTGCTAAAATTAAAGGCCGACCGAAATTCGGTTTCTGTATCGGTTTCGGCACCGAAAGTATGCAAGTGGCCTCTTTCGTTGTAGTTTCGGTTTCGGCCAAAGCCAAAGAGTTAGCTTTTGGTTAGATTTCGGTTTAGGTCGAAACCGATATTGATTTTCTGTCATCAACCGAAATCTATTTCAACTTTCAAAATTCAGACTTCAGACTGCAGCTATTACTCTGCTTATTGATAATTTCATTTAGTTCAATTGTTGCGAATAAATCTGTGAGATGTAGAAAATTAAAGTTAATAATAAACGGATTATTTAATCACCCTAAATAATGTCGAAAAATGGAGTGAGGGATTACTGTGCAATCTTTTTTTTAAGCTTTTGTTTGTCAATTTCGATTTATCTTTCGGTTTCGGTCCAAGTTGCAATTAAACTTTCAGTTTCAGCTTCGGTATTGTTTCATTTTCGGCCGAAACCAAAAAATTGCTTTTGGTCGGCCTCTAGCTAAAATTACACAATACAAGATAAAATAAATTATCTTTGTACAAACTTATTTGAAGTAAAAAATGTTAAGTAATTCATTCACAGATGGCAAATAACGTTGCCGTAAACACCCAAATGTCTGCAACCTCTTTTATTAATATTATTATTATTAAAGTTATTATCAACAACTAACATACGAACCCTCGCATGCTTTTATGGAATCTGTAAAGTTGAGTCTATCCTTGGACCAAAAAACACACATTGCTTCGTCATATTGGACATTCAGTACAAAGCGTGGATTCTGACGACACTTGAAATCTTTAACTGTAATCCGCCGTGCATTTGTTTTGTCTATTTCCTGTACTAAAAAGATATATTCAAATACACAATTTAAGACATTTACCTTATATTATAAACAGTTTTTTTAAGGTGCACCAAAAACCTACCAGCTTTACTTTGAAGCAACAAACCAATACATTAACAAGGTCAAATAGCATTAGAGAACAATGGGAGAAATGTATTAAAATAAGTAAATCATCATCATCTGCGTCCAATCTTCAGCTGGCTGACGCAACTGTGCCTTTCTCTCCCACTGTCAAGAGCCTTGGCGTCTATCTAGACTCCACGCTGTCCATGCAGCCCCACATCTCCCTCCTCACCAAAATCTGCTTCTTCCTTCGTATTGCCGCCATCCGTCGCTATCTCACCCAGGAGGTTTGTGTGAAGCTTGTCATCTCTCCCCACTTCTTCCGCTTGCATTATTGCAATTCTCTCTAGGCTGTTCTCTCGGCCTCCTCCCTTCAGGGCCTCTAACGTATCCAAAACTGCGCTGTCCGACTAGTCCTAAAGAAGAAGAACGAGTCAAATAATATCACTCCTCTGCTCCGATCTCTGCACTGGCTACCCATCAACTACCGGATCTCATATAAGCTAGTTTCTCTCTGCTACAAGTGCCTGAATGACCCTGCCCCGGATTACCTTCGCTCCTGTCTTGAGCTCTATACTTAATCCCGTCTTCGCTCAGCTTCTGACGCGCTGACTCTTCGGATCCCTCGTGCGAGGCCAGTATCCGCTGGCCAACGTTCATTCTTCTACACGGGACCATTCGCCTGGAATCACCTCCCACTACAGCTTCGCCAGAGCCCTTGCTTCGATACCTTCTGAAGACTCACCTATTCCAATAGCAGTTTTCGCTTGTACTTATATAACTTATATACATTTTTGTCTGATGTTCGTTGTCTGTACTCTTTAACTGTCGTCAGCGCATAGAACTGCCATCAACGGGATTTGCGCTATTCAAGCTCTAATATTATTATTATCAATGTATATTAATACCGTGATTTTGTTCATATGATTTTAATATGTATATAAATATACCATTTACCTTTTAGTCAATTAAAAAGGAGGTACGACTCAGAGATGAATAGACTAAGAGACCATTCAAAAAGATTTCTTAGCCTTTACCAGGTTTTGAACCCAGTACTATCGATATTACATCAAAGCTCACATCAAATAGACCACTGTGTCCCATTAGCAGAAGTATGCAATGTATTGATTATCTGAATAAATTGTGTCGAAATGTTTAAGTGATTCTAAGTTTAATGACTTGTAAAAACCAGGAAAACTGGTAACTTAACATCCTTTAAAACATTAATAAAAATGCAAGACTAGACTCGTACCACGGATGAGCGTAGGACGCAATCTTCTTTATAGAAGGAGCGTCTGTAATGTATTAGATAAGATGATCACATTGTGGGTGTTTTATCAATTTAAAGGCGCCACAAATTTGCTGTCCAAATTTCAGCTCGATCGGACCACGGGAAGTGGTCGAAAAATCGAAGCCAATTTTTGCACCATGCATTGACGATTGACGATTGCAGACATTGCAACTTAATATAAAGGGAGTAAAAAGGCAATTTGGCGGAAGTTCAATTACGCGGTAAAGACAAGAACTAATTAAATAAAGTAAACGAGAGATGATTTTATTGAATCAATAATAATTGTAGTCTTAAAGTTTGAGGAAAAATGTTTATATTATTATACTCTATCATTAGCACTATAAATGTGACCAAATCTGACAGTTACTGACATGTCTATAGTCATGATCATCGCTAATTCCAATAAATCCAAATTACGAATAAAATACGTCAGATATGGCACGTCGATGGACTTTCAATGGCACGCAGAAGAGGCCTTAATAGCCTATTCAAGTCTCTTTTACAAAAAATAAGTGCACTAATATATTTTAAAAAATAGTAAAACAAAACAAATTGTAGTCATGCGTTTTTCCGTCCTTTTAATAGTAAAATAATAATTGAGAAAAACAATTAACGAGAAAAAAATACTTACTAATCACAGAAAAAAGCAAGATTGACATAACAACTGATATCATTTTGTTGAGTAAAATAGTTCACTTTTGAATTCGTGTTCGCTGTTTAATTTAAGAAGATGGCACAGCTGTATGTCTATTTTATTGACATGATTACGCTGAGACACGTAGAAAACATTGACCAATAAAAAATAAGTTGGATATAATTGATTTTTTTGTACAGTAAAAGAAAACATAAAGTATCCCGACTGACCGAATTGATCCATAGGGATCGGTAAAGCAGCTTCAACAGTTTCTTTGGCCATGGCATACTAGGTGATTGTATGGCCAGCACTATGCACAGCCGCATTTACTTTACCCCGACTAAAGTCAGGTACCCGTGAGAGATGGGTAGACTCAGGAACCCCCTCCACACCCGGGAAAAAATCCTAGCCTGCACCAGGATTCGAACCCTAGACCTTTGGTACTCCAGCCGAACGCGCTGCCACTCGGCCACCTGCTCAATTTTTTGTACAGTAATACCCTGAAAATTTGCGCTTATGAAAAATGCCGTTTCACGATTACTGTACACTCTGCTTAGTTTACCGCTTATAATTAATACAGGAAATTCTCCCGATGTCAGGCTGAGAAGCGTGAGAGAAGCAGTAACTTAAAAAAAGACAAAAAGAAAAGAAATAGGCTTACGCATGCAATAAGACTCGCAAAGAAAAGAACATGTTCAGTCTGTTCTGGGTGCTGCATGTACGGGCTCCAGTAGGATGAGTTCCCTGGTGAATAAACTACTCAGGAAAATATAACAACACCTAGATATTGCCTAACGTGAGCAAAGGGCAGACTGCAGGACCTTTAGGCTAATTTTTTGAAGAGACAATGAGAAATAGCTTCTGTGATCAGTGGCGTAGCTAGGGGGGGGGGTACATATGTCCCCGGGCGCCACGTTAGGGGGTGCCAAAATGAGTATTAAAACTCATTATTTAATTTTATTTTGATGTAAACAAATGTATCCCAAATACGTTTGCAAGATTGAATTTTGGAGCTCCACAAATAGCTTCATTACAAACCAGTTGGCAAGTATGATTTCGGCACCCCATTGAGCATTAAGGGGCGCCTATCTACTAAAAAAAAGACACATACACAATGTAGGATTGCACTTGGCGTTTTTTTTTTTTAAACAAAGATCAGTTCGGGTTCAAATATTCTTCTTCATATACTGAAAGTGGCATCTGCTGAGGAAACCACCAGAGACGTCGTTGTTGAACAGGTTCAACAAGACGATTAACTTTCTGAAATTGACGAGGACAATGAGATTGAATAATTTTCTTTTGATGAAGAAGCTAAAGATGGTGTTGTTCTTGTTCCTGCTGTCCTAAGATTTCATGATGTTGGCTACTTAGAATTTGATCAAACGACAAAGCTATCGATAATACCACAGCCTCTTCGTGATGAATTGATAACTCTCGGATCTATACCCTTTCAGCATAGAGGCAGTCTACCGTCATTAGCAGGTGAACGTTCGATTACTTCGTCATGGTTTAAACGCCGAGTAGCAAATGGAGAGAAAGTATATCGCTCGTGGCTATTATATTCACCAATTAATAAAGCTGCTTACTGTTTTACTGTTTCTGCTGTCTATTGTTTACATCATCAAGTTCAAACCCACGATCCTCATTAGAGTTAACCAATGGTTTCAACAAATGGAGAAAGCCAGAAAAACTACAGTCTCATGAAAACAGTCCCCGCCCACCGCAGAGCTTTTACTACATGGAAGGAAGCCGAGCGGAGGATAATTGATAAAACTGAAATTGATGTCCAGGTCCAAGCTCAAATTCAATTGGAAAAACAACGTTGGCGCGATATTTTGAAAAGAATACTTACCTGTATTAAGTTTCTAGTTTCACAAAATTTGGGACTGTGTGGCCATGAGGAACATATGCATAAGGACGAGGATAAAATTGTTGGAAACTTTCTCTTTGTGATCAAATCGTTGCTCAGTATGATCCACTGTTAGAAAAACACCTGCAATATGCCTGAGAAAATCCAGGTTCAGTATCTTATTTATCACCGGAAATCCAAAATGAATGTATCCCACCTACTTGCATCGACTGTAAGGAATCAGCTGTTGAGTAAAATCAGAAAAAACAAGTACTACGGTATCTTACTTGACTCAACACCCGATCTAGGACACCGGGAAGAGCTTTCTCAAGTCATATCTCTTGCGGATATTTTCAGTTCAAGGTGCCTGTCTATGATTGATAAAATCCTCCAAGATCATGCACACCCGCTTCATGATAGTTACATAATATCTAGTCGAAGTGGTCGGCTTCTATCTATAAGGGCATGAACAGAGAGATTTAAGAACTCTTTTGTTCCACTGTCAGTGAGACTCTTTCAAAAGAATCACCTTTCAGCCAGGAAATACAATGGCTCAATAGCTGACTCCTAAATAATAGGCCTACTTTTTTCTTGTATGATAAATGGTATGATAGTGTGCGTGAATGTCTATTGTGTTTGAGTACAAATGGTTCTTTAATATTGTTTTAGGTATGCTGAAAGACGGAATTTATGTAATCAAGTAAATTTTCCATTCATTTGGATCAATAAAGCAATCTTATCTTATCTTATTATATTTGTGGATGTGGACTTTCAAACTAAAAAAGTAAGCATCAAAGAATCATTTTAAGGTTTTGTTCAGATACATTCCAAAGATGCAGCAAGCCTTGAAAGAGTTTTCGTGGAGAAACTGGAATCTGTTAACATACCTCTAGCCGACTGTCGATCACAATGTTATGACAATGCTGTTATAATGACTGGGCATATATCCGGCCTTCAACAGCAAATATGTGACAGAAATCACAGAGCATTGTTCGTCAACAGTAACAACCACAGCTTTAACTTAGCAGGAGTACACTCAGCTAAACAGGATCCAGTTGTTATCACATTTTTAGGAACAGTTGAAAGTATATATTTGTTTTTCTCTGTTCAACAACTTGTTGGAAAGAATTAAAAAGAGTTGTGCCAATCACAGTGAAAAGGGCGCCTGAAACACGATGGAGTGCACAATCAGAAGTTGTTAACGCTATTTATGAAGGACTAGATGAACTAGTAAGGCTGTTGGAAAAATTATCAGAAGATGTAACTATGACGCATGACACCAGAAGTGATTTAAATATTTGCTGACAGGTATATTAAACTTTAACTTCCTAGTTTTGTTACATTTCTGAAACATCATACTTGGGAAAATTGGTCGTGTCCAGAAACGGTTGCAGGATCCTACTATGAATTTCAAGGAAGCAACATCTTATCTTGAATTGCTGGAGCAAGAACTTGTCAACATTCGTGATAATTTGAGCCAGGATGCGGTAGACAATGGAAAATCAAGATGCACAACTTGAGGAATCGAGGTTGACAGAAGGATTAGACGATATCGAAGAATGCCTGGAGAATTAGCGAGAGATGCAGGACTTTCTGCAGAAGAAGAATCTGCACGTGTTATGAACAGCGTAATTGATAGACTCCAACAGGAGATATCAATACGGTTTTTACGTCTAAAAAGCTAAACACGAAATTTGAATTTTTACTAGACGTCAAAAACTATTCTCGCTGAGACAAACGTCGATACAATTCGTCAAAATTGCTGGAAATTTCTGCGACACTGACGTTATTGGTCACGATTTGTGCATAGAAATCGGAGACTGCAAAATGTTGCGCAGTAACCGGACTGAAGTTCTACCGGAAACTCCATTGGATCTTCTTGGTTTTATTGTTTCATATGGAGATGACGTTTTTCCTAATCTGCGCATTTCACTGCAAATACTTCTAACAATTGCTGTTTCAATTGCAAGCTGTGAGCGGTCCTTCAGCAAATTAAAGCTTATTTTGTCTTATTTATGTTCTTCAATGGGACAAAATCGTCTGAGTGATCTTGCACTCCTTAGCATTGAAAGAGAAACACTTAAGAATATAAATTTTGACAACGTGATTGACGAGTTTGCGACAGTCAAATCAAAGAGGATAAATTTTTTGGTAGACTATATCTATTCCAGTCATGTATAATTAGTAGAGTTTTTTTCAAATAAATTGTTTACAATCGTATAGATAAATATTAGTCTGTATTCTATTTCATTAAAATACCAGATGCTTCGAAAATGAACCATATTGTAAGTTGTGTGTTTCTGTACTTGTATCATTCACTCACACATCTCTTCGAGGCGTTCATAAAAGTACTAAACACTCCAGAACAGCAAATGATAAGTTTATTTACACACACATATTTTTATGTCCTCACAATTTATATGAACATCCATGCACAATATTATTGATATATATTCACTCAATTGCATTGCAATATACATAATAGAATTTACAGAATAGATTCACTGAGATCTCCAATATTATATCCATTACAAAATATCCACATAAAAACTACAGCTCCTATCTCCACAAAAGCTGGATGCCCACTACTCTACCAAGGTCGAGTCTCTCGTCACCTTCTAACCTTTCTCTCACAACACGTGAACTAACAAAAATCACTAAAACTGCGCGATAACTATAGTCTTCTCTTGTCATATAATAAATATAGTCTGTTTTTGCTATCAAGGTCAAGGTTTTACTCTTCTTTTCATTGGTTATCTCTCTTTGACCATAGACTATTTATTATGCTCTGTTTCAATCACTGACACATATAAACCGTAAAATTTCAAAATTTTCTTGGGGGCTCAGTGAGCCCCCAGACTCTAAGGGTCCGAGAAGGGGCGTAGACTTTGTGTCATGTCCCCGGGCGCAGATGACCCTAGCTACGCCACTGTCTGTGATTATGATAAGTTTTTAGCTGTGGTGAAAACTTTGTAGACACTCCTCTGACAAAATACATTTCACTTTCTGAAAATCCCATGCGGAGTTTTATCTTTGGATCTCAGCCTGCATCTTCCATTGTTCAACGCATCCCAGTGAAAGTTGTGTTGTTCTGACTGGAATATCGGTTTGCTTTTTTTAGTAATTATTGTTATTAGTAGCATTAAGTACGCCACAGTTCCATGCCTATTTAAGGCGACTGCCAGAAAGACTCAAACTAAACAAAAATGACCTGGACCCAATGGGCTATAAACTTTTTGCCGTCTCCAGTTTCACTTGTACATAAGATATTTGAAAACGTTCTCTCTTAGCAGGTTGTAAAGCATCTGTAATGTTAGGAGTTTTACTGTAACATAAATGAGACTAAATCTCTAACCAGGAGAAGAGAGAGAGAGAGGCAAAGAGAGAGAGATATGAAATGATAAACCTAAGTACGTATGTACACCAGTGTTAGATATACAACCATTCCACGTAATCGTCTTCTAATTACTTTGTCAAATATGTTTGAATAAAACAATCATATACTCCTTGATCATATCGTTTTAACCTACTATGTACTCAACGCTATATTACTCTGTACTCCATGCTGTATATCATTGTTAATTGGAAAAATCTCAGGTTTCTGCGAGCTAGCCAATATATCTTGTATATGATTTTTTATTGCAGTGTCAAAAACTAACGAGAGCTCATTTATTTTCAATTTTCTTTACTAATCATTAGTAATCAAAACACCTAACATTATTATATGTTCTTATTATTAATATTAAATGTTTTGTTATCATATCTTTCTAATCGATAGTATACGGTGCAATCATTGCTCTTCTTTACGTACAATACACCTTGGGAATAACCTCTGTGGTTATAATTGGAGTTTGTATGAGTAATAATATATTATCATCATTTTTTCTAAATGTACATTTTATTCTAGTCTATTGTTAACTCAAATATTTGTAGTGAAATTCCTTAAATGAATGATTAATATAATAAGCGTTTTAGTAAGGAAGTAGTTTGTGTGTGTGTGTTATAATGTGCGCCTGTATTTACACGTGTGTTTCTGTAAGTGTTTGTGTACATTGGTGTTTGTGTACTTGTTTCTGTATGCGTATATAAGTGTTCGTGTGTGAGTGAGAACGTGAGTGAGTACTTGTGTGTGTGTTTGTACAAGTCTGTAAACATGTGTGTACGCGTATGTTTGTACGTGTGATAACTGTATGTGTGTACATGTGTGTGTACATGTATATGTACATGTGTGCTAAGGTCATTGGATCGTTCTGCTTGGAGCCGCTTCTAGAGACATGAAACCCTTAATAATTAGACTCAGAAGAATTAATTGGACTAACTCCTTAGAAACCAAATACAATAAACTACAATATTTGTAAAACTAGGAAACTTGGCATGATACAGATCAACTAATTCTAAAGGAAAAAGTTATTCTCTGTGAACTATATACATAACATACAAAACTAGCACTGTCCTTTCTCTTAAAACGAGAAAAAGGCCCCAATGTGTGCTTTCTGCCATGTCACTCATACAGTTTCACATATTTTGTTGTAATACAAAACATTTTGCGAAATTCGACATAAATACTATTACTGTAGAACCCTACATGAACTTTTCAGCAAAATTTAAGCAAAATATATAATAAACTATATTAAAGACAGCCAACTGTACTACAGAATTAACCAAAATATAAGAACAATAAAATAGATACAAGAAAAACATGACTACAACATCAACAACAAAGTCTTATATAACCTTCGATGTTGATGGGCCGGTAACAAATACAAGATAAAGATGCGATTAGTCTAGTATTTTGATTAATGTTTTAAATTATGTTAGGTTACTAGTTTTTCTGGTTAGTTCAGGCAGCCCATTCCATGCCCTGGTGCCACTCTGGAAGAAAGAGTATTTATAATAGGCTAATGGGATAATACACGTTTTTGTCCTTATGTTTATCCGAGTACTGTAATATATCGTTATTGTGTTGTATTTTCTAGTCTCAACTTTTGCCTTATAAAAATGTATTCGGAGCCTCCGTAGCCTATATGTTTCTTATGTTAGGAAAAACCTGTGTGATGCTAATTTTCCGGAGAAGTTTAATTACCACAGGACACATCCAGCAAGAGTCCCGCAGCCTCCAAATCAGACTGATTATGTTCTTACCTTCCGAGTCTTATGGCTTGCGTAAGTGTAATTTCTTTACTTTTACAACAACTGTTAGTCTACGTTAAGGTTATTTTTTTCCCCAGCGCTACTCAGTCTGCCTTCTGGTTAGTTTAATTTTCAAAACACAGCTTGTAAATCTAGCAGTAGACGCGAATCGTGAAATAGCAGATTCATAAGGCACAAATATTCAGTGTTTTACTGTATTGAAAAAGCAATGCTTTCCAGCTAAGATTCTTATGGTCAATTTTTTTTATTTTTTACATAGCTCAGTATAAACAATGTATTGCTGCACCATCTTCTTAAGCATTTAACACAATGAACATCTATTTAAAAAATAATTTTTTTTGTCACCGAAAAAAAGGAAATATTGTTTTTGTCAATCTTGCTCATTTCTGTGATTTGTAAGTTTTTTTCCCTCTATAAATTGTATTTCTCAACTATTATGTATGCATACAGTTTGAAAGTGTACAACATTATTGCTTGATGCAAACGAATGTTCCTGTTTTGTTTGTATGTATCTACAGGTTGTGTTTCTTTTTAATAGCCAAGGACGCAATTCTTATCTAATTTATTTTAAAAACAAAGCGACATTAAACTTAACATGACTAACACTTTGAGTATTAATTATCGCCTGCTCACTTTTGATGTTATAAACGAATTCCTCATAACTAATATTGTAGCCTAACGGTACATAGCAAATGGCCATTTCCGTTCATTTACTATATTGAACGCGAGTTTCACTATGTTGAACGCGAGGGTCTTTTCGGGTTTTCCCAATTCTGCTGTTGTTTTTTTTAATGTGGCGAGACCTTTTTTAAAAGTTACGCACCGCAATTTGGCTTGGAGAGTTTGAATGGTGTAGGCTACTTTAAAAAAAATACTATCGTATGACGTAATGTCTATCAAATTATTATTTTTTTCATTATTGATGTTTGCATTATCATTTAAGTAAAAGTAACCAAATGTTTTAATTATTTAATGGATTTACATCGTTATTGAGAATATCCTTTAATAGGCGACTGTATACACTCTATAAATTAAATGATACCAATTATAAAAAAAAAAACAAGTTAGGCCTAAATATGATTACTTTTAAATACCGGGTACCATAAGCTTGACAGCAACAATATAAAATAAAAACTAAATACCGAAAGAAACGTTCTCAATACTGTTTTATTGATACAATAAGCAAGAAAAAAAATTAAATACCCAAAAAAATCTGTCTCAATTTAGTTTTTATTGCATTGAAATATCATTTTCTATTTTTGTTTAATATTATTTATCTTTTTCATTGTTTTGTATTAATGTTTTTTTTTTCTTTTAGATAGTACATTACTGTTAATTTAATATTATTAATAACAAGTCAAGTCAACACAACTGTTCGCTACATTTTAAAATCGAATTTAAAAGTCTCTTTAAAAAAACAGGACGAGCCTTTCGGCTCTTGTGTCCAGGGCGTAACGCTTAGGATTGAGCAGCCCAGCGATCGTTCTTAGCGGTTCCTCTAAGGATCATTATCGTGGTGGCTCGCCAGTATACCTGCACTGTCACCCGGTAGCACAAATCCTATAATATCGGTACATGCATTCAGGCATCGGGTGGTTCTCGAGACGGGATTGCAGCGTCCATTGCTTCCCCCCCTCCGAGACCAGTGGCCTCTCGGCAGTGTAATGGACATCGGACCCGCTGCGGGGGCTGTGCCCCATGCGTTCGCCCGCCAGTGTATTCTTAATGCCACTTAATGGGAATGTATCGGCGGTTTAAACACTACGCCAGTACTTAAGGCCACAATTCCTATCCATATGCAAGGGTCAGGTTGACCAGAAACAAATAAAAATAACAAAAACTAAATACCGAAAGAAACATTCTCAACACTGTTTTATTAATACAATTTTTAAAAATTACGCACCGCAATTTGGCTTGGAGAGTTTCAATGGTTTACATTAAACAAAATACTAGCGTATGACGTAATGTCTATGAAATTATTTATTTTTTCATTATTGATGTTTGCATTATCTTTTTAAGTAAAAGTAACCAAATGTTTTAATTATTAAATGGATTTACGTCGCTATTGAGAATATCCTTTAATATGCGACTGTATACTGTCATGTATATTGTTTTTCCAAGAATTGGAACACGCAATGTTTATTCTTCTCTCTCTCTCTTTTCTCACTACACACAATATTAGGACGTTTAGTAGGAAAACGAAAGATTCTAGGTAATGTTGGGATTCTGTGTTGATCTCAAATTCTCAGGGTCTGGGAACGACTCATTATTTAATAGGGGAAGTTCCTATCGTTTTTGTTATGAGTTTAGTAATGATACCATGATTTTCACCCCTACTGGTAATGGGTCTGTCCCTTGCACCACTCGGATAGTATTTAATGATTAGTTTTGTCTGAAAGACAGAGAGTTTCAAAATATGTTCCTTTGAGAACGTTTGTGTTTGCACTATTTTATTCTAACTGTACATAATAGATATATTGTATATATTGAACATATCACCTGAAATAAACTATCAACAACAGTTACACTGAAGCTTCCTTGTCAAGTTACTATTCTATTGTGTTGTATACATTACTATAAGATTTATCTACTACTCTAATGCCCAAGAAAGGAAATGTTGGAATACAAATACTGAGTTTGTGCCCAGGACTATAAGAAGAGTTCGTGTAATACTGAAACATAAATACTAATAATTAAAGTCCCCCCTAGGACTAACGAGAATTATCAGCAAGATCTACACAGCTCTGGCCACAAGGGGATTGTGGACGTAAAAATACACTCTATAAATTAAATGATACGAATTCTACAAAAACAAGTTAGGCTTATAAATGATAACTTTCAAATACCGGGTACCATAAGCTTGACAGCAACAATACAAAAAAAAAAACTAAATACCGATAGAAACATTATCAATACTGTTTTATTGATACAATAAGCAAGAACAAAAATTAAATACCCAAAAAATATTTCTCACTTTAGTTTTTATTGCATTGAAATATTATTTTCTAATTTTTAAATATTATTTACCTTTTTGATTGTTTTGTATTTATGTTTTTTTCTTTCAGATAGTATATTATTGTTAATTTAATATTATTAATAACAAGTCATGTCAACACAACTGTTCGCTACATTTTAATATCGAATTAAAAAGTCTCTTTAAAAAACCCGGACTAGCCTTTCGTCTCTTGTGTCCAGGGCGTAACGCTTAGGATTGAGCAATCTCTGTCCGGGCTCCAGCCACCCAAACGACACGCCGAACGGGTAAGGTTTCTTAGCCCAGCGATCGTTCAATGCGGTTCCCCTAAGGATCATGATCGTGGTGGCTCGCCTGTATACCTGCACTGTCACCCGGTAGTACAAATCCTATACTATAGGTACAAGCATTCAGGCATCGAGTGGTTCTCGAGACGGGATTGCAGCGTACATTGCTTCCTCCCCCCCCCACCCACCCCCGAGATCAGTGGCCTCTCGGCAGTGTAATGGACCTCAGACCCGCTGCGGGGGCTGTGCCCCATTGCGTTCGACCAGTGTATTCTTATTGGGAATGTATCGGCGGTTTACACACTACGCCAGTCCTTGAGGCCACAATTTTTGGGCATATGCCAGGGTCATGTCGACCAGAAACAATTAAAAATAACAAAAACTAAATACCGAAAGAAACATTCTCAACACTGATTTATTAGATGTCTAATACAATAAGCAAGAAATAAAATTAAATACCGAAAAAAATCGTTCTCACTTTAGTTTTGATGGTATTGAAATATTATTTTTTATGCTTTTTTTATTATTTACTTTTTATTGTTTGGTATTGTGGTTTTTTTTTCTTTTAGATAGTATATTATTGTTAGTTTAATAGGCTATTATTAATTAAAAGTCAAGTCAACACAACTTTTTGCTACGTTTTAATATCAGAAGCTTGACAGTAACAATTATTATGCATATACCAGGGTCAGGGCGACCAGAAACAATTAAAAAGAACAAATACTAAATACCGAAAAGAAACGTTAATTGTCTCTTTTCTTTCTCTCTTAACAAAACACATTGTAGTCATTCGTTTCTCCGTCATTTTGACGGGCATAACCACTAGTTTAAAATAAACTATCTCGGCACAATATCATATCGATTAATTAAAACAATGGCATAATAAACATTTTACTTTTTTTTAAAAAAATTTGAGCATTACGCCAGTAAATTACTGAATAATTAAAGGTGAAATTAGGTTATTCATTGAAAGACTGCAAATGAAAAGATTATAATATACGTTAGATGATTTGTTTCATTCCCCCCCCCCCTCAATAAAACTAACAGTATATTACACTTCTGACTATTGTTTTAAGGAAAATACGAATAAATTGATACATCTTTTCTAGTTTACCACATTACGAATTCACAATGTTAACATATTCTAATATATCATACTTTGGTAGGCCTATGTTAGCAAATCATAAATACATTTAATAAAACATTCGTAAACATGTGTAGGCCAATTTTATAACCGGTGGCTTAGTGTTTTTTTATATTAGTTCACAAAAACTTTATATCAAGCTACCAGGGAGTTTTCTTTTTAATTACTCCACATATGTAACGAAAAATATTTATTATATAAACATAGCGAATATCATTTTCAATCTTTATAAAATTTAAACAAAAATATACCAATGGGCCAATGATGTAATGATCTTATTCATTTAAAAGACTGCAAATGAAAAGATTAGAATATACTTTATATGAATTGTTTAATTCCCCCCCCCTTTTTTTTTTGCAATAAAACTAACAGTAGGCCTATGCTACACTTCTAACTATTGTTATGAATTGAATACATCTTTTCTAGTTTACTATTTTTACTTGGGTAGGTCTATATAAGCAAATCATATATTTAAGAACACATTCGTAAACACATGTCGTGTTTACAAAAAAAGTATATCCTATTATTATTTTCGACGTGTTTTTTTTCCAAACAATATTTGATAAAAAAAAAAAGTAAAATATATAATTTGGTGAAACCTAAATCTAATTCTGTTAATAGTTAAACCATAGACTTTCGATTTTAATTTTTCATTGAGAAAATCATAGCGATTAAATAAAACGGATTTGTATAGGGCCTATCAATAACTTTATTTCCTGTATAGCAATTACGTTATTTAGAATCGGGAATTCCGAAAATCAGTGTTTCAAGTCATTATAGAGCAGAAATACTAAAGCAAGCGGTCCATGTATTTTATAGTCCCTGCTTAAACGTAAAACTATTATTTCACTAGTAATTAAAACGTAATGGAAAACATTTCCAAAATGGTTATAAAGATTCGGGATTTATCTTTTCCTCATATAATTGTTAAGCTGCTATTTTCTTTTATTTAATCTAAAATACATTGAAGATTTTATCATCTAAATAGGCCTAGTACGCCTCGAGGGCCGCATACTAATATTTATCAACCCACTGGCTTTAGTTTGCACACCACTGCATTACATAAATTACACTTAGTCTTTCTTTAAATTATATCTACCATCGGTGCGCAACAGTAGTCTAAACAAGAAATTAAACTTCTTTCTGCTGCTGTACGGGTATTTCCGAAACGTCACAACTGCGACGCAAAAAAACACCGCTCTTGAAAGCGCGCTACATGTGGGTCGATCAATGGCATGTTTTCCCGGCCAAAATGAATTATCTACGATAAATCTAAGGGTATTTTTGTCTAACGTTCATTTCCGATTTTTTTTTTGTGGGGCCGAAAAGCTGTAGATTTTTTTTTAGGTGAAACAAGTCGTGCATTAAAACATGAAGATAATCGTTAGAGCGCTTTTGAAGAAAATTTCCAGACATATATACACGTAAATATATAGTACCAGGTGACCGATCATTCGATCGGTGGGCTTGTATTTATCTAAACATAATTTAAATGATCGGTGGGTTTGTATTTAAACATAATTTACACGTAATAAAACGGTGCATACATTCCACTAAAATATTTATTACCTGGTATGGGACCATATTTGTCAATTGATTTTCCTGTAGTAGGAGACCTATATGCCTATATAGAGAGCTATTAGTCTCCTTAACAGTTAGCCATGTGTATGATGGAGGGCCCCTAGCAAATGACGCACTATCTGTCAAAGACTACCTGTACCTAAAATATTTCCTCTAAATACATTTGTTAATAAAATGAAAAAAAAAATGTCATTAACAAATAAATTTTGAATGCCCTGATCTTTTTCATAGGTCAGGTTGTTTTTTAATCAAGCTTTCAGCTAGTATTGTAGTTACAATGGCAATATAGCTGATTTTCAGCTAGTCCCAATTATTTATTGTCACGTTACCCTCACCCCCACCCGGCAATAAATAAACCACTTAAAACTCAATGTACATTTTGATACTTTTAAGAAATGAAGTCCTTTTTGATACTTTTGAGAAATGAACAAAGGACATCCTACTTGTAATTTTTATGAGCAAGAAGGTTTTAACGAGTATGAGACAATAATGAACAAAGAAATAAATGAATCTAAACTCTGAATAAATGATGATAGGTATTTAATTAGTAATAATTAGTATTAAAAATAATATTAGTATGTCATTTATTTATTAATGTATTTTTATTATCATATTTAATTAATGATTAGATAAATTACGAAAAATATTAAAATGACCAATTACTAAATATTAACATCAAACAGATAATAATAAATTATCAACGCTACATTATCAAAAAGACATTTTTTTTACAAATATACTTAGCAGCCCCACCCCACCCCATCTTGTCACTGCAGTGGAAAGATACAGTTTTTAAATATAAATATGATTATGACTGGAAAATGACACAGATCAATGCATTACTACACACCTTTAGCCAAGTAAAAGTACATTTAATATTAATTTCTCAATATAAATTGCCTTTTTTAAGAATTATTAAACTTGACACCAAAAAAAAAATTCTGTAACTTTTATGTTTAAAAATTGACAATACTGATGAAATCAAGTTATAAATAATAGAAACATAAAGACATTGTATTTAAATGATATAGGTTTTGTATTTGCCACATTTTGTTTCAGATACCTCTACATGCTGCTTCCAACATGACCCATATCTGTGGCCCACGCAATACTAGGTGATTGTGTGGCCAGTACTATGCACAGCCACCTTTACTTTACCCCAACTGATGTCAGGTATCCATCAGAGCTGGGTAGACTCAGGGACACCCAAGTCCTGGGAAAAAAAACCTAGCCTCCATCGAGATTCGAACCCAGGGCATTCGAATCGCCACTCGAATGCGCTGTCGCTCGGCTATAGAGCCGCACGATATTTTTTAAAGAAGATGTATGGTATTATTTGTCAAAAATAATTTTTGAAAAAAGAACACATAAAGATCTAAACTTTTTTTTAAATATGGAATAAAAAAATGTGTGCATTTAATGTTATACATTTTTATAAAACAAAAGTAATTGTCATTGACAAAGTAAAAAAGTATATGTGAACATACAAAATACAAAAAGTATGTTACTACAACAAGCTTGGAAAAATGGTTTGGTTAATGATCTAATTGTAACAGACGCTTATAATAATTTATATATAAGGTAAAACATTAATGAAAAACAATAATAGTATTATCATCAATATACTATCACTGAAATGATTAGCTTTGCAAATAAAAGAAAAATTGCTTAAAATGTATTTTGATGTGGCAAAAAAACAAAACAAAATATTTTTAACAAGGCATTTATTTAACAATAAATTCAAGGACATGTAAATTCAAGGAAATGTATTTTTATAAAGTTTATATCTATTGTGATAGGTCAATGTTTCCCATATGATTGGGGTTTTTTTTTGTGATTGGTTATTTATTTACCTGCTTCAACTTCCTGTATAGTTTTGTTTGTTTAAAAAGTTTTTCAAACAGGAAATGTGCCTTTACTATTTAAATTTATATTGCATACTTTTAAATCTGTAAATGAATTACACTTGTCAGCTGTACAGCACAGCTGAGAAACTTAACTTTGTGAAATACACAGAAGTTCCATCAGCGTTTATAATGTCTAATATTCAAAGTCCATTTACATTACATTGGCTAATATACTACAATTTTAAAAATTATATTGATAAAGGAGTTATACAGGAAAACCGGTTACACACATGATCTTTAATGTAACTTGCTTTTTTACTTCGGAAGTATACCTGTGGCTTATACACCGGCGCAGCTTAAAATCAAGATTTTACTGTGATAATTTTTATGAAATTTAACATGTGAGTTACATTAAGTATAACATTAATTGTTGAAACATGTAATAAAAAAAATAATAGTTTAGTCAACTTTATAAAATCCCATAACCGGTAACAATAACTCTACAACGTGCTTCTAACTTGGCCAGTGCATTGAAAGACAGCAACACTATTACTTCAGTTAAACTAAGCAGTGAACATGTTAATATTTTATAAAAAAATAATGTGGTAATTTACATAAAGCAGACCTATATGCTAGGACCTCAAAAAGAAAATACCATTAAAATACCATCAACTTCATCAAAAACACTATATATCAATATATATATATACCATACAGACAAAACATCAAATGAAAAACTACAGTCTTTTTTACAATTATATGAGATGGGACACTTCTCATCATAAAGCTGAACACAAAAGTCAATAAATGCTTAGCTGCATAAACTTTCAATAAGATAGAATTACTATTTCCATTTGTGGGGATATTTTCTAAAGAAGATTCAAGTAAAATTATTTGCCAAAATAATTTGTAAAAAATTAACACGTAGATATCTAAACTTTTTTAAAATACGGAATAAAAAGACAAAGTAAAAAAGTATGTGCATATTCAAGTAAAAATAAATTTCATTCCATTTCAGACTGTAACATACTTGACCTTAGGCTAAGAAAAGAAAAAAAACATGTTGCTACAACAAGCTCTGAAAAATGGTTTGGCTAATGATCAAATTGTAGCAGATGCTTAAAATAATTTACAAGGTGAAACATCAATAAATATTGAACATTAATTTTAAAATAAATCATCAATATACATTAATATATGCATTACATAGACAAAACATGAACATTTGATATTTTTGTTAATAGTTTTTCAATAGCTTTACAAATTATTTGAACTTTTAAATCTCGAGCATAAACCACTTTTCTTTCTTATCAAAATTTTCAGTCCGGGTTGTAGAGTTTTTTTTACATAGAAAAGAAATTTGTTAAAGATTCCATGCATCAGTTGTACAGCACATTTGAGAAACTTAATTTTGTGAAATATGCAGAAGCTTACTTAGTGTTTATATTGTCTAATATTCAAAGTCCATTCACATTACATTAGCTAATACACAACAAGTAAAAAAAAATATTGATACAGAAATCTTGCAGGCAAACCAAACATAATAAGGGTGCCGGTTATACACATGACCTTTAATTTAACTTGCTTTTTGCCTTCAGAAATATATACCTGTGGCTTGTACATAGGCGCAGTTTATAAACAAGATTTTACTGTAACAATTTTAATGAAAATTAACAAGTGAGTTACACTATAAATTACATGTAATGAAAAGCGCATAGTTCATTTAGTTAAAAAGTGCAAATATAAACATTAATTGTTGAAACATGTAAAAAAAAAAAAGGACAGTTCAGTTATCTTTATACAATTACATAACGATAACTCTACAACCATCTTCTAACTTGGCCAGTGCATTGAAAGACTGCAACACAGTTATTTGAGTTGCACTAAGCAGTGAACATGTTAACACTAAAAAAAATTATAATGTGGAAATTTACATAAAACAGATCTATTTGCAAGGAGCTCAAAAAGAAACTGACATGTTCACCATTAAAATAACACCAACTTTTTCAAAAACATGAAATACACTATGTATACTCTACGGACAAGAAGTCAATATGAAAAACTACAGTCTTTACAACTATATGAGAGGAAAACTTCTCAACATAAAACTGAACACAACAGTCAATAAATGCTTGTTGAAACATCTACATATACAATACATAAAAAGACATTGTGAACATTTGATACACTCACAGAAAAAAGTTGAGAAGCTTTACACATTAATTGAAATAATTTTAAAGGAAATACATATATATGTCAATACACATATATGTAATGAAAAAACATATTACATATTGTCTTTAAGTAAATGCATTATCATTATTATACAATCCTAGGTCAAGTGATAATCAGTCAACATACATGTATTTAAATGTTTTGTCATTCACCCAACTACATTATGGCTGATGGATGTCAGTATCAATTTACAGAAAACAGTATGACCCACAAGTTGGTTTCATGGAAGTTAAATATCCAAATATTACAAATAAATCTTAGAAAAATTACACATTCTTAGGTTATAACAATGTTACTTTTCATTTTGCAGTCATATACAACATAATAAGAAATACTTAATGTTGGTAATGTATTAAAATGCAGCATAAAATATTTCACAAAAGCACAATTTAGTATATATATATTTATTTACTTTTTTAAGTAAAAATGAAGTTAAAATTTTTATTTTTAATAGAAGTGCTTTCATTTAACAAAGTAAATGTCTTGGAGTTTTAATGTTCAGCATAGGATAATGATTTTGCAGATAACTATGTGCCTCACTAAGTGGTATTGAAGATCCTTAATAATTCTATTCCACTGGCCTTGGCACAGCTCCTTTTAACAAATTTCAAGAACCAGCAAGATTGTCATTCTTACACTGATGTCTTTAAAGTGTAGGTCTAGTCCACAGCTGAATCTTGAAATAAAAAAATTATATTTAATGTATAAGTAGGCTATAACAATTGTTCTACCAACACTTTATTAAATTTAATGTTATTCTATACAGGGCTGTGGAGTCGGTAGATAAATGTTCCAACTCCAACTCCTCATTTTTTTGTACTTCCGACTCCAGGTACCAAAATTTCCTCCGACTCCGACTCTTCGACTCTGACTCCACAGCCCTGATTCTATACCTCAGAAACACCTTTAGCTGGACAAAAATGTTATAATATAATCATTATTACTTTACCAATAATAACTATTGTTATTATTTTGTTACTACTTTAAATGTATCTGGAAAAGCTGATAAGTGTGACATTGATAAATGGGTGTTTTCTTGGATGAAGTATTTTTTTAAATTTAAATAGATATAGGATGATGCTCATGAAAGCTACACAATAGCTTCTTTTTATTGTAATGGACTAACTATAGGAATTATTGAGGGGCACAACACCCATGATGACCTTGCATGTAAAATTAGTAAAACACAAATATAACTTATAAACCTACCTTGTGTATCCTGATTTAATATCTCCTTCCAAACCACATTTCGCGTATGACTGTTGTTGTCTGGCGGAAGAAGAGCCTTCAGGCTGCACTGGCGCTTAATCCTGGAGAATGCCACGTACAGCATTCCGTGCATAAACACTGGCACCCTCAGGTCGATTCCAACAAACTGAAATGTTTGGCCCTGGGACTTGTGCACAGTCATGGCAAATGCTGGTGTCACAGGGAACTGGTGACGCTGCATTGTACTTCCCAGTTTGCTTTTGATGGAATCAAGGGTGATTCCGGGAATGTGCACATCTCTACCAGAATGCTCGCCTGTAATGATTTGAGCTTTTATCACGTTGTTACAAAGCTCAGTAACAGCCAAACGTGTTCCATTACAAAGTCCTTCTGACGTGTCCAAGTTTCTCATCAGCATAATGATAGTATTTTTTTTTAACTTTAGCTCATGTGGGGGCAAATCTGCAATGTCTATCGAATTTAAAAATTCTGCCGTAAATTCCAGAGCTCCTTCTGCTTGATCTTTTATTGAATCAAAACTGTAGTAAACTTTTTCATCTCCTGGCAACCTTTTAATGATTTCTTTATTTATCATGTTTACGTCTTTGTTCAAGGGCGTCAGTATCGCCCTCTCTTTCATAGCCTCGTAATTATGTGTTGCTAGGCTGTTTCCAAAAACCTCATCAATAAGGTTGCCATTTGATATGTTTGCTCTTGGTATGCTGATTTCGTTCAGCGCATTCTGTGTTAGCTCGCCATCCCCAAGCTTTAGGAGAAACTCAGCAAACTCAGTCTCCTCCGGATCCACTCGCATGTTCGCTTTCAATGAAAACATTTTGAAGTGTGGCCAAAGGTTACTCCGTTTTATTGAAAGATCGAGAAGTTCACTCCGGTTAGCTCGGGGCTGAACAGGAAGACACTGTAGGAAATCACCTCCCAAGACTACAACCTTTCCCCCAAAAGGCAGAGGGGAGTTTCCAATGGTGCGTAAAAGCTGATCTATACAGTGCAGACCATATTTAGGCAGCATGGGCGCTTCATCCATAAGAAAAATATCAACTTTCGCTAGTTGAGAGGCTTTCATCGATCCAGGTCTAATGTTGGAGATAGACTCTGGGGTGAGTGGCACACTGAGTCCAAATACCTTGTGCGATGTTTGTCCCTCGGGCAGCAGAATTGATGCAATGCCAGTGAAAGCCATGCATTTGGCATTGTAACCTTTCCCTCTAAGAATGTGAAAGAGGGTCTTGTATATAAAAGTCTTTCCAGTGCTTCCCGGTCCATCAATGAAAAAGCATTTCGGTCCAAGACTTGCCTTTGCTACTGAGCTCAAAATTGTGTCAACTATTTCTAGTTGTTTTCCTTTCAGTAGCTCATACATTTCTTCTCCAATGGCAGAAGACGCATCAGCGTTAATAAACTGCTGGTTCGGATCGTTTTCGTACTCATCAGTATTGTCCATACAAAACCGTTGCACCCAGTAACGGAAATTTCTTCCTTCGGTTGCTTCAGTGTTCAATTTGTAGGCGATAACACGATAAGCACGTTGGATGGCTTCTTCAACTGTTCCACCTGAGCGTTTTGCTTCTCGGATGAAGTCTTCTGCCAAGTCTTCTCTAAACATTTCCCACAGTCGTTTTGGATTCTCTGTAGAACCAAGAATCAGAATCTGAGAGAAAAGAGTTCTCATTGCCCTGGGAGACTTTGGCATGGCAGATTCTCGCAGACCATCTATCCACTGTTGGTCATCGTAGGCTAGTCCTCGAGCTAGGCAAGCTTGTTTGTAGGTAGAATGCCTGATGCCATTGACCAAAAGCAAATCATCAAAACTTGTAGCATCATTAACATGATACAGCAGCAATCTTAAATGGTAAAGTTCAGGCTGTGCTACAAAATTGACATTGTGGATGGGGCCAATAACATTTACTCGACGGATCCTGCTTACCCATTTACGTGATGTACCCACCCATTTGAAATGTTCGGGAATTTGCCAGTAGTGTCGATAAAGGACATCTTCTTCCCCACCATTTAGGCGACTATTTTCATATTTTTCTTTCAGTGCTTTGTTTGTTTTAAAATAAGCTTCTAGCGTTGAGCCTTTTTGCCCAATGTCCGCCAAGTCTTCCTGAGCCTGGTCAATGTTTCCTGTTCTGTACTCGCCAGGGAGATGGATGTCCAAGCGCTGTACAACATGGCTCTTCTTTTGGATTTCGTTAGCAAACAATCGCCAGCATGCTTCAGGCGGACCAATGCATCGACCTTCAACGTATGTGTCAGCTTCATTGTACATGAGCCTATTTTCTTTTTCAACAACTTTAATGGAAGCACAATCATGTCCCTTATAGATGTAACTTGTACAGATATTTCACTGCACGAAAGCTTCCAACATAGTCCACATTAATGTGGCAATTGTAGCGCTTCAGTAAATAAGGGTTGTATGAAGCTACGTGACGATTATCTCTTGTCTGCCTACTTCCATTCATGTCTTTGCGATACACAGCATGTTCATGTGAAAAGTCAGAGCTGCTCTGGTCCAACTTGGGATCATACCGGCGCCGTAACTTTGGCCGCTCATCGTCTACAAGAGATGTCACATCTTGAAAAGGTTTTGGAAAATCAAAACGACATTTCATGTATCCATTTTTGTTGACCATGCATGAGGCATTAGGGTTGAGCTGACCACAAGGATTATGCATCATCCACTTGAGGACCAGTTCTCTCAATTCAGGATCCTGACTGTCTGGAATTTCTGCTGAGATGAGATCATCAATTTCCTCTGGGTTATGCATTTTGTCTTCTGTGCTCATTATAAGCAGAAGATGCATATGTGGGAGGCCGCGCTTCTGAAACTCAATCGTATAGACGTAGGCAGCAACTTTCCCGGAAAATCTCATTTTTATACAAATCTGTGACAATGCTGTCAAATTTCAGTTTAGCTACCCTGGCGACGAGATCAGGTCGGTCTTGTGTTAGCTGCTCTAGGGCTAATCCGTCTTCGAAAACAATATGTTTTGCTTCTTTAATCTCCGGCCAATCAGGATTGCATGACATGGTAATGAAGAAGTCTGGAGATCCAAATCTTCTTACAATAGCCATGGCATCTTCAAAATGCTCTGCATAAAATCTTGTTGAGCCAGGGAATGAAGATGGCAAAATGATGGTCTCACCAATGACTGCATCTTTTTTCTTGACAGTTCTTCTAAAAAGTGATTGACCCCAGTGTACTTGTCTCCTAGAATTTTTTTCTGGTTGAACTTGATCCATTGAATGCGGTCACGTTCCACTCTAATGTAGGTATCAACCAGTTACTGTTGAAAAAGTCTGCCGCCAAAATGAAGTGCATTAAAATGCGTTTGGCGCAGATCGAGGTCATCAATGTCTGCTTGTGGTAGTAGATGTTTGGTGAGCCCTGGCCGTAATGCAATTCGGTACTGCGCAAGCTCAAGTCTGGTAAGATGATGGCGGCAAGTATAGGGTGTATGCAGCTGCATATTCACAGAATAGCCAAAAGTTCCATCGGGATAGAACAATGGGTAGGTGAAAGGCTCTGTTCGTTGATCTGTGTTCTTTAACGTAAATATTTCTTTGCCTCTCTGGTGTACCACCAGTTCATTTTCTGGAAGGCTTTGGTCAGCATTAAGGGTAATGACTGCACACACCTCATTAGACGATGGAACATTGTATCGCCTAAGGTCAACACATCTGGCTCTGTGAATAAAAGTCTCACATATGGGGGACTTATGCCTTCCGCTGATGCACGGTTATTGACATCTTGTTCCACCTCTTGCATCATCATAAAGCCCTGGGCAAAAACATTTTGGGCCCTAATCATCCTCTCAACTTTATTCATGAGATTGTGGCTGATGCCTTGGTTCAGAGGATGATCAAGTCTTTCCGCGACAGCTTGATTGGAATCCAGAAAGTAAATCTGGCCGTATTGCGGGCGTTCACTTTCACCTTGCGAATTTTGGGTAGGGTGGGCTGCCATATTCATTTTATGGTACACCATTTCCGCTGCAATGAAACTGTGTATCCCATGACTGTTGATTGTTCTGTTATCATCCATGTTGAATGACGCCAAGGCAAAAGATGAATTCAGGTTTCGAATTCTTTTGTGAAATTCTGCTGCAAGGGGATGGCGTCTTAAAAACAGAAGGACCAATTCATTGGGAAATGTCGGTGCTTCTAGCCTGATCCGACCGTGAAGACAGCAATCTCCAAAAGAATCTCTGTGTACCTTATTGCCTACCCTTTCTTCTGGGAAATGCAGAGCTTGACAATGAATACAGGTCACTCCAAATGAACCTAAACACTGATATGTAGTGTTGGTATCAGTTGTAGAAGCTCTCTTGTATGTTTTCTTTTGATTTTTCTGAAGGGCTGCTTTTTGTCTCGCATTTCGACGCCGTTGCTCTTCCAAGCGCCTGTCGTGTTGTACATTAGTTTCTTGTGCCAGTCGATGTGAAGCCTGTCGTCGCATGTCCTCTAGTCTCTGTATACGTTCTGTTGTTGTCTCAGTGTCAAGTCGCTGTGAAGCCCGTTGTCGCATGTCCTCTAGTCTCTGTATTCGTTCTGTTGTTGTCTCAGTGTCAAGTCGCTGTGAAGCCCGTTGTCGCATGTCCCCTAGTCGCTCAATACGTTCTGTTGTTGTCTCAGTGTCTAATCTTTGTGATTCACGTCGTTGCTTGTCCTCCAGTCTCTGCAAACGTTCTGTAGATGTCTCTTTGTCTAATCTTTGTGATTCACGTCGTCGCTTGTCCTCCAGTCTCTGTAAGCGCTCTTCTGAACTGTCAGCATCGATAACACTGTGTATTATTTCTTTGGCCCTAGATGAAGCACTTCTGCAAGCCCTGGCTGATCTGTCCGGAATATTTTGTTGGCGAGCACATTGGTCTTCATTACTTTCACTGAGTTCTCTGTCATTATTTGTGTCCGCCGACATCACCCGAGTCTCAGTCTCATTGAAATTGAATAGCCTTACTTTAACTTACTTTAAGTTCACTGTTAATGAAATGATGAGAATAAAATTCCTCCGAAGTTCCCATTTGACGTCTGCAAAACTTCGTGTTTTGCATTAGAACTTATAGTACGGTATATATATAGATCAGTGTTTCTAATCATTTTCTTCTAAATAATAATATTAGACAAACTGTCGTCTGCTACAGTGTTTTATGCCTTCTATATAGATTAGTGCACAAATCTTTTTATTCCAAAAACTACGTAATTCATTTCAGTGAAAGTTTCCATTCCTATGGGCAAAGAAAAAATAATAATTTCGCCTTTAATTTTTTAGTATTTAACAGGTGTCTTCTTAGTGTTGTCTTGTTAAAAAAAAAAAGTTCACAAAATCTTTATATCAAGCAACCAGAGAGTTTTTTTTTAAAATAACTTCACATATTTAACTAAAAATATTTTTTTTATTATACAGCCTACATAGCCAAATATGTAGGCCTAGGCTAAACTTGTCAGTATTAAGTCCAACAGAAATATGCCAATGAATGTAATGATCTTATTCATTTAAAAGACTGCAAATGAAAGTCAGATGAATTGTTTAATGTCCCCCCCCCCCTCAATAAAACTAACAATAATAATAATAATAAATGAAGCTTATATAGCGCATATCCCGCAATCAGTTCTATGCGCTTAACAATTACAGCCGATGATAACAATGACAGGCAAATAACTATTGTTATGAATTGAATACATCTTTTCCAGTTTACTTCGATTACTTGGGTAGGCCTAAATAAGCAAATCATAAATATATTTAATAACACATTCGTGAACACATGTCTGTATAAAAAAGTAGTTCCTATTATTATTTTTGACGTATTTTTTTTTTCCAAAATAATGTTTAATAAACAAAATTTACAAATAGGCATAGAGTTTGGAGAAATCTCATCTAATTCTGTTATTATTTAAACGGCAAACTATTATCTCACTAGTAATTAATACGTAAATATTTTTTTCTTTTTTTTTTTAAATTTAATCTAAAATATATTGAGGACGTTTTAATCTAAATAAGCTTCAAGGGCCGCATACTATTATTTGTCAGCCCGCGAGTCAACCACTGGCTGTAGTTTGCACACCCTGCATTACATAAATTATTACACTTGGTCTTGCTTTAAATTATATCTATCATCGGTGCGCAAAACAGCCAGCATAAACAAGAAATTAAACTTCTTGTTAATGTTGAACGGGTATTTCCGCAACGTCATAATTGCGACGCAACAAAACACCGCTCTTGAATGCCGCGCTACACGTGGATCGTACAATGGCATGTTTTCACGGCCAAAATCAATTATCTACGATAAATCTTTTGTGTATTTTTGTCTAACGATCATTTCCGATTTTTATTTATGTGGCCGAAAAGCTTTAGATTTTTTTTTAGGTGAAACAAGTCGTGCATTAAAACATGAAGATAATCGTTAGAGCGCTTTTGAAGAAAATTTCCACATAAACACATATATACATACAATTTTAACTCGTATATTATAGTATAGGACATACAATTTTAACTCGTATTATAGTATAGGATTTAGTAAGAAAGGTGATTTGAACGTTTATTGATGCTTGATGTAGGTCTGCTGTGTGGCATTTATTTCAGCGAGACATTGTTCTTTGATTTTTTTAGCGCATTTGGATTTTTATTGGTTTTTTTTAGGTTACTCTGACTATTTAATGATTTGAGAGTTCAGAGATTATTTTACAATCTATTACTACTCCTGGTCTGTTGGTTAGAATAAATATCAGGCATATTATCCCTTCTTTTCAAATTTTTTGTGTGCTAATAGATTGTTGTAAGTTTAGATTTTAAATGATATTGATAAAAGGTGTATTAATTAATTGATGTTTAAATGTTTTGGTGCTGTTCTGTTGAGTAGGTGTTAATAATTAATCCCAGAGAGATTAAAAGTGGCCATATTATCTAAATTACATCATTTAAAAAAATTATATTTAATGTTTATTAGCTGCTTGTACAGATAAGTCATCTGATTGTCATGTTTTCCCATTATAGTGTAAGGTTGTCTGTATATACTACATACAATTAGTGGTGATGAGTTGGGTTTACTACTTTTACTTACTATTCTTACTACCAGACCATAAACTAATAGTAATTTTAAAAAAATTTCAATGTAAACAACATTAATTATAATGTAGTACTACTGTAAGATTATCAAATTGAAATTTTACAAAAATGAAAGGAAGGATACTCTAATTATCTACCAGACATCCTTTTAAGGCTATATATGATCATTCCTGGCACATAATAAAAAGAGAAAAAAAAATCAAAAACACATATCAAATAGAGTGTAATGTATAGTACTTTTAATATTGCGGAAAATAAATGTAACATTATTTTTTCAAAATAATTTGTTACAATATTTAAATGTAATACTACTGTAAGATTATCAAATTAAATTTTACAAAAATGAAAGGAAGGATAGTCTAATTATCTACCAGACATCCTTTTAAGGCTATATATGATCATTCCTGGCACTTAATAAAAAGAGAAAAAAAAATACATCAAAAACACATATCAAAAAGAGTGTAATGTATAGAACTTTTAATATTGCGGAAAATAAATGTAACATTATTTATTCAAAATAATTAGTTACAATATTATGCATTAAATAAGTCATTATAACACATTTGTGCAATAAAATATAGATCTATATAAAGAAACATATTAAGCAAATGCATGAAGCATTTACGTATAAAGATCTGTGTAAAAACAGAGTTTACAATTATTTTTAATAAATTAGTTGTTGAACAAATGTTTTTCTATTTTTGAAATAATATACAATGGCAATTGTTAAACCAAAAATATATTCTTCTATTTCTAATATAGGACGCAACATTTTTTTTACAACAGACCCTTTCGGTAGTATGATATTACATTACTTATTTATTAAAATGTAAAGATAATTATTGGTTGTTTTTTTTTTATTTGGACACAATTTGTATAAATTCATCAATTATGAATGCAATATTTTTCTTCTAAACATAAAGTATAATAATAATTTTGAAAAATGTGTGTGCATGGTAACATCGTGCCATGCCTTAACATTATATTGAATTTACATTTGTATCGAAAGATATAATGAAAGATATTATTGCACTAAAAATTTATATGAAATGACATAAAAGGAATAAAAAAATTTAAATAAGTATACATATAATAATTTACTAGTGGTTGTATCTCATCACATACGTCATTACTATTTGGAAAGCAGCAATTATTAAAAATACAATATCATTATTTTTAAGATATAACGTATATTTAAAACACACATTTGTACAATTTTTTTTTAAGTTTATTGAAACGTTATATAAAGACTATTCTGTTGTCCTTGTTTTCAATCAATTAAATTATTTTAAGTAATTTACATTATATAACAGATAGTGGTATTAGTTTACTGATCAATGAATTGTTCTCGTTTCGTAATTGATACGGTGAATGTTCACACATCGGACTAAAATCTATTACAAGATATGTCATATACTCAGAATTTATGCTACACGCAACAAAGTCTTCTTGTTCTGCGAAGAGCATAGGAGACTGGAACCGGAAATTAAATTATGGACAAAACAAAGTAGAGAAATGATATTTGTTCCGTGTGTCAAACAAATGTCATCCAGGTGTATCTAAACAATAGCATCCGCTTTCACAATTGCATGCTGCAGATCGCTCTGCTTTTTTGTTTTTATTTACAGTAAACAGAAATATTTTCTTTTTTTTTGCAAGCATTTACAGCGTTCTGATAATTTGTATTATCATCAGGGATTAAAGCGCATAAACCGGTGTTGTTGATTACGTTTTTAATGTATCAAAGACTTCTAGTAGGGCAGTATAATGCTCCTGTCCAATAGAAAACTCGTAGGTAGAGACGAAAAATTCAAAATTTAGAAAAGACCTAATCCAACTTGCAAAAATCAGAAGTTTTTTTCTTAAACGAAGACACCACACTGAGAATTCCACATCATGCATAATACAACACACTCCATAGATGACCTACTATTGTAAATACTTCTACATTTTCTTATTGGCTTTAAATAAAAACAATGCTGCTGATAATGATTTCAGCAAAGAAACGTAAAACTATACATAAGATATATTTGACTGCTAGATTTGCTTATCACACAGATGATAAAATATGTTGTTGTCCGTTTGTTAAGGTGAATATCCACATATAAATTGCAACAGATCAGTGGCTGGGTCGAGTTCGCGACAGTCTTCATCGACATCTGCTGCTGGTGATGGATAAGTCAACAAGTAGTAGAAATATTAAAACAAAGAGTCCAATCTTATTAAAGTCTTTGATTAAATATAGGGAAACAAAAAGTAGTTATCATAATTGATATCCAAGTCTTTTTGTGCATTAACTCATTAGACATTAGATAAAGAGAATATATTTTGATATTGTTTCTAACAAACAAACGTAAAAACAATGAATAAAGATAAAGTGGAATGGTAGATTCGATCATTACACAGATCTTACAAAGTGTTCTTGTTGATGGTTTCTTAAGGTGAATATTCACATATAAATGTATACAGCCTTGTACACGGTGCGTCATTACCTCTTGTTGGGCTGTACTTAACACAGTCTTCATCGGATGTTGCTGGTGATGGATGACCAGAACCAAACACAAACGCAGTTTCGTTAAAAGTGATGTTTGTCCCATCTGACCAAACAAACTGTCCTTCAATGACCATGTCATCCAGACCTATCCAGAAATCAGAAACAGATTTCATAGCTGCAAGCAGGAGGTTGTGTCTGTTTTCATTTTTCACAGTCATCAGCATTCCTTTCTTCTTTTTGCAAGTAATAACAGAGTTGTCATAAGTCATTGACTGGTTGGAGATAAAAGCACACAGACCGGTGTTGTTAATAAATTTTTCAGTGTATCCAAGGCTACTGGGACAGTAAGATGCTCCAGTTGAATAGAAAACTTGAGGGTAGACAGGTACCATGCCAACTTTCCATAGGCCATATCCCAACCAGCAAGTTTGGTTGCTTTCGTCATAGATGAAGGCTTCACACGTGTAGTTCCAATTTAGGCACGATGTCCCGCATGTCACAACTGACCTACTTTTATTTTCTGTAGTCAAGTGATACATGCCGATTCCTGCTTGAGTCTGTTTTTGAAATTTTTTAGAAATTCCACGACTTTCTACACACGGAAACATCAATATTAAACAATAAAAGTAAATAATTGGATTTTTCATGAAGTGCGTAACCATCATTTAGGTTTGCTGACTTACTCTAGTTTCAAACATCCAAAATTGAGTTCAAAATTTTAACAATCGAAACACCGCCAATCATGGGCTCGACACTAGATAAAGTGAATATTCACACAGCATAAAGTTAACAATAAGTTACCTCAATACAAACATCAAAGTATGTGGTCCTCAAAATTTTAAGTACACCCTTTTCCCCTAAATCTAAAGTTTGCTTGGTTAATATATGTAATGAGTCTCTACTTTACATTATTGAGACTCCCTTTCACCCACTTACGTCACACCCAACGCCTAGTGATTGGCAGGTCTTTCTTTTCTGTCTCATTTTTAAATAATAAAGCTGTAACGCTTCAAAAGATGTCCAAAAAATCGAATGCAGAAAAAAACTATTGTATTACATTTCCGTTAGTAATTATTGTCTTTTTTTCCGAGTTAATCCATTACAAATTTCTAATCTAAATTTTAGCGAAAATTTAAAATACTCAAAGGTGCGTAAGATAATTTTTTTAAAGTATTAGATTTATACACGATGCAATATATCATACATCATTTTTTAAGTGAACTGCGGTTGAAAATTAAAAAAAAAATTATTAATGTTTATATTAATTGCATCACATTAATTTACAAATGAATTTGCACGTAAGCTACGTAAATTTTGTTGGGGCAGTTTTTTTGTTTGTCAGTTGAACCCATTAAGTTGTTTTTTGTTTTTTGTTTTTGTTTCTTTTGTCAAATATGTATAATGTTTACAAAAAACAAAATTCAGATAAAGTTAATGTTTGAAAATTATCACAACTGTTTTTGTCTTATCTTATATATATTACAGACGTTCCTTGTATAAAGAAGATTATTGCGTCTTACGCAAAGCCGTGGTCTAGTCTTGCATTTTTTCTTATCATATCTATTACCGACGCTCCTTCTATCTAGAATTTGAAAACCGGACGAGCCTTCCGGCTCTTGAGTCCAGGTTCAGGGGTGAACCATGAGGGGGGAACACCAAGTTTATGTCTGGGCGCCAGCCACCTCACGTCACGCCGAATGTGTGGTGTGCCGTGTAACATAGGACATAGGGAACGGTCTCCGCAGCCCATGCACAAAACTGCGGAGTTCCCTTCGGATAATTTTTGTGGTGGCTCGCCCCTATACCCGCAAAGTCGCCCTGTAGCACAAATCCCATACTATAGGTATGGGCGTACAGGCACCAGGGCGGGTTTGAGACTGACTGCTGCGCTTATTTCTTCCTCCCCACCGAAGCTCGGGTCTCTTGTTGATGTAATGAGCCACTGACGCGAGGCACGGGACTGTCCCCATGTGTTGTCCCAACGGTTTATTTCCTAATGTGAAAGTATTGTATTATTTTACAATAAAAGATGTGTGCGTCCGAAGCTTATCATTGGTTTGAGTCTAGTCTTGATTAAACCCTTTCTGTGTGTAACAACGCCTGCTGCATTAGACTGTCTTTGCCATGATGTCGAATCAACGCGGTTGGCTTTGTTTTGGTTCTAGATATATTTTTACTATTAAATCCAAACCATGTTTCTAAAATTAATTTTAACTTCCGCTGACTATAATAATTTATGGAAAACATAACTCTTTTCAATGGAAGTTTAAAGGGGATTTAACGATCTCTTATGCCTTTATTTTCATTGTTTATCTTGATTTTTTTATTATTTTTTTTGGTTACGATTATCACAAATCCACATAATGGAGGGCCTCGTAGAAACCGTCTAAAATGCAGTCTGTAAGGCTTTTAAAGACAGTAGCAAATACAAATAATATAGACTTATCAAACTTTAAAATAGACTCTAATGTAATCAGATTTGGGTTGAAATAAATTATTATATCGACCTATGACTTTATCGAGTCAGGGTCAGGAGAATCAGTCGTTAAAAATGAGCGCCACCAACTAGGACCTTACGATTTTTTTCATCATTGTTCTATTCGATCAAAAATTACACTGTTTAATCTTTTATATTTAAAAAACAATTTGACATAGTACATGTGCCTATTTGTTATTTAAAAAAAATTATGTCTTGTCTCAAAACATAAATAACTCCTAACAGTGGAGTAGCCGGGTTTCGACTCTAGGGGAAGCGAAAATTTAAGAAAAAGGCCACACTTTTAGCCTTTTTTCCATATAAATAGAATAGAGCGAACAATTCTTGCATATCAAATCTTACAATAATATCATGTGCCTCAGATTACACACACTGAGTAATAATGCAGTTTTTATTTAACCATTCACGATTCTTTTTTATACATTAATCTGAGAGTCAAAATATAATTGTATAATCTATTCCCATGTCCTGGTCTGTTAGATAAGAATAAAACAATCATCATTATTTTGCTAATAGTTTGTTCTGTTTAAATTTTAGATATTCATAAAAATTTTATTCATTTGTTTTATGTTTAGGGGCTGTTCTATCGAGTAAATGTTAAACAATTATTCTCAAGGAGATAGAAAGTTCACATATTATCCGAATTACATCAATTTTTTGGTTCTCTTTGATGTTTGTTAGTTGATTGTACAGATCAGTCATGCATTCCATTATAGTTTAAGATGGTCTCTAGGCCTATATACTGTCTAAAATTTGTCAAGTTGAGTTAAGTTTACTACCTTTACTTCCTATTCTTACCATTTGTTATGAGTAAGTTATGTTTCTCCCCATTGTGGGGAGGGCACGGCGTGATATCTTCTCGAATCTAAAAAGTAATCGTTTCCCCCCCCCCCAACACCCCCATGAAAGTGTTTCACGTAGAGTCGAGAGGACCAATAAAAACCAAACTTTTTTAAGAACCCTTGGTTTCGAGACTATGCTTGGACAGTTCCACTTGGAGAGTCATCTAGACCAGTCGCATATTATTTTTTTTACAATCATTTGTGTATTGCTATATTGGGCATATACAAGGTTAATTTTTCCTTGTAGCTTAAAGTTTGATGTTCTGCAACAAGAGTTTCATAATTATTTTTTAGCTAGTTGAAAGTTAAGTAGTATGTAAATGGCCTCGAGCAAAGTTCAAGTCTACAAGTGGATATATTACCCCCCCCCCTTCCTCCTAGATTATAACGAACCTTTATGACTCCGGTAGTAACACCAACAGACTATAATCCAATAGCAAATTGTATCATTTGCAACGTAAACAACAAATAGCAAATATATATGCTATGCTACTGTAAAATTGTCAGGTTGAAATAATAAAATGTAGAAGGAGGGATAATCATCAACCAGATATCCTTTTAGGCTTTTAATCATTATTCCTGATACATAATAAGAAAACAATACAAAAATAAAATAAGTAAACAGTAAAAAACAAATATCAACTGTCAAATGTAATATTGTACTTTTTTTTTTATTCGAAACATAAATATAGGCCTACAATAATTTTTGAATTTCTCAAAATAATGTTAGCAATACTATAAATGTTCATAAAACACATTTTGTGAAATATTGTAGATTGAGATCATATACGTGATAAGCTTATAAATAAAGAATTATTTTTTTAAATAGAATATTGTATAAACAGAGTTTACAATCATTTGGTATAAATTAGATGTTGAACAAATGTTTTTTTTTCCCTATTTTTAACGTAATGTACAAGGATACTTGTAATAAAAAACAACACTAACAAATATCTATTTCTATTTTAAATAATTATTATATGATTCAACATTTTCTTTACAACAGTCCATTTTGATTATATGATCTTAAATTTCATATTTATTAAAATGTAGAAATAATTATTGAATTTTTAACTATTTTTTGTCTAAACATAAAGTATGATATTAATTTTCGATGAATTTGTGTGCATGGTGAAATAATTTTGCCTTGACATGATAATGAAATTACATAAAATCTTTTTAACAAAGTGATGTTATGTGTTGATGAATTAAAAGTAAATAATGCAATAAAATTTATTAATATAACACACACAAACAAAATCTTTTAAAACGTTATATATTATAATTTACTAGAGATTGTATTTCATCACAAATGCCATCACTAATGGGCCGTATTGCTGCTGAGAGTTAACACCCTTGCCCCTTACACAAGTCAATATTTTATGACTGACTTGTAATTTACAAGTCAGTCATAAAATATTGACTTGTATAAGGGGCAAGGGTGTTAACTCTCAGCAGCAATACGGCCCATTGGAAAGCATCAATTATTATGATATCTATTTTTAAATACTAATACAATATCAATATATTTCAGATTTAATGTATATTTAAAATACACACATACAATGGCACAATTTTATTTTTAAGTTTAGTGAAGCACTAACATAAAGGCTATACTGTTGTTGTTTTTTTAAATCAATTAAATTATTATTTTTTTTATGTAAAACATATAACTGACTGTTATTAATTTCCATGATCACACATAGCTCCTCGGTGTAATGTTGTTTTTAAATTGCACACATTTAAGGCAAAAATATACTAAATATATGTCATAGCCGTCAGAATTCACGCTATACGCAATGGAGTATCCCTCTACTGCCAAGAACCTTTTGGAAATTAACGCCAAGTATTGAAAGTCAATAATATAGAGAAAGTATATTTATTCCCTATGAGCAAACTTGGTTTCATTCATTGATCATGTAATTCAGATCTGTCAAACAATAGCAACAGTTTGCTTGATTGCATGCAGCAGATTGTTTTGCATTTTTTTTACAGTATTCAAAATCTCATCTTTTTTTTTGAAGTAAAGCATTTACAGCTTTCTCATAATTATCATTCGTCGAATCGTTGGAGAGAAAAGCCCATAGACTGGAGTTATTGATAAAGATTTAAATTTTAAATGTACCAGAGAATGCTAGGACATTAAAATGATTCTGTATAGTTGAAAAAATTTGTGGGTAGAGAGAAAAATGAGACGGTTTCGTCTTAGACGAAGAAATCTCATTGTGAATTTCACATCATGCATAAAGCACCACATTAGATAGAAGACCCCAGTGCTTTTTTTTGTGACGGTACGCACCGGTACGGCGTACCGGCACCTTTTTCAATGTGGGGAAAAAAATATTACTTTTTTTGTATTTTAACGTTTATTATTAATTTATTATATTATAAATTTGTTAAAATTGAATTATTTTAAAATTGCGCGCAATAAGAATTAAAATATAAAATGCGAAACTGCTTTAAAAGTTAGGCAATCCATCACTGAGTACCGGCACCTAATTTTTTACACAAAAATCACTGAGAAGACCTATTATTATACATACTTCTACGCATTTCTATCTATACAGTTTCTTATTTGCTTTAAATAAAGACATTGTTATTGTACTTGTTTTTAACAAAGAAACATAAAACAATTTAGATAAAGTGGATTTGTAGGTTTGCTTATCACACAGGTGCTAAAATGGTGTTCGTTTGTTAAGGTGAAAATTCACATATGAAATACAAATAATTCGTACATGGTACTTCAATAGCTCCGTTTTTTTCTACGTCGTATTCACAACAGTCTTCATCGTATGATGACGGTTTAGGATCACCGGCATCAAACACAAGAGCAGTTTCTGTAGAAGTGATATTTGTACCGTCTGACCAAACAAACTGTCCTTCGTTGACAATGTCATCCAGACCTATCCAGACCGTATCAACATCAACAGTTTCCATAGCTTCTAGCAGAAGGTTTCTTCTACTTTGAGTTTTCACAGTCATCAACAATCCTTTATTCTCTTTGCAAACATCAACAGACATTTGATAAGTCGCTGGCCGGGAAGAGATAACAGCACACAGACCGGTGCTGTTGATAAATAGTTCAGTGTAATAAAGACTACTAGGACAGTAAGATGCTCCAGTAGAATAGAAAACTTGATGGTAGACAGGTACCATGCCAACTTTCCATAAGCCGTAACCCAACCAGCAAGTCTGGTTGATTGCGTCATAGATGAAGGCTTCACAGAGAGAATTCCACAGAAGACACGATATTCCGCATGCCACAAGTGAACTACTTTTATTTTCTGTAGTCAAGTGATACATGCCGATTCCTGCTTGAGTCTGTTTTTGAAAGTTTTTAGAAATTCCAGGAATTTCTGCACAAGAAAACATCAATATTAAACAATAAAAGTTAATAATTGTATTTTTCTTGAAGTGTGTAACCATCATTTATGTTTGCTGACTTACTCTATTTTCATACATACAATTGAGTTCCAAATTTGAACAACCAAAACTCCGATATCATCAGCTCGACACTAGATAAAGTGAATATTTGCACAGCATAATGTTAACAATGAGTAACCTCAATACAAACATTTTAATATGTGGTCCTCAAATTTTTAAAACACCTCTTTCCACAAAAGATAAAGTTAGCTAATATATGTAAACGATAAATCATACAAATCTTTTGAAAAATGCATTCTTACAGCAATTAAAAAGATAGTTCTATCACAGATTGTTCCTTTGTCAATTTAACATTTTGGTAACTCTGCAATAGTCATGAGTCTCTACTTTACATTATTGAGACTCCCTCTCACTCCCACTTACGCCACACCTAACGCCTAGTGATTGGCAGGTATGTTTGTTCTATATCATTTTTAAATAATAAAACTGTAACTTTTCAACTTGTCAAACGATGTCAAAATAACTAGCGCAGAAAACAACTATTGTATAACATTTATTAACATTTACGTTAATAATTAATAACTTTTTTTTTCGAGCTATCCATTACAAATTTCTACTTTAAATATTAGCAAAAACGTACAATACTCAATGATGTTCATGATAATTTTCTTAAAAGATGAGAATCATACACAAAGCTCAAAACATCATATGTCATTCTCTTAAGTGGAGATCGGTTATTAAAAAAATATATATATTCAATAATGTTTAAACAGTATTGCATCACATTTATTTAGAAATGAAATTGCACGTAAGCTACTTACATTTTGCTTGGACAGTTATTTTGTATGATTAAGGTAGTGTCAGTGGAACCCATTAATCTAATTTTTTTTTTTTGTATTCTTTTGTAAAATTTGTAAAAAGTTTGAAAACAAAATTATTCGCTTAAATTTACATTTTTTTTAAACACTGCACAACTTCTTTTGTCTTATAGTATCTGTTACCGACGCACCTTCTTGACCTCCAGCCACTTTGGCCTATACCGCTGCAATAAAATGATAAATGCGGTTAGTAAATCAGCAAGTGTCTATCAATTTATCTATCATTATTAATATTTCTTAACAGCACTAAAATGACGTCCAGTTTCATCTTTTGAGAAAGACTAGCTCATGTGAATATGTTGGGTATTGTATAGCTGTGCCAATGATTGCATGAAGTCTTATTGCTCTGTGTCTCCTTTGTCCTCTATATGACAGTGCATTGAAGTGATCCGATATTCCGTGGAATCAGGCTTCACTTTCTGATCATTCCCAGCAGCTAGAGCCGGAATTTTGTTATTAGCGCTTCGGTTTATAGATCCTTGTCTGACGCTACTGACGTCGTGTTAAATGAAAATAATGCATTTTATTTTTGATGACTTTTGTGCACGACCTTTAACTCTTTTTTAATTGTTTTGGTTCCATCCAGATGCTTTTGATCACTTTTTTATTTGTAACAAGCTATATTGCCCGGCGTTGCCCGATTGAAAAAAAAAACAAGGACTGTATAAGGTGCAGATAAAAATTATATAAACTACAATTAAAAGAAAGCTATAAATCTAATATTTAAATTATTATTTTTTTACTAAAGACTTTTAAGAAAGTAATTTAAAAAAAATATTGTAATTGGGTAAAAAAAAAAGGAAGTATTTTTAATTAAGAAAAATCTAAATTGCTCGTAAATTTACAATGTCTTTTGTTTTTAAAAGTTTGAAAAAAAAATTGTCGAAAAAAAAAAGGTATTACAACTTGATAATCGAACCCGGGTCACCCGCATGGCAGTCCGCTTCGTTAACCACTGAGCTAGCGAAGACACATATCCGAAGTGAAATTTTTTTAGACAGTATATAGGCTTAGGCCTAAATAGGTCAGTGACACAAACTCACGTGATTTCAAATCGACCAATGGGGATCCGTATGCGTACAAACACTCTCTTAATATATACATATAGATTTTGCATTGTTTTTTAAATTCTTCATCAAAGTTAATGGTTTGTATGTAGCTTATCTACCCTTGTAAATTCAGAAACTGACCTATCCAAGACCAGACACTCCACCGTCATCAGGTCTGTCAAGGAAACCACAATCAGGTATTTAGGGCATCTCCACAAAGAGTCACTAACAGACCATTTCATCCAAGCATTGTTCATGCCTTTTTCACACCACCTTCTGTCTCCTGGCATTTCGCAAATTAATTATTTGATGGCTTATACAGCCATTTGGTTTTAAGACAACAGAATCGTCACATCCTAGGTCAGTTCAAGGAATTCCATGATCATTCAACAGATTTAGCCAGCCAGTCGTTATGATGTAGTTCTCACCATTCTGTCAATAGTGCGATCAGAGATATCAAGCCAATGGATCAAGCACAGATGGAGCCTGGAGAGACAAGCTTGTAAGTTAGAAAAGAGATAGAAGGTAGAAGTGGATTAGTGAAACAGAGACATATTTTTCACTTTGCTCTGAAGAGGGGATTAGCCACCTTCAAAAAGTCCAGCTGTTCCTCTTGTCATTTGGTCGCACCTGAATTGATCATTGTTGAAACAGGGAGACCAAAACCCTGAAATACGTACATATAGCTGAATGTGCCCATTAAGACATATTTACATAATAGATAATACAAAATGCATCACTTGTCAACATTGAAAAAGCATCAATGTTCTAAAAAAAAGACCCCACTTTTCGGAAAAGAGACTTAGAGAAGCGGCCGCTCCCCCTGCCCCCCCTTCCCCCCTCCCCCAGGCTGCGCTATTGACTCATAATAATAAATGTTAAAATATCGTATTTAACTAATGTGGTAGGTGCACAGAAATCTATTAACACAAAGACAGCTTTTCGTTCTAGAGTATTTAATCTGTAATAAAGACCTGCAGCTGCTTTTGTCGTAACTTTAAGTAAGTCCAAGTTAGGAATCTCAGGCTAAGTTTTGACTATTTGGTATAATGCTAGCTGGCTGTGGCAAGATGTGAGAGCGTCATGTCAAGCGGCAAGATGAAGGACGCCAAGTCAGAAATGCGCGCGCACTTGCCCCGGCTAATCAGCGCAGATCAGTAAGGCCAGTGACTATTGCCACGGAGGTTGTTCTCTGTGGCCCGCTTTTTACTAATATTACCTTTGCACTATCACACTAGGTTTTTATTAATTGAAATGTTTAACTGTTAATTTTTTTTTGTAATTGCGTTGACAGCCAATAGTAGTATACCTATAGTCTAATTGTTATAGGAGTGGATTTATTTCAATATTTCTTATAGGCCTAGTTTGTTCTAAGCATTTCCCCCCCTTATTGTCACCAAACCATTTCTAAATTAGAGTTTAATGCCTTATGTATAATTAAACTAGAGTTTAATGCCTTATGTATAATTAAATTAGAGTTTAATGCCTTATGTATAATTAAATTAGAGTTTAATGCCTTATGGATAATTAAATTAGAGTTTAATGCCTTATGTATAATTAAATTAGAGTTTAATGCCTTATGTATAATTAAATTAGAGTTTAATGCCTTATGTATAATTAAATTAGAAATTAATGCCTTATGTATAATTAAATTAGAGTTTAATGCCTTATGTATAATTAAATTAGAGTTTAATGCCTTATGTATAATTAAATTAGAAATTAATGCCTTATGTATAATTAAATTAGAGTTTAATGCCTTATGTATAATTAAATTAGAGTTTTATGCCTTATGTATAATTAAATTAGAGTTTAATGTCTTATGTATAATTAAATTAGAGTTTAATGCCTTATGTATAATTAAATTAGAAATTAATGCCTTATGTATAATTAAATTAGAAATTAATGCCTTATGTATAATTAAATTAGAGTTTAATGCCTTATGTATAATTAAATTAGAGTTTAATGCCTTATGTATAATTAAATTAGAGTTTAATGTCTTATGTATAATTAAATTAGAGTTTAATGCCTTATGTATAATTAAATTAGAAATTAATGCCTTATGTATAATTAAATTAGAAATTAATGCCTTATGTATAAATTACTACTTTACATTTTGTCCTTTTCCTTATTGTTTCTAGGTTTAGTAATTTAATTATAGGTGTTACTCTAGACATATGTAAATATTCCCTTTTAATGAACCCTGCATCTTTTTTTTTTTACTGTTTTTCATTTGTAGATGAGCCCCATACAAAAAATGCCTATTGTATTCTAATATGTGTCTAACTAGTGTTAGAGAGCGTTTTAATTTTATATTCTAGTATTATTTTAAAGTTACTTTTTATGAAGGAAAACCTTTGTGAGCTACTTATATTGTTTTATGTCATATGAAATTGTGTCATTTTGTGTTAATGTCCCACGGCGAAAATGTCAAGTAGCATCTAACATTAACGTGGGTAGTATTACTTAGACATAAATTAATAAAAAATATAATTAAGAAACATTAATGTTTAAATTTCCGTTCAATATGAAAACAGTGTTTTATTTCATTTTTTTTTTCAACTCAGTTGTCTGTAATACAATTTCTAAATTTCACATAAATGTCCTAACTATTTCAAATCAATGTTTCATCTCATGCACTAACTTGTATATGCTTTAATAGATTAACAATACTTAGGCTTGTATAATTCGAATGCTTTGAGATTAGTAGACCGGTTGTATAATGCTGACTTAAACTATTGAGTTTTTTTTTCGAGAAAATACTTCCGGTTATCGAATGCCGAACAAACCATGCAATAAATAAATTGCCAGACCTTTTTGTGTGGCCACAGACAGCTCATTCATGCATATAGGCCTAATCTATAGAACAGTGATCACAGCGTATCATTTACCAACAGACAATTAATTATTCATTCATTGCTAGTAAACATTTGGACATTTAAAAAAATAGAAACATTATTTCAAATGCACTCAACATGTAATAGGTAAAGCAGTCTCTTTAAAAAATAGTTTTAAGGGGTTTTACAATGGGAATGTATAGCCAGCACAATGTCCAGTCACTTTTAACTGCCTAGAACACAACATGTACGTTTGACCATATTTCCCTGAAACTTTATACGTACGTTCTTAAAGAATTATTATACAAAGTTTTTTTGTAAATATTTTTTTATATTTAGTCTATATTGCGTTTTGACTATTTTTTCGTTTAGTATTGGTTTCAAATGAACTTTTTAAAGTTGGCATGTTGGTCCTCCATTAGCGCGCCGGATTGCTACCATGACGACCCGGGTTGTAGCCCTGTCGCTGACCAATTACTGCCACTCTGCAGCAGTTGTGTAACCAGGTCGAAATCTGGTTTTCTATTTAGAAGGAACGTCTGTAAACGTTTGGGTAAAATCTGTTGTAGACAAACAATCTTATATCTGACATTCCTCAATAGGATTAACTATTATAAAAAGAGGGGCACCAGAGAGAGAGAAAGATAGAAAGAGATTGAAAGAGAGAGGGATTTAAAGAGAGAATGAGATCAAAAGAGAGAGCTAGAAAGACAGAAAGAAAGAGAGAGCGAGAAAGAGAGAGAGAAAGATAGAAAGAGGGGATACATATAGTAAGAGAGAGAAAGAGAAAGAGAGAGAGAGAGAGAGAGAGAGAGAGAGTAAGAGAGAGAGAAAGATAGAAAGAGGGGATACATATAGTAAGAGAGAGAAAGAGAAAGAGAGAGAGAGAGAGAGAGAGAGAGAGTAAGAGAGATAGTTAGAGAGAGAGAAAGAGAGAGAGAAAGAGAGAGAGATAGTTAGAGAGAGAGAAAGAGATAGAGCTAAAGAGAGAGAAAGATAGTAAGAAAGAGAGAAAGAGAGAGCGAGAGTAAAACATTAGTTACATAGTCAGTTAGAGACTTCGGTTGACTGCTCACCAACTGAAACCGCCAAGTCAGTGACGCGGGCGCATGTTTATTTCATGAAGCGAAGAGATGAGCCCAGGGCAGATCTAAACGAAGCCAGACTCGGAGCCGCTAACAAAGCGGGCACTCAATCGTCGCTCAATGCCAGCTTTAATCAATGCCCTGTACGCCAAGCCCCGCGCGGAATACTTCACTTGATAGCGCTATCTGTTGGCTCTAATGCCGCGTTCACAATCTCATCATTTTAGACAACATTGTAATATTCGCTCACAAGTGGCTGCCATATTCAGTAATCATTGAACATGAGCTAGTAAACAGGTTGGCACATACCCTAGTTGTCTACCCGTGTTGACTATGTATTAATAAACGAATGGACAATGATGTAGGCCTACAATGATGTTATCGTGTATACTTTCTTTAAGCACACACACACCTGCACACACTATAGGGTTGGTCCGGGAAAACGTCACAGCTCGCAAGACGTCACCTCTATTTTTAGATCAATGCAAACCATAGCGGAATGTCCTTATGATAAAGCCGGAAGAAAAGAACGTAAATTGCTATATATAACTTGTTTTGTTTTCATTTTGGATCAACTCTATATGTAAATGTATTTGTCTACATATCTCTTCTTACTATCCTTCACACCAGCATATTCGATCTTTATTCTTTCTTCATCTTTAGCAACGTCTTGCCATTATTTTATTACATTCGTCTCCTTTTTGTCTTTAGTATCACATTTTGTTGGAATGCAATATATTTAGCGAAATTCAACGTATATACTATTACTGTAGAACTCTTCATGAACTTTTCAGAAAAATTAAAATAAAATATATAATAAACTATTTTAAAGACATCTAACTGTACTACAACATTTAAAGATATAAAAACAATTAAATGGATACAAGAAATACAACAATTCAATTCAATCTTTAGTGTCAACCGTATTGTGCTTCTAGTTCTATTGGTTTAGTCTACTGCTTCTGCCATTGATCTATCCCTCTACTCTCATTCTCTTTCTCGTCTCTTTGATTTTCTCCATTTTCCTAACTAACTCTCTTTCTGTTTCATTTTCTCAATCTTTTTTTCTCCACATGCGATGGAATCTTTTCCATCCATAGACCAAACTTAATCCAACGCCATAACAAAACACAAAAAACAACAACAAAAAAAACAAGCACAATTATTTAAGAAAGACTTCTAGCTAGAGTGAATTAATGTACATACACACAACAGCAACAAGAATCAATAATCAATTGTTCGTGACAATAAAGTTCTATCAGTGTGAACACGGCATTAGATATTCTTCCTATACAATTCCCAATATGTGGGAGAAAGACGAAAGAAATTCGCTCCACTTTTTTCTATCTTTCTTTTCTCTATTTTATTTCGCTAGCCGCTTCTGTCGATCGATGCTGGCGTGGCGAACTTCTAGGTTTCCAAGTCGACTTGTTGGGATATGATAACACGGAGAGAAAGAGAGACAGAGAGAGAAACCGACTCGCAAGAGTAGAGGCATTGGATAACTTTTCAAAATCTATTGGTTGTTGTTAACTGTTCTGTTGTTATATGACGCAAGTTAGTGAATTCCATATCTATTCATAGTGTTTTTTTCGTGGCTGTTAACGGTTTTCAAATAAACGCCTTTCTACACAATAGTAGTGTATTATGTTAGCTTACAATAGATACAATGTTATTTTGTGTCTATTTCGAGTGTTATATAAGAGCTGTATCACCAGTATCATACAATTATTATACATAAATATTACGTCGCGACTAGTTTTTTTCTGCAAATACGAATTTATTATTTTAGACAACCGTTGTCCATTTACAGACAATCACTGACCCATTACATACAATCAATGACCATTTAAAGACCAACACTTTCCATTTACACACAAGCAATGTCTATTAAACATTTACATATGAACACTGTCTATTTACATACTACCGTTTATTTATAGACGACACTGTCTATTGTTTGTAATTAATGTAACAGGGTGGGGCTAGGGGAGGGCGGTTATATTTTTTATTATTCATAGTTACTACTAATTAAAGAGGGTTGTGGGTAAAGGACAGCAATCATTACTAAATACATCTAAACTAGGGCACGAGGGGACTTTGGGCTTCCGTGACACTTCCGTTGGGACAGAAGGATTATTACAATCTAAACAGACCAACAACACTGAACACTAAACATAAAACACTAAAATCATATTTAAATTACAAATTACTTTTTATTCAAGAAAATTCACTCGTCCCATTAAAGGGAACATAAAAATCATAAAGAACAAATTGAACCCCAACAATAAACCTATACTATCTAAACTCTAAACATACTGTGAACCCAAACAAAATAACCAACTTAAACTCCCCACTAAAAACTAACTTCAACTCCCCACTAAAAACCAAACCTCAACTCCCCACTAAAAAAACCAAACCTCAACTCCCCACTAAAAAACAAACTTCAACTCCTCACTAAAAACCAACATAGGCCGACATTACGACCTACAATATAATAGAATAGAAATAGAGAAATAAAAATAAACATTAGAACATGGTCATCTATATACATAAGCATAATATATATATACTATATACAGTAAATAAAAACTACATAGCATAGTCCCAACTATAACCAGTTCCAACATGAACCTATACTCCTTGTACATCTTATAACATAATATGAATTATGACATAAGAATCAACTCAGCTCTAGTCAATGAAGACTAGAACAAGACAACACCGCTCTATACTCTGTACCACAGAGTTAGGCCACTCACTGGTTAATACATACCAGTTAAAACCAAGCATGAAATAAGACATCTACCATAACTTATTCCCATGCCGGCCATTAAAGGCAACATTACATTAAAATAATAATATACATGAACTAAAAAGAAATATACATTTAAAAAGAAGAAGCCAACATGGCGGCTAATGTTCCTTCCCAAACCTCCAACTTAATCCATTCCCATCAATGCACTTGTCATAGACAAGTGGACAATATGCATAAAATAACCAAATAAAACATAGCATAAAATAACATACAAATTCTAAAAAGTAATTAAATCTCAACTCACGTCATATCCGAACAAGCCACACACAACTACGCCATAATCTGACCACTGGTCTTCCACAAAATGGGCCATTTCAGACGGAAGTGATTGATTAATTGTTCTATTTATAGACGCTGACCGAACGTCTTTGGTGGCAACTCTAACTCTCGCTCTAACTAATTTCAAAATGACCATTTCCTGTTGACTAAAGTGCTAATCCTTATTCTAAATCTCTAATTGCTAAATATCTACAAATCTATCTTATGTACAACCCTATATTAAATTAAACTACAATAAAAATTCTACCTATTACTTCAATTAAACTACACTAACAAAAACCTAATTTAAAACAATCAGAAAAAGAATTCCGAAAAATGACGCAAGACCTTGCCGCTTAACCTCGTTTCAGGGCTTTCACAAAATACAAAACAATATTTACATACATCATTTTTATACCAAACAGTCCCCCAAGTCTATATCTATATTACAAATAATAAAATATATTTACATTAAAAGTCCATTACTTACATTCTCACAAATCATAGCACCCACAGAGCACAGAAACTTAAACACATTCAAACGGACCACTCGTACAGCACAAAGCAAATAATCACACTTTTAATTAAAGTCACCGACCTACATTCATCTCCTAACTTTCTTTTTGCGACCCTGCAAAAACAAACTATCATACAAAAAATACCCCTCTGACCCTAGATCAATACAAAAATTTACCCATTGGGACATACATAAAACGCATACAGCCTAAAGATAGGTGGAAAATGTGAAAGTCTCACTGGGACAAAAAATGCTGTACCTACTCTTAAAACATATGACATCAAAGTCACAATGAGATATACGTAGTGTCCAAGTACACCAAAAAGGAAAAATCTACGCACACTACACAAAAGGGTGAACATGTAATGAAATGGGTAATAAAGGCATACAAAAAGTAAATATATCATTTTCATAAATACATAAAAAAAGGAAAGAAAATGGTTACAAATAAAAAGTAAACAGAAGTGTAATGAAAAAAGAGCAGAGTCCTCTCCTGGTACAGCTTGACGTCTTGTTTGGCAGACCGATCTCACATTAACTATCATAGGGTCCACCGAAACCGTTTCTTTAACCACTTTCAAGCAATGCAACTGTGCCGCCTGAACCATTCCTTTATTTACTACCGGTCCTGTTGGCACAACTACTTTAAACATGACTGACTGGGGTCTAACAGTTTGGGTATCCCCAACTTCTGGTAGAACACTGGCAGTTTGGTTGGTGAATAGGCTCTCCGTCACTGTGCTGACCAGGGAGCCTGTGTCAATCGTGGCCTCACAACATAGCCCATTGAGGCTGACATTTGCGGCAGGGCGGGTGCCTATTATCTGGCTCGACAGAGTAGAATCCTCATCTTTGTGATGAATCGTGCCATTCGCTCCGACAGTTGACTGCCTCCCTTCCAGGCACTCTCCAGCAAGGTGGTCGGGGCTGCCACAGTTATCGCAGTATCCAGAATGATAACCGTAGTGGTCTGGTTCACCTGAACGCTGTGGGTATGGATGAGCATCGGGGCTTTGTTGTGCAAGCTGCAGATACTCTATTGTTGTTGATAACTCACCCACCTGTTTGGCCAGTGCCAACACCAATTTTTCCAACTCTGGGCCCGGCTGTTTTGGCTCAACAGTCGTAGCTACAGAGTGCATCGAGTGGTCGTAACATTCCTCCTCGGACCAGCGGATAGCCGTATCCCGCAGGTCTAGGAAGGAGGTCCTAGGGTATTTATGGGTCTCCTCTCGCAGGTACTTCCTCAAGAGGGGGTCTAGCAAGTTTTCTGCAAAGTGGTCCCTCAAGATTACGGCATCTGTGAGGGCCACTGAGAGACTGGTTTGTCGCGCTAACAGGGCATCAAATGCAGCATGCAAGCGGTGAGAGTAGGATCTCACAGTCTCTGAGACATGTTGATGGACTGTGAGAAACAGGCCCATTAATTTGGAGATACTACGTTTCTCTCCGTAGACGGACTGTAGCACCCTGATCAGCTCTTCGGGGTTGGACCTCACCTCCGATGGGTGGCACCTACACTCTGCCCTCACTGACTCGCCGAGGTGAGCCCATAGCACGTCTCTCTTCTCTTCGTTCTCGGTGACTCGTCTCGCCCTCCAGGCACCTCTAATGTCCTCGATGAAGCTCTCCACGTCGCCTGGGTGGTTACTGCCGTGGAATAGCTTGATCGGCTCCTCACGGTGCAGGACGACATACACTGTCTGTGTGGCTTGTTCTTCACCAGCCATGCCTATGTTGGTTTTTTTTCTACCTATATCCTAACCTCCAACCCATTAAACCTAACCTTCCTAAGCTAAAAACAGTAATCATTGGTCTGTTTAAGCACGGAATCCCACTTCTGACACCATTTGTAACAGGGTGGGGCTAGGGGAGGGCGGTTATATTTTTTATTATTCATAGTTACTACTAATTAAAGAGGGTTGTGGGTAAAGGACAGCAATCATTACTAAATACATCTAAACTAGGGCACGAGGGGACTTTGGGCTTCCGTGACACTTCCGTTGGGACAGAAGGATTATTACAATCTAAACAGACCAACAACACTGAACACTAAACATAAAACACTAAAATCATATTTAAATTACAAATTACTTTTTATTCAAGAAAATTCACTCGTCCCATTAAAGGGAACATAAAAATCATAAAGAACAAATTGAACCCCAACAATAAACCTATACTATCTAAACTCTAAACATACTGTGAACCCAAACAAAATAACCAACTTAAACTCCCCACTAAAAACTAACTTCAACTCCCCACTAAAAACCAAACCTCAACTCCCCACTAAAAAAACCAAACCTCAACTCCCCACTAAAAAACAAACTTCAACTCCCCACTAAAAACCAACATAGGCCGACATTACGACCTACAATATAATAGAATAGAAAAAGAGAAATAAAAATAAACATTAGAACATGGTCATCTATATACATAAGCATAATATATATATACTATATACAGTAAATAAAAACTACATAGCATAGTCCCAACTATAACCAGTTCCAACATGAACCTATACTCCTTGTACATCTTATAACATAATATGAATTATGACATAAGAATCAACTCAGCTCTAGTCAATGAAGACTAGAACAAGACAACACCGCTCTTTACTCTGTACCACAGAGTTAGGCCACTCACTGGTTAATACATACCAGTTAAAACCAAGCATGAAATAAGACATCTACCATAACTTATTCCCATGCCGGCCATTAAAGGCAACATTACATTAAAATAATAATATACATGAACTAAAAAGAAATATACATTTAAAAAGAAGAAGCCAACATGGCGGCTAATGTTCCTTCCCAAACCTCCAACTTAATCCATTCCCATCAATGCACTTGTCATAGACAAGTGGACAATATGCATAAAATAACCAAATAAAACATAGCATAAAATAACATACAAATTCTAAAAAGTAATTAAATCTCAACTCACGTCATATCCGAACAAGCCACACACAACTACGCCATAATCTGACCACTGGTCTTCCACAAAATGGGCCATTTCAGACGGAAGTGATTGATTAATTGTTCTATTTATAGACGCTGACCGAACGTCTTTGGTGGCAACTCTAACTCTCGCTCTAACTAATTTCAAAATGACCATTTCCTGTTGACTAAAGTGCTAATCCTTATTCTAAATCTCTAATTGCTAAATATCTACAAATCTATCTTATGTACAACCCTATATTAAATTAAACTACAATAAAAATTCTACCTATTACTTCAATTAAACTACACTAACAAAAACCTAATTTAAAACAATCAGAAAAAGAATTCCGAAAAATGACGCAAGACCTTGCCGCTTAACCTCGTTTCAGGGCTTTCACAAAATACAAAACAATATTTACATACATCATTTTTATACCAAACAGTCCCCCAAGTCTATATCTATATTACAAATAATAAAATATATTTACATTAAAAGTCCATTACTTACATTCTCACAAATCATAGCACCCACAGAGCACAGAAACTTAAACACATTCAAACGGACCACTCGTACAGCACAAAGCAAATAATCACACTTTTAATTAAAGTCACCGACCTACATTCATCTCCTAACTTTCTTTTTGCGACCCTGCAAAAACAAACTATCATACAAAAAATACCCCTCTGACCCTAGATCAATACAAAAATTTACCCATTGGGACATACATAAAACGCATGCAGCCTAAAGATAGGTGGAAAATGTGAAAGTCTCACTGGGACAAAAAATGCTGTACCTACTCTTAAAACATATGACATCAAAGTCACAATGAGATATACGTAGTGTCCAAGTACACCAAAAAGGAAAAATCTACGCACACTACACAAAAGGGTGAACATGTAATGAAATGGGTAATAAAGGCATACAAAAAGTAAATATATCATTTTCATAAATACATAAAAAAAGGAAAGAAAATGGTTACAAATAAAAAGTAAACAGAAGTGTAATGAAAAAAGAGCAGAGTCCTCTCCTGGTACAGCTTGACGTCTTGTTTGGCACACCGATCTCACATTAACTATCATAGGGTCCACCGAAACCGTTTCTTTAACCACTTTCAAGCAATGCAACTGTGCCGCCTGAACCATTCCTTTATTTACTACCGGTCCTGTTGGCACAACTACTTTAAACATGACTGACTGGGGTCTAACAGTTTGGGTATCCCCAACTTCTGGTAGAACACTGGCAGTTTGGTTGGTGAATAGGCTCTCCGTCACTGTGCTGACCAGGGAGCCTGTGTCAATCGTGGCCTCACAACATAGCCCATTGAGGCTGACATTTGCGGCAGGGCGGGTGCCTATTATCTGGCTCGACAGAGTAGAATCCTCATCTTTGTGATGAATCGTGCCATTCGCTCCGACAGTTGACTGCCTCCCTTTCAGGCACTCTCCAGCAAGGTGGTCGGGGCTGCCACAGTTATCGCAGTATCCAGAATGATAACCGTAGTGGTCTGGTTCACCTGAACGCTGTGGGTATGGATGAGCATCGGGGCTTTGTTGTGCAAGCTGCAGATACTCTATTGTTGTTGATAACTCACCCACCTGTTTGGCCAGTGCCAACACCAATTTTTCCAACTCTGGGCCCGGCTGTTTTGGCTCAACAGTCGTAGCTACAGAGTGCATCGAGTGGTCGTAACATTCCTCCTCGGACCAGCGGATAGCCGTATCCCGCAGGTCTAGGAAGGAGGTCCTAGGGTATTTATGGGTCTCCTCTCGCAGGTACTTCCTCAAGAGGGGGTCTAGCAAGTTTTCTGCAAAGTGGTCCCTCAAGATTACGGCATCTGTGAGGGCCACTGAGAGACTGGTTTGTCGCGCTAACAGGGCATCAAATGCAGCATGCAAGCGGTGAGAGTAGGATCTCACAGTCTCTGAGACATGTTGATGGACTGTGAGAAACAGGCCCATTAATTTGGAGATACTACGTTTCTCTCCGTAGACGGACTGTAGCACCCTGATCAGCTCTTCGGGGTTGGACCTCACCTCCGATGGGTGGCACCTACACTCTGCCCTCACTGACTCGCCGAGGTGAGCCCATAGCACGTCTCTCTTCTCTTCGTTCTCGGTGACTCGTCTCGCCCTCCAGGCACCTCTAATGTCCTCGATGAAGCTCTCCACGTCGCCTGGGTGGTTACTGCCGTGGAATAGCTTGATCGGCTCCTCACGGTGCAGGACGACATACACTGTCTGTGTGGCTTGTTCTTCACCAGCCATGCCTATGTTGTTTTTTTTTCTACCTATATCCTAACCTCCAACCCATTAAACCTAACCTTCCTAAGCTAAAAACAGTAATCATTGGTCTGTTTAAGCACGGAATCCCACTTCTGACACCATTTGTAACAGGGTGGGGCTAGGGGAGGGCGGTTATATTTTTTATTATTCATAGTTACTACTAATTAAAGAGGGTTGTGGGTAAAGGACAGCAATCATTACTAAATACATCTAAACTAGGGCACGAGGGGACTTTGGGCTTCCGTGACACTTCCGTTGGGACAGAAGGATTATTACAATCTAAACAGACCAACAACACTGAACACTAAACATAAAACACTAAAATCATATTTAAATTACAAATTACTTTTTATTCAAGAAAATTCACTCGTCCCATTAAAGGGAACATAAAAATCATAAAGAACAAATTGAACCCCAACAATAAACCTATACTATCTAAACTCTTAACATACTGTGAACCCAAACAAAATAACCAACTTAAACTCCCCACTAAAAACTAACTTCAACTCCCCACTAAAAACCAAACCTCAACTCCCCACTAAAAAAACCAAACCTCAACTCCCCACTAAAAAACAAACTTCAACTCCCCACTAAAAACCAACATAGGCCGACATTACGACCTACAATATAATAGAATAGAAAAAGAGAAATAAAAATAAACATTAGAACATGGTCATCTATATACATAAGCATAATATATATATACTATATACAGTAAATAAAAACTACATAGCATAGTCCCAACTATAACCAGTTCCAACATGAACCTATACTCCTTGTACATCTTATAACATAATATGAATTATGACATAAGAATCAACTCAGCTCTAGTCAATGAAGACTAGAACAAGACAACACCGCTCTATACTCTGTACCACAGAGTTAGGCCACTCACTGGTTAATACATACCAGTTAAAACCAAGCATGAAATAAGACATCTACCATAACTTATTCCCATGCCGGCCATTAAAGGCAACATTACATTAAAATAATAATATACATGAACTAAAAAGAAATATACATTTAAAAAGAAGAAGCCAACATGGCGGCTAATGTTCCTTCCCAAACCTCCAACTTAATCCATTCCCATCAATGCACTTGTCATAGACAAGTGGACAATATGCATAAAATAACCAAATAAAACATAGCATAAAATAACATACAAATTCTAAAAAGTAATTAAATCTCAACTCACGTCATATCCGAACAAGCCACACACAACTACGCCATAATCTGACCACTGGTCTTCCACAAAATGGGCCATTTCAGACGGAAGTGATTGATTAATTGTTCTATTTATAGACGCTGACCGAACGTCTTTGGTGGCAACTCTAACTCTCGCTCTAACTAATTTCAAAATGACCATTTCCTGTTGACTAAAGTGCTAATCCTTATTCTAAATCTCTAATTGCTAAATATCTACAAATCTATCTTATGTACAACCCTATATTAAATTAAACTACAATAAAAATTCTACCTATTACTTCAATTAAACTACACTAACAAAAACCTAATTTAAAACAATCAGAAAAAGAATTCCGAAAAATGACGCAAGACCTTGCCGCTTAACCTCGTTTCAGGGCTTTCACAAAATACAAAACAATATTTACATACATCATTTTTATACCAAACAGTCCCCCAAGTCTATATCTATATTACAAATAATAAAATATATTTACATTAAAAGTCCATTACTTACATTCTCACAAATCATAGCACCCACAGAGCACAGAAACTTAAACACATTCAAACGGACCACTCGTACAGCACAAAGCAAATAATCACACTTTTAATTAAAGTCACCGACCTACATTCATCTCCTAACTTTCTTTTTGCGACCCTGCAAAAACAAACTATCATACAAAAAATACCCCTCTGACCCTAGATCAATACAAAAATTTACCCATTGGGACATACATAAAACGCATGCAGCCTAAAGATAGGTGGAAAATGTGAAAGTCTCACTGGGACAAAAAATGCTGTACCTACTCTTAAAACATATGACATCAAAGTCACAATGAGATATACGTAGTGTCCAAGTACACCAAAAAGGAAAAATCTACGCACACTACACAAAAGGGTGAACATGTAATGAAATGGGTAATAAAGGCATACAAAAAGTAAATATATCATTTTCATAAATACATAAAAAAAGGAAAGAAAATGGTTACAAATAAAAAGTAAACAGAAGTGTAATGAAAAAAGAGCAGAGTCCTCTCCTGGTACAGCTTGACGTCTTGTTTGGCACACAGATCTCACATTAACTATCATAGGGTCCACCGAAACCGTTTCTTTAACCACTTTCAAGCAATGCAACTGTGCCGCCTGAACCATTCCTTTATTTACTACCGGTCCTGTTGGCACAACTACTTTAAACATGACTGACTGGGGTCTAACAGTTTGGGTATCCCCAACTTCTGGTAGAACACTGGCAGTTTGGTTGGTGAATAGGCTCTCCGTCACTGTGCTGACCAGGGAGCCTGTGTCAATCGTGGCCTCACAACATAGCCCATTGAGGCTGACATTTGCGGCAGGGCGGGTGCCTATTATCTGGCTCGACAGAGTAGAATCCTCATCTTTGTGATGAATCGTGCCATTCGCTCCGACAGTTGACTGCCTCCCTTTCAGGCACTCTCCAGCAAGGTGGTCGGGGCTGCCACAGTTATCGCAGTATCCAGAATGATAACCGTAGTGGTCTGGTTCACCTGAACGCTGTGGGTATGGATGAGCATCGGGGCTTTGTTGTGCAAGCTGCAGATACTCTATTGTTGTTGATAACTCACCCACCTGTTTGGCCAGTGCCAACACCAATTTTTCCAACTCTGGGCCCGGCTGTTTTGGCTCAACAGTCGTAGCTACAGAGTGCATCGAGTGGTCGTAACATTCCTCCTCGGACCAGCGGATAGCCGTATCCCGCAGGTCTAGGAAGGAGGTCCTAGGGTATTTATGGGTCTCCTCTCGCAGGTACTTCCTCAAGAGGGGGTCTAGCAAGTTTTCTGCAAAGTGGTCCCTCAAGATTACGGCATCTGTGAGGGCCACTGAGAGACTGGTTTGTCGCGCTAACAGGGCATCAAATGCAGCATGCAAGCGGTGAGAGTAGGATCTCACAGTCTCTGAGACATGTTGATGGACTGTGAGAAACAGGCCCATTAATTTGGAGATACTACGTTTCTCTCCGTAGACGGACTGTAGCACCCTGATCAGCTCTTCGGGGTTGGACCTCACCTCCGATAGGTGGCACCTACACTCTGCCCTCACTGACTCGCCGAGGTGAGCCCATAGCACGTCTCTCTTCTCTTCGTTCTCGGTGACTCGTCTCGCCCTCCAGGCACCTCTAATGTCCTCGATGAAGCTCTCCACGTCGCCTGGGTGGTTACTGCCGTGGAATAGCTTGATCGGCTCCTCACGGTGCAGGACGACATACACTGTCTGTGTGGCTTGTTCTTCACCAGCCATGCCTATGTTGGTTTTTTTTCTACCTATATCCTAACCTCCAACCCATTAAACCTAACCTTCCTAAGCTAAAAACAGTAATCATTGGTCTGTTTAAGCACGGAATCCCACTTCTGACACCATTTGTAACAGGGTGGGGCTAGGGGAGGGCGGTTATATTTTTTATTATTCATAGTTACTACTAATTAAAGAGGGTTGTGGGTAAAGGACAGCAATCATTACTAAATACATCTAAACTAGGGCACGAGGGGACTTTGGGCTTCCGTGACACTTCCGTTGGGACAGAAGGATTATTACAATCTAAACAGACCAACAACACTGAACACTAAACATAAAACACTAAAATCATATTTAAATTACAAATTACTTTTTATTCAAGAAAATTCACTCGTCCCATTAAAGGGAACATAAAAATCATAAAGAACAAATTGAACCCCAACAATAAACCTATACTATCTAAACTCTAAACATACTGTGAACCCAAACAAAATAACCAACTTAAACTCCCCACTAAAAACTAACTTCAACTCCCCACTAAAAACCAAACCTCAACTCCCCACTAAAAAAACCAAACCTCAACTCCCCACTAAAAAACAAACTTCAACTCCCCACTAAAAACCAACATAGGCCGACATTACGACCTACAATATAATAGAATAGAAATAGAGAAATAAAAATAAACATTAGAACATGGTCATCTATATACATAAGCATAATATATTGTCATGTATATTGTTTTTCCAAGAATTGGAACACGCAATGTTTATTCTCCTCTCTCTCTCTTTTCTTACTACACGCGATATTAGGACGTTTAGTAGGAAAACGAAAGGTTCTAGGTAATGCTGGGATTCTGTGTTGATCTCAAATTCTCAGAGTCTGGGAACGACTCATTATTTAATAGGGGAAGTTCATATCGTTTTGTTATGAGTTTTGTAATGTTACCATGATTTTCACCCCTACTGGTAGTGGGTCTGTCCCTTGCACCACTCGGATAGTATTTAATGATTTGTTTTGTCTGAAAGACAGAGAGTTTCAAAATATGTTCCTTTGAACGTTTGTGTTTGCACTATTTTATTCTAACTGTACATAATAGATATATTGTATATATTGAACATACCACCTGAAATAAACTATCAACAACAGTTACACTGAAGCTTCTTTGTCAAGTTACTATCCTATTGTGTTGTATACATTACTATAAGATTTATCTACTACCATAATTTACAAGAGAGGAAATGTTGGAATACAAATACTGAATTTGTGCCCAGGACTATAGGAAGAGTTCGTGTAATACTGAAACATAAATACTAATAATTAAAGTCTCCCCTAGGACTAACGAGAATTATCAGCAAGATCTACACAGCTCTGGCCACAAGGGGATTGTGGACGTAACAAAATTTGGTGGTCTCGCCCGGTATATTTGAGTTCTACTTTTCCTGACCTAGGATTGACAAGATTTGGTAGTCTCGTTCGGTAGATTTGAGTTCTACTTTTCTTGATCTAGCTGACCTATAAATATTTTGTGACATTAGTAGTACTGAGAGCGGCATATTTGTGTTTCGTTTTCAGGACTGTGAAACTATTTTTTTTAAATAGAGGAGAGAACTGGTTTGCGTTTTTATTCCTTGGGAAGTGTGAAGATTCCACGAAGTGTTTAATATTATATTGTGCAAATTTCTGGACAAATCGTAAGTTGGAACTTTATATTTTATTATACAATATATACTACTCTACTATCACAAATATTTCGAACGCTATACTATGGCTTCGAATATATCAAGTGAGGAACTTAATGCCATGTCATTTGCTGAACTAAAAGAATTAGCTGAGTCCTTTGGGATTGAGGCAGGACAGGCAAGACCTAATCGTAATCGTTTGACCAAAGAAATTATGACATGTTTGAACGGGCAGAATGCCATGAACACTGGTAGTGTAGTTGAAGTGGGACAGAACGATATCAATGAAGGTTATGTAGCTCCCAGTGGGGGCGAGGTAATTGCCCACGGAGACGAGGTAAGAAATATGTCATCTAGATCATCAAACAATGATGAAGATGAAGGGTTGAGTGAAAACCTAAAATTCCAATTAGCTATGAAGAGAATGGAATTGGAAAGAATTAGGATAGAAACTGAAAGGGAAAATGAAAGAATTAGGATTGTAAGCAGAGAAAGGATAGAGATGGCACGCATGAACAGACCTGACCATCGTAGGGACAGCAATGGTATGGATATTAGCGCAATGAAGCAACACTTGCCTATATTCAGAGAAGAAGATGTTCAAGATTTCTTTTTGCTTTTTGAGAGGATAGCTGTAGATTATCAGTTCCCTGATGATAAGATGGCTTTATTGTTAAGGTCAACTCTCAACAAAGGAAAAGCATTGGACGTAGTGTTGAGTTTAACACCCGAGGAAATAAATGACTATGAAGTAATCAAAGATAGGGTGCTAAAAAGTTATTCCCTGACACCAGAAAAATATAGAAAGCTATTTAGAGACAGAAAGAAGGCATATGATCAAACTCATGTAGACTTTTTGAGACAAAAGGAGAAAATGTTAGAACAGTGGCTAAGGTCACAGAATGTAAGTGAGTTTGATAAACTCAAGAACCTAATATTGTTTGAGGAATTCAATGATTGTATTCGAGTGGATATTAAAACCCACATCTCAGACCGAGGGGTTGAAGATGTGCATGAAGCTGCTAGATTGGCAGATAACTATGCCATAATTCACGCCAGCATAAAGCCATATTATGCTGACAAACCCAAAGTGCACAAACCAGAGTCCAAAGAGGCTAGTAAACCAAAAGAGACAAGTGAAAACAATAATAAGAACAGTGGTGTAAATAATAATAGTAACTTAGTTCATTTCAGGAAGCAGACAGATGTAAATAAAGCAAAGGTGGTATGTTTCAATTGCAAGAAAGAGGGCCACATGAAGAAAGATTGTTGGATCCTTACCAAGAAGCAAGGTGCTATTCTACACTGTGCCAGAGTGCAGAAAGATAGCAAGCAGACAGAAGAAGTGTGCAACACAGGGTCAAGAAACTCAAAAGAAATGCGGCCGGCATCGCCCATAGTTGTGGAGTCGATGGTTTTTGAGAACAGTCTATCTAAGGTAAAAGAGAATAGCTGTACTCAATCTATTATGCTTTCAGAAGGCCGTGAGGAACAGATGGTTCCTGAAGTCCCGGAAGAGGACGACCTATCCGATTTTCGACCCTTTGTCTACGAGGGGACAGTGTCGACAGAAGTCGATGTACTCAGCAAGAAGAAAATACAGATATTACGTGACACGGGTTCTGCTGTCAGCGGGATCCTGGAGGGCAGTGTGCCGTTAACAGATGCCACCAGTACCGGTGAGTCTGTTGTGCTGAGAGGTGCTAGTATGGAGGCTGTGGAAGCTCCACTGCACAGAATAAAACTCGAGTCGGATATTTTTACAGGTAACATCGTAGTGGGAGTGTGGCGCGCACTACCCGTCAAAGGCGTTTCCATGATATTAGGAAATGACATTATGGGCGGCAGAGTCACTGTCGAGCCCATGGTTAAAGTGTTGGAGACAAAGATGGCGGAGGACAAAAACCTACGTCCTGCCAATGAACGCCCAACATGTGCACTGACAAGAGCAATGCAGAAAAAGAAGTCGGTAAAGACTCCTGCTACGCCGTGTAGTGCAACGAAAGATGTGTTTGTCTGTTCTGAAGACACACATGCGAATGAAACAGTGATAACAGAAACACCTGACATCGATTTAAGTGCTACGTTCTTTGCTGAACTAACAACTGGTGATGCAACAGAGAACGATAACATTTTGTCACCAAAGCAGAAATTGGTGAAAGAACAATTGAATGACGAAGTAATAATGCAACTCAGAATGAAAGCTGTTGACGAAAAGACTGCAGATGCAATGGCGGAATGTTTCTACATGAAAGATGAAGTATTGATGAGAAAGTCGAAACCGCTCAACTCAGGTACAAACGAGTGGGACAGTATTCACCAGATTGTAATACCTAAGTGCTATCGTCAAGATATACTGCGTATGGCGCATGATCTTCCTTTCGCTGGTCACATGGGAGTCCGAAAAACGCACCACCGTATCCTCCCTTACTTCTACTGGCCAGGACTGAGAAGAGATGTCGAACAATACTGCAAGACTTGCCACGTATGCCAAATGGTAGGACGTCCTAACCAACGAATTCCTGTCGCTCCACTCCAGCCGATACCAGCGTTCGACGAACCATTCAGTCATATACTCATTGATTGCGTGGGCCCGTTGCCGAAAACAAAAGCCGGTTTTCAATACCTGCTCACAGTCATGTGTTCATCCACTCGCTTCCCGGAAGCCATTCCGTTGCGGAACATAACAACAGTGAAGGTGGTAGACGCCCTGACAAATTTCTTCACACGTTATGGCCTACCGAAGACAGTACAGTCCGACCAGGGGACTAACTTTACTTCGAACATTTTCAAACAAGTCATGGAACAATTAGGGATAAGCCATAGGCTATCAAGTGCCTATCATCCTGAGAGCCAGGGAGCTCTGGAAAGGTTTCATCAGACATTAAAATCGATGCTTAAAAAGTACTGTTATGAAAACGAGAAAGACTGGGATAAGGGTGTGCCTTATGTACTGTTCGCTGCAAGGGAGGCCACTCAGGAATCCCTGGGGTTTAGCCCATTCGAACTTGTGTATGGACACTCAGTCAGAGGTCCGTTGAAACTTCCACATGAAACTTGGCTAACGGACAGTGAACCGATTGGACTTGTGTCATATGTAGATAAATTTAAAAATAGGCTTTATCATGCTTTTAACCATGTGAAGATTCATTTTCCACAGATGCAGGAGCGTATGAGACAGAACTATGACCGTAAAGCTACAGCTAGAACTTTTGCACCAGGTGACAAAGTTCTTGTGTTTCTACCTTTGCAAAATCAGCCTTTAAGTGCAAAGTTTAGTGGACCCTATGAGATAGAGTCAAAGCTTGGCGAGGTCAATTATTTGATAAAGACTCCTGACCGGAGACAAAAACAGAGGGTATGCCATATTAATTTACTTAAGCCCTATGTTTCCAGGGAAAAGAGTAAACCACGGGAGGTCCCCATGATTTCATTAGCTAGAGTCCCGACGGATTTATCTAGGATAGAATATAAGTTTGCAGAAAGTAAACTTAATAATACAGATGCCCTTAAGAGTTTAGATACAAGGCTAGAACATCTTCCGGTAGAAGATAAGGAGAAGATTATTGAGCTGGTACATGAATATAAGTCACTGTTTACAGATGTTCCCAGGAGGACGCATCTAATAGAACACGATGTAGTATTAACTGAGGGTGCCAGGCCAATTAAGCAGCATCCATATAGAGTTAACCCCATCAGACTTGAACATATTAGAGCAGAGGTGAAGTATATGTTAGAAAATGACATAGTGGAAGAATGTGATAGCGAGTGGTCTTCACCCTGTGTGTTGGTACCAAAAGCCGACAACACATTGCGGTTTTGTACAGACTTTAGGAAATTAAATAATTTGACAAAGACTGACTCGTATCCCATTCCTCGTATTGATAACCTCATTGATAAGATAGGTGATGCGACGTATGTGACAAAAATTGATCTTCTCTCCGCGTACTTTCAGATTCCTTTGACGCCACGGGCACAGGAAGTATCCGCCTTTGTGACACCTGACGGACTTTACAGGTATAAGGTCATGCCATTCGGACTCCGTAATGCCCCTGCGACGTTTCAAAGGCTTATAAACACCCTCACTCGCGGTATCTTCCAGTGTAATGCCTACCTCGACGACATAGTGGTGTATAGTACAGATTTCAAGACACATGTCAGTCAACTACGACACTTGTTTGAACGACTGAATAACGCCAATTTGACAATAAACCTGGCTAAGAGTCAGTTTGGACATGCCACTATCGAGTATCTTGGACATGTAGTGGGTGGTGGAAAGGTTAAACCAGTAAATGCTAAAATAGAAGCTATTCAGAATGTCCCAGTGCCACAGACAAGGAAACAACTCCGTAGTTACCTTGGAATGGCCGGGTATTATCGTAAGTTTTGCCAGGACTTTTCTACGGTAGCTTGCCCCTTAACTGACCTACTAAAGAAGAACAATCGCTTTGTTTGGTCTGACAAGTGCCAAAAGGCGTTTGATGAGTTGAAGTTAAGATTATCCAGGGCACCTATTTTGGTGACCCCGCGTTTTGATAGACCCTTTAAAATTGCAGTAGACGCGTGCGATACTGGGATGGGAGCGGTGCTGACTCAGCAGGATGACCACGGAGAGGAGCACCCGGTGTGCTACCACTCACAGAAATTCAATATTGTTACGAATATCGGTCATAAATGAATGACGTAGTAAGGCATTGACCTCTTAACAAGTGCGTATCAGAGTCCAAAGCGACCAAGGTTTGACCTTTATGCCCTGAGGGCAGTTTAAATAAAATAATTCGTTCAAATCCCGTGGAAATTGGGGGATAATTCTGGATCGTAGTAATTATAGAGAAAGAGGTTAAAATGCGTATTAAGACCCTGTAGAATCTTCGATGATCGTTTTCTTTGTAAAGTCCCGACCTCCTTAAAGTTAGTTCAGTTTAAACGTTTGTAGAGTGAAGTCGCTATATTCATTTGTATATTGTATGCCATTGTATTGAAACTTATGTTGCCATCAGTTGATGAAGTTTATTGATCGTTTATATTGAGTCTACAATTTAAATAAAATTGTTTATTCAACAACTGGAGTTGTTTGATCTATCATTGTTGAGAAAGGTGTTGAAGATAATTATCACGAATATAACTACATTGCTGCATAAACCTGTCAGTCAAGGAACCCCTAGCTTGGGCTACAGATTAGCAGAATCTAGAGACTTCTAATAAAGATACAACTATATTCATTGAATCCGATTTAACGAGTCGTAATAATAGTCATCATATAAAGGGCCATAACAGTTTGGGGTCTTCGTCCGATATAGTTGTATAGTGAAGCATATATTCAAGTTGTGTTGTGTTGTGTGTTGGAGCAGTGACCTACTGAGCAAGCCTTAGAACGCTGAAATTATTCTTCCGATTGGAAAAACGTAAGTTGGAAAAATTTACATTTTTAAAATCTCTTAACTAAAGAATGGAATTTATTGAAAATCCAGAAGAAGAAGTTTTGAAAACTTTATCCATAAAGAAGTTAAAAGAGATCGCTGAGATCTTAAAGATAGAAGTTACTGAGACTACACCATCGAGGACTGTGTTGACACAGATGATAAAAGATGTGTTGATTGCGAGTGGAAAGTTGAAAGTAGAATCAAGCGCGGAGGGATATCAAGTTGAAGGTCAGATGTCTGAACAGTTCCGATTTCAACTAGAAATGAAACGTCTTGAGATAGAAGAAAGACGTCTAGAAATAGAAAGTCAGGAAAGAGATAAGAAAAGTCAAAGAGAAATAGAAAGTCAGGAAAGAGATAAGAAAAGTCAAAGAGAAAGTCAGGAAAGAATAGAGCTAGCAAAGATAGGAGCTACTAAAAAAGAATCTCATAGTGATGTAGAGATGGCCAGATGGAAAAAGCTAGTCCCTACCTACATTGATAAAGAAAGTGAAATAGCTAATTTCTTCCAGACCTTTGAAATTTCTTGCAGAGATTTTAAGTTCCCAGAAGATAAATGGGGAATATTAGTCAGAACAGCTTTTACTCAGGGAAGGGCAAGAGATTGTGTTCTGTTGTTAAACGAGGAGCATTTAAATGATTATGAAGTCATTAAAGACACTGTACTAAAAGCCTATAACCAAATACCTGAAAGTTATCGGAAAAGGTTCCGTCAGTACACAATGTCCCCTTACCAAACACACTTAGACTTCCTTCGAGCAGAAGAAAAGTTAATGGATCAGTGGATAAAATCCAGAAATATCTCCACATTAAAAGAAATGAAAGATATCATTCTGTTAGAGGATTTTATTAACAAAGTGAGGCCGGATATAAGAATGTATTTATCCGAGCGTGATATCACTGACCCACATAAGGCTGCTGATTTAGCTGAACAGTACACATTGTGTCATAGGACAGCTGATGGAAAGAATTTTAATCGGTCACAACGGCCAGCAGAAAACACACAACAACATCGTGAAAAAGAGCATTTTGTGAAACAAAATGATGTTAATAAAAAACCTTTCAACAAAAACGTCCAATGTACTTTTTGTAAAAGGACAGGACATAGCATAGAAGACTGTTGGAGTATACGAAGCAACAAAAGACCTAACAAAGTGGTCATGTGTGCAAGCCATAAACCAATACAGAATGTACAAGAAAGCGAAAATACAAACGAACTGAATTCGAAGAAAGATTATTCTAAACCAGAAACACTGAGGGTGGATTTGCCTGAGAGCAAAAGTCAGAAGGTAGAGAAATCTACAACTGAAGATAATGAGGATAAATATCCTGATTATAAATACAGAATGGCTACTATTGGATTAATTGTCCAAGTCCACAGAGACGAAAAAGTAGACCAAAGTATTTTTGACTCGAACAAGAGTCTGAAGTCATCGAAAGATGAAACAACACCCGAAAGTCATGGTCAAGGGAAGAATAAAATTGACACAGAGACCCTGTGCAGTTTTCAACCGTTCATTAGTGAAGGTTGTGTGGCCTTACAAAAGGAAGGACCACTGAAGTCCGTAAACATATTACGAGACACAGGAGCATCATTAACACTGCTGCTTAAATATGTATTACCATTGAATGATAATACATTGACAGGACAGACCGTCCTATTGAGAGGTTTTGAATGGAAAGAAGAAATACCTCTACATAGGATATACCTCACATCTGACTTGGTGACAGGATATGTGACAGTTGGAGTAATATCAAAACTTCCTGTTGAGGGCATATCTGTTATCCTAGCAAATGATTTGGCGAAAGGGAGGGTGAGACCTGAACTGATTGTAAAGGAAAATCCAGACCCTAGTCCTATGGTGGAGACAGGAAAAGAAAAAGAACTTTATCCTGTAGGTGATGTTATAAATGGTATGACACCACAGAAAAAGAAAGAAGAAATTATCTCACAAGAAAAGGAAAAGAAAGAAGAAATTCTCCCACGAGAGAAGAAAGAGGAAGAAGAAGTGGAACGTGATACTACTATTTTCTCCATGATTGAAGATTGTCCGAAAGGAAATGATCAATCAAAGAAGTCATCACAAAATGAAATGATTGCTGAGCAGAAAGTAGACCCAGAGTTGCTACAGCTGCATGAGAAAGCTGTCGACGAGAAAGAAAATCCTACTACTGATGTCTATGAACAGATAGACCACAGCATAAACAATCAACAATGCAAACCTGCAGTTGCCGGTACAGATGAAGATTTGAGGAGCATCACTGAAGGAACGAGTGCGGAGAGCTGGACCGAAACTATCAAAAGCTATGGGTTACCACAATCCATACCGACCGATCGAAGGACCAACTTCGCCCCGGAACTCTTCAATCCAGTCCTAAAGAACTTATGCCTGGAGCAGGAGATGACAACTGAATCCTATCCGGAAAGTCGAGGAGCCTATGGACCAATCTTTGGACCCACTGTCCAAGGACCACTCAAACTACTTCAAGAGGAATGGCAGACCGAATTGGATCTCCTTGGGCTGATCAAGTACCTAGATAAGTACATAAATTTTTTGTCTGACTTAACTGTTTTTGTTAGGAAAAAATTGTACACTGCTCACATGCAGATGCCATTGTTGTGTGATGAAAGAAAGGCAAATATATTATATCATTTGAAAATGATAAAGCCTTACCTTCTGAAAACAATTGGAATAAGCTTGATGTTGTTAACATTGTTACTCTTATTTGTAAAATTTATGCCTGGAGTTCAGGATGAATTGAATGACAAATTCACTGATAGTTAGTTACCAAACTTACTGTTTTAAAACTAAATCCCTTACTTGTGAAGAAAAAGGAATGAGTAAAAGTATTGTTAGAGTAAATATCATTATAGTGTGAAATTTATAAACAAACTTGTTAGGTGGAGCATTTAAAATAATTGCTATAAGAGAAAAAGATCAGTTTTATCCGCAGAATTGGTTTCTAAATCAGAGGACATTATAAATGTGGACTGATTATAAGATGTGTTTGAGAATCTCTGGAAATGATAATTGAAACATTTGGCAGAGAGGATAATTTGATTGAAAAAGATGTAAATGGTTTTAAGAAAAGAGAATTTTCTATCACTAAAGTATTGAGAAATGTTTTATGATTGTACTATGGATTTAGATTATCATGTACTGTTATTGAAATATTGCACTGAGTTAGGATGCAAATTTCTTCTATGTGAATTTATTCATTTGTTATATTATCATTGAATGTATGATAATGTAGGGTAAAAATAGTTGCAGCAAGACAGAACTATGACTAACAAGAATTCCAAGAAATGTATTATATATGATGTTTTCACTTTTAGGATACTGTTACATGAAAAGCAGACCAGAAGTGAAACTAATGTAAACTTTGTATCCTTGTTTTGTATAAATTTAGGATGTGCCACTGATTTGACACTGTAAACCAGAATGGTTGAGAATTTCATGGTTGAAAATTTATAATGTTGACATACCAATGTTAAACTAATGTATGATTAATTAAGGATTTCATGTCAAGATTGTAAAACTAATCTATATTTTTTCTGTATTAGTTAAAATAGATTGAATGAATTGTATTGACAAGCAAAAGACTGGGTAGACCTGAAAACTGTGAAAGTAACAGGAGAATCTATGAATAAGGAATAAAACCTTTATGGAAAATGGAAAAGAGCAATGTACACCACTGAAAAGATTGGAAATGAAATGTTTTACCACACCAGTCAAACCAGCAGTTTGTTTTGTACATAAATTGTTACATTGATTTCGCTATGAAAAAAAAATTAATAGTAGCCTATGCTTAACTTTTCTACTTCAATAATATTGTATTTAATGTAATCTAAAGAAAATAAGTACTTACTGTGTAGTACTAAGATTGTATGAAGATAATATAACTTGTTTTAATTGATAGTTAATTAAGTAAATTAACCAAATTTGTTTAAGTAAATCCATGATTGTCTGAATGTTTCAATTTAACCTGCTACGATGTGAACTCTTTTAAAAAAAGAAAATAATGACGTCGAAAGGTCATGGTAAAGTGAAAGATTGAGATATTTTTAATGATTTTTGCTATAAACTATTTTAATTCGTGAACAGACTATGTTTAATGTTCTCAAAATAAAATAAATGAATTTGATTTTGAGATGATAGATGTTAAAGAATGCTCATTTAATACGATAACTATTTAATCGCGTAGCAATTTTATTTGACCTCGGCTGTGATGAGGTAGAAATTTGCATAGCGATGTCAATATTGTTAGAATCAATTGGGAATGAGAGAGAAAAAAAAAAGAGAGAGAGAGAGAGAGAGAAAGGCGGAATTGACCTACATTTTGGGTCGCGTCACCGACAGTTGTCTAATGTTGTCCAAGCCTACAGGCTGAAAAAAAAAAAATACTGTCGAGAAAATGATCGTGTTGTTGTGTAATTAGGTCAAGCCTAGTAGTATTTTTTTCATCAAGAGCGTTGGTTTTTTTTCTCCTTATGAAAAAATAAGTCGTGTCTGCATAGACATTAAGTGATTTTTTCTTTTGTTGTTTGATTACAAATGTAAAAGATATTAGTTTATAAATTAAATGGACGAGAGAGTTTTTATTACAGTGGAATGTTCAATGTAATAGAAATTATTAACTTGTATTATATTATATCTATTAAGAATGATTATGTATTTTTCTTGTATACAAGATTTAGATAAACAATTTAATTGTCCATTGTTTTGAATTAAAAATTGAATGATTGAATGACTATAGTTAAGCCATTTGATAAGATGAATTTATATTGCATATATTATTATGTTATTGTTATCAGTTCGATTGAATTATTTTGATCGCCAATTGAACTGTATTGTTTTCCCCGGAATATTTTCTTTTATAATTATTCCTTAAAATTAACATTTTTTCAAATGTAAAAGAAATAATTATAAAGCTTTAGAAGGGGGGGGATGTTACGAATATCGGTCATAAATGAATGACGTAGTAAGGCATTGACCTCTTAACAAGTGCGTATCAGAGTCCAAAGCGACCAAGGTTTGACCTTTATGCCCTGAGGGCAGTTTAAATAAAATAATTCGTTCAAATCCCGTGGAAATTGGGGGATAATTCTGGATCGTAGTAATTATAGAGAAAGAGGTTAAAATGCGTATTAAGACCCTGTAGAATCTTCGATGATCGTTTTCTTTGTAAAGTCCCGACCTCCTTAAAGTTAGTTCAGTTTAAACGTTTGTAGAGTGAAGTCGCTATATTCATTTGTATATTGTATGCCATTGTATTGAAACTTATGTTGCCATCAGTTGATGAAGTTTATTGATCGTTTATATTGAGTCTACAATTTAAATAAAATTGTTTATTCAACAACTGGAGTTGTTTGATCTATCATTGTTGAGAAAGGTGTTGAAGATAATTATCACGAATATAACTACATTGCTGCATAAACCTGTCAGTCAAGGAACCCCTAGCTTGGGCTACAGATTAGCAGAATCTAGAGACTTCTAATAAAGATACAACTATATTCATTGAATCCGATTTAACGAGTCGTAATAATAGTCATCATATAAAGAGGTCCATAACAATATCCATGAACGTAATTATAATACAAGTGAGAAGGAACTTTTAGGGTTGATCCTAGCGTTAAAACAGTTTGATTTCTATGTAAACAGCTCTGGGTACCCGATAGAAATACTGACCGACCACAACCCTCTGACTTTTCTCTCCAGGGTCAAGCAAAACCAGAGGCTTGTTAGATGGAGCTTATTCCTCCAAGCCTATGACTTAAACATAAAACACCTGAGGGGTAGGGACAACGTCACAGCTGATACTCTATCTCGGGTGCTACATGATTGACTGAATAACCCTATACTTCTTTTTCAGATCATCTCACTTATTCATTAAGAATGTGTCATGATAACCTATCTTTCGTTTGAATTTTGATTATGGAATACCTATAGAATACTTGTATCATACAGAAGTCAAGTCTTTTGAAAGTATTAATAATTTTTATAATCATGTATAATATTGATGTTCTGATATATTTTAAATTCATTTGATTCAATTCGTTTTATTATGGAAAAGAAATTCCATTTAAATTTTAATGCACTATGCAATAAATATATATGCATGTATTTACTTGATATGGATGGATGAAAGTTAATTGTCATTGCATGCAATTAAGTGGGAAACTTTAAGCTAATTGATTTATTATCTTGTATTATTTTAGTTAATGAATGGAACTAAATAATAATATGTACAATTTTTATCTTAGAAAGAGATGTAATATCAATTGGTATAAATTAATAGATAATATTGGAAATCTATTGCTAAATTGTTATATCATGGTAATAGAATGGGAAAAACTAGTGGATATTCACTATGTTGTATAGGTTGTTATATATTCCATATATCCGGGAATGGAGGGAAACAAAGGTACCTAAAGGTGAGCACTCATTCAACCCTGAACAATCTTTTATATTAAACTTTAAAATTTGCCAAAAACGCATAATAGTGGATTACATTTTAATATTTAGATTACTGTAGTAATCGTAACTAGAGTGTATTTTCTCCTCGTATTTGAGAAAAGGGGAAGTATCATCATCTTAGGTATGAACCCTGTTAATGTCAAGTTGACACTGTAATTTAAAGGGGAAGTAACCTATAGTTTGATTCGAGTTATGTATTACTTATCTTTTGGTTTGTATATTAGAAGTAAACTGTTGGAAATTGACAAGAGTTTGAGCAATGTTATATTTGTTTAAATAGATTAAGACTTTTTGCAAATTTTTGGTGGAAATCCAAACAACTGTACATAGTTAAAATAAGAATGACTAGAATATTTTTGAATTATTTGTACTTGTTGAGACATTAGTTAATATTAATACTAACGGTGAAATATTTGTCCATCACGTTATAATCACAATTACCATTGGGTAGTGACACTTTTTATAATTTAGTTGTGCCAGTGAGCCATGTTTGCTTAAATTGTCTAATAATCTTCCATTGATTGTTGGTTATTAAAACGATAGTGTTAAGTACGAAAAATGTACCATGTTGAGTATTACTTGGGTAATTATGGTACATTATTTCTTTCATTGGGTGGGGGCGTGTCATGTATATTGTTTTTCCAAGAATTGGAACACGCAATGTTTATTCTCCTCTCTCTCTCTTTTCTTACTACACGCGATATTAGGACGTTTAGTAGGAAAACGAAAGGTTCTAGGTAATGCTGGGATTCTGTGTTGATCTCAAATTCTCAGAGTCTGGGAACGACTCATTATTTAATAGGGGAAGTTCATATCGTTTTGTTATGAGTTTTGTAATGTTACCATGATTTTCACCCCTACTGGTAGTGGGTCTGTCCCTTGCACCACTCGGATAGTATTTAATGATTTGTTTTGTCTGAAAGACAGAGAGTTTCAAAATATGTTCCTTTGAACGTTTGTGTTTGCACTATTTTATTCTAACTGTACATAATAGATATATTGTATATATTGAACATACCACCTGAAATAAACTATCAACAACAGTTACACTGAAGCTTCTTTGTCAAGTTACTATCCTATTGTGTTGTATACATTACTATAAGATTTATCTAATACCATAATTTACAAGAGAGGAAATGTTGGAATACAAATACTGAATTTGTGCCCAGGACTATAGGAAGAGTTCGTGTAATACTGAAACATAAATACTAATAAATAAAGTCTCCCCTAGGACTAACGAGAATTATCAGCAAGATCTACACAGCTCTGGCCACAAGGGGATTGTGGACGTAACAATATATATACTATATACAGTAAATAAAAACTACATAGCATAGTCCCAACTATAACCAGTTCCAACATGAACCTATACTCCTTGTACATCTTATAACATAATATGAATTATGACATAAGAATCAACTCAGCTCTAGTCAATGAAGACTAGAACAAGACAACACCGCTCTATACTCTGTACCACAGAGTTAGGCCACTCACTGGTTAATACATACCAGTTAAAACCAAGCATGAAATAAGACATCTACCATAACTTATTCCCATGCCGGCCATTAAAGGCAACATTACATTAAAATAATAATATACATGAACTAAAAAGAAATATACATTTAAAAAGAAGAAGCCAACATGGCGGCTAATGTTCCTTCCCAAACCTCCAACTTAATCCATTCCCATCAATGCACTTGTCATAGACAAGTGGACAATATGCATAAAATAACCAAATAAAACATAGCATAAAATAACATACAAATTCTAAAAAGTAATTAAATCTCAACTCACGTCATATCCGAACAAGCCACACACAACTACGCCATAATCTGACCACTGGTCTTCCACAAAATGGGCCATTTCAGACGGAAGTGATTGATTAATTGTTCTATTTATAGACGCTGACCGAACGTCTTTGGTGGCAACTCTAACTCTCGCTCTAACTAATTTCAAAATGACCATTTCCTGTTGACTAAAGTGCTAATCCTTATTCTAAATCTCTAATTGCTAAATATCTACAAATCTATCTTATGTACAACCCTATATTAAATTAAACTACAATAAAAATTCTACCTATTACTTCAATTAAACTACACTAACAAAAACCTAATTTAAAACAATCAGAAAAAGAATTCCGAAAAATGACGCAAGACCTTGCCGCTTAACCTCGTTTCAGGGCTTTCACAAAATACAAAACAATGTTTACATACATCATTTTTATACCAAACAGTCCCCCAAGTCTATATCTATATTACAAATAATAAAATATATTTACATTAAAAGTCCATTACTTACATTCTCACAAATCATAGCACCCACAGAGCACAGAAACTTAAACACATTCAAACGGACCACTCGTACAGCACAAAGCAAATAATCACACTTTTAATTAAAGTCACCGACCTACATTAATCTACGTGATACTACAAACAGATAGCTTTGAATGCTACGAAAAACTAATACCGTTTTTTTAATTATTTCTGGTTGCCTTAAATAAGATATAAAACTTAATTTTACCAATAACTTGGCTTACAACAATGTATTGAGTATATCATTTACGTAAACACTGCAAATTCTATAATACATGCCATACTTTGTAACATCTAAGTAGCATGAACAAATTATATTACATTCTTAATCGTCTTATTTATGAACTTGTAGTCTTTTAATGTCTTTTTATATGAAGCTATTTAAATATAACAAATATTTCAATAGACCAATCAGCTGAGCCTCAAACTTCCTTTTATTGGCTCCTATCTCTAAGATACGCACTATAAGGACAGCATAGATTGTGTTTGCTCTGATAACACCCACCTTATCGTAAACACTCGCTTGAAAAAAAGTTTAAAATAGATATTGATTCTCACGAGTCAAATGTCAACAACGTCACAAGATGTCAACACAAATATAGAAAGAACAAAAATCATTACGTCATTCTTAGTAATTGATGATATTTTGACATTTAAAGTTAGAATTCAATTAATTGATTTGAACAGAGTGACATCAAGTGAGATTAACTACAATTTTGTACCTAATAATAACTATTGCTTCTGCAAACATTTATATATTACTTCATTGTGGTCATTTTTTTAATATAGAGAAGTATTGCACTTTAAAATAGAGTTTAGTTTATTTAGACCCCAAAATTGACTTTTTCCTTATTAAAATAGACTTAGATATTATTGAAATAGATTTTGTATTTTGGTATTTATCTTTTTTATATAAAATCGTTTTTTAGTGAACTAGAAATTGATCACATTTTAAAAGGCTGTGATATTATCGAAATATTTAGTGAAATAGTGAAAGGATTTCTTATAACTAGACATGTCATTCTTGTTTTTTTTTTTTCTAAATATAATTTTTTCTATTTGTATATGACAAAATTAGAGTTTAAAATGATATTAAAAAATGTATAGTTAAATTTATTGGCAGACATGTCGACATAGAATTTCAAAAACTCATAACAAATATATTGACAAATCGTAATTTGAACGCACATTTTCTAATCACACATTTTTATTGAGATAGTCCAATCATAATACTTTACTTACTGTAGACTGAAAGTTGAAAATCCCAATCATTATTAAGAAATAGGCCTACTATCACGAATTACATAGGCCACAAATTTACTATATAATATTTAATAGCGGCAGCACGCTCCAAATAGCTCAAAACCAGGTGAATGCTAGCATTAGTCCAGGTTGGGATGTCATTAGTACCTGACATTAGTTGGGGCAAAAAAAAGGCGGCTAAAATTGGTCTGGCGGGTATACTTTACTAAATAACTATATAATATAAAAGTAGGCTTAAATGCATATATATTCCTTTTATTTTAATAATGTAGTTTTACATATTTTGTCTCAGTATACTATCACTTTCAGTCAATTTTAAATACATCTATATGAGAACATTTTTCAAAATCTATTTTAATAATCAATTTTAGTTTTGTAAGCTAACAATGTATGTGTGCTATTAGAAAGATGAAAGAACCTTTGGTGTGCGACCACCTCCTGTTTGCGGACGATTGCACCCTAAATGTTAAAACAAAAAGCAAAATGCAAAATCTCAAAGACCGATTCACAAAAGCCTGTGATAAATTTGTCCTTACCATAAACACAAAGAAAACATGGGTTCTGCATCAGCCTGCACCAGGAACATTGCAATCAGAACCAGAAATCACACTCATGGGTTAAAAACTTAAGGTTTGTCGGCAAATTCACCGAACTTGGCAGAACAGTAGTACGCACTGCCAATATAGATGAAGAGGTCTACATTAGAATAGCAAAAGCCCATTCGGGGAAACGATTAGGACAGAAATGGACTCCTTACAGATACCAAGCTAAAAGTATACAGTGCTACTATATTACCAACATTGTTGTATGCAAGCAAAACATGGACAATATATAGTAGACCTGCAAAACAACTTAATCATTTTGTGTCGGGTGACTCCATACATTTCTAGAAATACGGTGGCAAGATATAGTCCCAGACACAGAAGTGCTTCTCATTGCTGGCTTGTCTAGCATTTACACTCATCTTCTGAAATCTCTCGTCATTTAGTAAGAATGTCAGATTATAGATTGCTGAATAAGCTTCTTTTTGGCAAGTTAGAACGTGGTAAAAGAAGAACCGTTGGCAAAAAAAAAAAAGATATTTAAAGACGGCCTGAAATTAACACTAAAAGAACTATACGTAGACCTAGACAGATGGAAAACACTAACAGCCGACAGAAGCAAGTGGCGAAATGCTTTAACGTTCGGGGCACAATCGGCCAAACGGGACAGAACTTCCAGAGCTGAACCAAAACGCTAAAAAAGAAAATACAAGCAAACCTGCAAGTCACTGCCAAATCCCACAGCCCATCATTTGTGTGCGATACCTGCAAAAAGGACCCCAAAAGGAGTACTAGGACACCAGAGAAGCCACATAGCTATTGGAAGATGTGGTCATTCTCGAAAATGAGGGACGAATACATTTCTACTATACAATAAAACAAAATACATTTAACCTAGACATCGTGGTTTACATAATTAATTTTTTCTTTGTTTTTCCATCACCCAGTAATACCTGAGAACAGACACGAGTTCCGGCAGAATCAAACATGTTGACCTGTGATGATATTTGGATTGTGACTCTACTTGTCACATTATGTCGGGTACATTTAATGCATTCAATTCTTGAACACATAGTTTAACTTTCGTTGTGTTCTCTCTTTTTCTTTTTTTCTTTTTTGTCGTATATTTCCAGAGGCCCGGATAAAATTTGGTTTATTCAATTCAATTTCGAGAAATTGATGTTCAGATTCATGTTTGAAATAATTCAATGACTTTAGACCTTCAATAATCTTCAATATTTGTATTCAGCAATTGTTTGTTTCGATTGTTTTGTTTTCGTGAAATAATATTTATTTTAGTTAATCCCTACCATGACAATATGTATTTGATAGTCGTTTTATTTTAATATTCTTTTTTTTATAAATACCTAATAATAAGGTTTTAATGTAGTTACGATTACATTAGTTACACGATTATATTTATTGTATTTATATAACACCAAAAAATGCATACAAAAAAGAAGGATAGGGCCTACTATTATTTTCATGACATGCTGTGAATCAAATAAAGTTTAGAACTTTACTTTGTTTACATCATTAACATCTCCTACAAAAATCAACGGCCCATCGCATATATTGTTTTTTTCCCCGTTTCAAACAGATGTGTTTTGGTGATGATTCCCCTTTAAACAACGGTCAAATAGCGTCCAGTACATGGTCAACGCTGGATGCTAGACAGCAATGTTCTTTCTGGGATCAGACTGGCTGCCAGCGAGGGGAATGCTGCGTGAAAGAGGTCAGTTGATGTTATTGTTGTTGTGGTTGTCGTTTTTGTGGCTTGTCGTTTCAATTGGTTTATACATTGTGTCGTCAGCCAGAACGAAATCGGTTCTGGGTAGGTGGGAGCTCAATGCATGAAGACGAAATGAAAACAAAGGTCCTTCTTGACCAAGCATTGTCAGATTTGATAAAGTAGACGTCATTGTTGATACAGCTAGGTTAATGTTGATATAGTTAAGTCAGTTCTCAAACAGGTCAGTGTTATTTTAGTAATGTTGATCCATAACGGTCTGTGTTAATATTAAATGAGATTTTAATAAATTAGGCCAATGATGATGATACTATTAGGTCAGCGTTAATATCGCTAGGTCAGTTTCATATAGTCGGGTAATGTGTTGATAAGTTTAGTAAACTGTCGATATTGTTAGATCAGTGGTTGATATTATCATGTCATTGTTTATATCATGTAAGTGGCTATAGCTGAGAAAAAAAAAAGTTATTTACGGTATAAGAAAGGTAAACTTTAGGCTACTTTTCAATCAATCAAACAAGAAATCAATGTCACTGAAAACAAGTGGACCTATTTAGTGTTCATACTCTAAAATGTTATATACTTAATTTACTGAAACATTATTTTAAAAAATACAAGTGTAGATCTATATTTATTTTATAGGTAATCCAATATTGTCCAAATTAGTCTACGTTAGAATTTTATTGCTCATTTAAAAGTAAAAGCAGTTAATCTTGACTTGACTATCCACGCGTTTATTTCCCCCTAAATACGAGTTGTCTACCCCCTGACTACGACTTGTCTTCCCCTGAGTTCAGCGATATAATAGACCGTATGAAGCGAGATGTTGATTGGTAGTAGACTTTCTTGTGTGATGAAGTTATCTCACAGTTGATCCCCCATTGAGACAGTCTTATCTTCGGAATAAAGTCTGGAACCGTTGTGGTGTGAGGGTGAGTGGCTGGGTTGTGTGCGGGTGAGTGGCTGGGTGGTTGGCTGGGTCGATAACATGGGCTGAATATTTCAAATTGAATTGAAGCTGTGGCTCGGACATTGAGAAACTGAATGGGATGTTTCAATGGTTTTTGAGATGACATTGATGTAAACCTCATTATGAATGAATGTCATCTCTTGTCCGATTACACTAAAAATAGAGTAAAAATGTCATATAACTTAGAATAAACATTTTGCAGAAAGATGATATTTTAAACCAATAGTAGTTTTTTCATTAAAATTTATGTCAATTAGATTAACGTTAGCTTTCTGAAGTTAGTATAAGAACAACTTAAAATCTCTTTTAAAGGCCAATATTTATTCTAGCAGACTAAATTTTTATTCTAATCGATAACACCTGTTACACGGTTTGCTATTACATAATACTTCACTATAAAGTATTGCAGTTAACAACCCACTTTCAGCATTATGTTCCTGGTGCGTTACGTAGGAACTACCCTCGTTGCTATTTTCGTTAGTTGAAAGAAGATTCTCGCGTATCATAAAATTACCCCTTCTTAAAAATCCTGGGAAAGTATTGAATTTCAATACTGTACATCTCTAATGGCTTCAGTTGGATTCATTTTAACAGTTTTACAATTTTACTTTGAGCTGAAGATGTTGAACTTTAATGTGCAGAATTTATATTGTGTTCATTTATTTATTTTTTGCTTTTTGTTTTAAAAAATATAAACATTAATAATAATGTTATGTTGTTAGAATAGTTCAGAGACATATGCATCTTTGTTGTAGCAACAAATGCGTTCATACGCTTAAAACTATATTTGGTTTCCATACAAAATGGTGGTCATTAAGCATAACGAATATATCACCCAATAAAGTTTAACTAGATGGAAGTAATAATATTTATGAACGCTGTCCAATACTTGTGTATACATAAGCCTTTTTTTTTTTTTTTTTTTTTTTTTTTTGTAAATGGCATTTGACACAGTTTAAAACATTTTCTACTAAGGCTTAGAGTTTATTACACTTTTAGTCACTTTCAGAACTATGTAAAAAAAAGTCTTTTTTTCGGTCATTTTCGACAGTTCACTGATTTTTATGAATTTGTATTCTCTTTTGTCTGATTCATCTTACCCAACCCATTTATTACACTTCACATATATGTTCATTAGTAATGAATAAAGTAAGTCGTTAGAATGCAAATAACAATAACACTTTTAAATGAAAGAATCGATATTCTGTTAAAACCATCTTTATAGATGATACAATCATTTTATACGCGTTTAGTTGTCAGAAGGTCCTTCTATTCAGTAGATAATTACATACAATTGCTTTATTTATTTTTTTTAAGGTGATATCATTTGAAGATTTGGACCGTAATCTGCTGGTCAGCACAATCTGCAAACCAATGCTATCTCTGGGAGAGTTATGTCTACGGGAGTCCGAAGGCTATCTCTGCGACTGTTCAGCAGGCCTTCTGTGTAAATACAAGAACAATGAGACGTACGGACACTGTGTGCCTGGAGAAGGATAACATTAATTCTTGTTTGCAGTTAGACTATAACATTGAATTTGTTGGAAATAATAGTACTGTACACACGACAGGACAGTTTTAGGAGTATTTTTTACTAACAGCGTTAGTAATAGACCATTACCTATAATGACCCAGCGGCCAATAGACACTATTGTGAAAGCTATATTAACCTGTTAAAATAATGACACTACAGGTTGACAAGAGAATGTTCAGGAATTGACATATAAGAGTGTTGAAAGTAGGCTGTGAATTTACAAGAAAAGTAATTTATTATTATTCACGTGAGCTAACATATTTATGGTACATCTCAGTGAGTATTCTGTGCGTTTTCTTTCAATTTAATGTGTCCTTGGTATGTAAGAGTATAGAAAGTCTCCCAACCCTTGCTCTGTGTCAGTACATATTCTTCTTCTTCAACATGAAAGTGTGTTTATCAATTATAAAATCTGAATTAGAGCAAACATGCCATAACGCCTCTGCAACAATCTTTCATCTCTTCCGCTTTTATTTTTATTTCATCCAGCATCTGTGACCATATATTTTTACTCAGGTTTGCGTTGTTTGTGATTTATCTATATTCTACATGTTACGGGTTTTTACCATCCACCCCATGTTTATTTCAGATTTAAAGGGTGTTTCTTCACTTGCACTTGACTTGTCGGTGACATACTTTCCGTTGATTTCTATGGTCCACTAGTCGCATTTTGCGCAGAGTCAGAATTTAAATTCTAGGACACACATTTTTCATTTACAAAATGCTTTTATTTCCTACAGTATTTCTGTAACATTGTAAGAAAAATAATGTAAACAGTTTTTTCCATTTGTTCGTGTATTTGTATTTTTTATTTTTAATCTCTAGTAAGACATATAGTTTGTGGTCTCAATATTACTTTTAAAGTATTGCAGTACATACATATTCTGTAAATCTATAATCCCAAAAATAGACAAAAAACGATAAGATTTAAAAAAAAAAAAGAAGAAATCAGTATTTTTGTTAAAGATGGCCATTTTTGAGATCATTAATCTCTTGCATTTTAAACATATAAAAGCAAACATTAAAATATCCGTTTCAAATTCTTATGGTCTTTACTATCTATAACAGAGTTTACCGTTTTACTTTTTGATCGCAAATTACAATGATTAATATGTGGCCATGACAATACCTTGCCGACATTACTTACTTCTATCTGATGTTAATGATTTGGAAAGGAGTCGCCTTTCACCGCTATGTAAATTTCAAAATGTTTAACAAAAATTGGACGAGCCTTTTGGCCCTTGAGTCCAGGTCGTAACGACGTACAAAGGGGTGGAGCAAGTGGGGGGGGGGGGGGAGAGGCACACTAAGGTCCTGTCCTAGACTAGTCACCCCACGGCACGCCCCCGCGTAACATAGGGTACCGTCTCCGCAGCCACTTGCACTACATTACTTTTCCCCCACTGCGGAATTCCCATCGGGTCTTTACCGTGGTGTGTCGCTCATATACCTGCACTGTCGTCGGGTAGCGTATGTAAAGAGACCACCGCGCCACACATTCGTATAGTTTTTTAAGGAACTGTAATAAGTTTAAACTTTAAACCAACAGTGTGTCAGCATCTCTTATTACCCATTTCCAGTTTACTTCTATGCAATAATTGGGTCACTCAGAGTTTATTATGTACATATGTGAATAGAAAAGCTGTGCAGGGATAGAATTGTTTATTTAATCATTGTGCATTTAAAATGTATGGATTACGCACTTTGCTTTACTAATTCCTTCCACGTTTTAAAACGTGTGTTTCAACTCGTAACATACCAGTATAGACCTCTATTCAAGGTTCTCAAATCACACTGTTTTAAACAACTGATATTCTGATAAACTGGTATAATTTTACTGGACTTTGCAGTGAAATCCGGGCATGGAATGGAATGCCTGAACAAAGTAGGAAAAACCAGTAACTTAACATTATTGAAAACACTAATGAAAATGCAAGACTAGACTCAGACCACAAATGAGCGTAGTGCACAATAATCATAGAAGGAGCGTCTGTATGTGGAAGCAGATGCCAAGGAGTTTGGCCTTACTTGGGGGGGAGCTGGAGAGACTGCCCCAGGATAGAGATGCCTGGAGGACCCTTGTTGGTGGCCTATGTCCTAGGAAGGACCACAGACGTCGATAATCGGCGCCTGTTCCTCAGGGACGAGAAGGCAGAAGAAGAAGAAGCGTCTGTATTACATAAGATAAGATATTCTATTATTAGGTTAATATTACTTAGCATAAAAAATATAAATAATTTCATTTAACCTTGTTTTTTATTATTTCATTGTTACATGATATGTATAATTATCTATATGAGCATGCTAAATGTAATAGCATTGACGGGAGCGCTATATAAATACCCATCATCATAATAATAATTATTACGCTTCTAGAAAGTTTTCTGTTTTCATTTTAAGCTTTTAGCTGTTCTACTCCATTTAATGTGATCATTTCAATTCGATAATTGCCAATTAAACACACATAGACTTTTATCTCTAATGTTGTCATTTTATGTGCTTAATTTGACACAACTCTGCTAAATCATTTTATAAGTGTTTTTCTGTTATAGATTTTTTATAGTCGATATGAGTCATGTATATTAATAGTAACATTTTGGGCTATTAAACAAAATGATATCACAGTTTGACTAACATCTGCTGTGACAATGAAACGACAACATGAACACATAAGTAAACATTTAAAATAAAATATTCATGAGGTTATAGTCAACTTAAATTTGTTTTATTAATTTCTATTTTTGCACACATCTTCTGCCACAACAGTAAATTTCACACGACCAGTGTGGTGATCTGTTTTTTAGTTGGCAAAATAAATCTCCTGGACACTCAATTCTGAAACCCTGTAGACAGAAAAAGAGAAACTGAAAAAAAAACTCATTCGTGGCCTGGGTCTTAGCCATGTTATGTGAGAAATCAATATGTTTAGTGTTGGGGGACGAGAACAATCATCTAGCGGCTGTAGATTCAGGTTTAAACTGGTTTCATTTTACAGACTCGTGGATTCCTTCACATAAGATGTGCCACAGCTTAAGAAAGAAAAGAAGGGATGGGGAGGGGATAACGGAATCAGGGTACATAGTTTTTTTTTATCAAGCAGTAGATTCGTTGTAGGGTAGGTGACATGGCTTATGGAGCTCCTAATGTAAACAAAACTACCATTAAATTGCTAAGTAGTCAAAGCACTTAAGGGAAACAACTAGAAACAAAGAGTCAGCCTAGTGTATTCGTGACATTAATTAAATGGTTAATGTTACTGTTATTAATCCAAGATACAAGCTCTTATTTTTGTAGGATTCATTCTAAATGAAACAGAGTTTGTTTTTGTGTTTGTTTGTTTTTTTTGTTTTTGTTGTTGTTGTTGTTTTGTAAATATCAAATAGCTATAGGCTAGATCTATATAAACATTAATCCGAATTACAATTTCAAGAGAGTTTTTTTTATATTTGAACCCGGCAGAATCTCGCTACATCTCTCGAGTATAGATATCACGAGTCTCATAAAATGTTGGGATAGGCTACTCATATAATTTATGTTTATGTTTCTTTTAGGGTAGAAATTATAAGTTAGTATTTTACGAGTTACAATAATTGTAAAAATTACTGAGTCACAAACAAGAACTACGTTATGGAAAAGCTTCCTTAGATGTAGACTCCAGTTTTCTCTTGACAAAATTCGTAAACAACAACAAAAAAAAAACAAGCGAAAGAATTATGTTCCTTTTTAAACCAGAAACAATGTGAATTGTGAATTGTGATTTGTAAATTGTGAGACGTAGACTCACACTGCAGTGACAGCCGTCTGTTTGATAATCCCATCTCTTTAACCTCGGGGACCGGAGAGCTCCGCCTGACGTCATCATTGATCGCTTGACGACGTTTACCATAGATACGGAAGCCAAAGCTTAAAGAGGAAGAAAAAAAAACACAAAATGTTTTTTACATTTATTGTAGACTATAGTTCTGAGCAAAATAATATGTCAAGGCAATATTATTGAAAATTTAAGTATGAATGAATAGAGTGTAGAAAGTATTGTTTTTATAATAGGTATGCATATATAGCCTATAAATTATAAATAATATAATGCTAAATATGATATAAAATTTATATAAAATGATGTGCCTAAGATATTATTTAGGTTATGTGTTGCTTATGGAATATACAATATAATATTCACAGGGCTAATAAGTACAAAGCAACTTTAATAATAATATTCTTAATCGCATTAAAACATTAAAAAAAACTTTTGTTATATTTTTTATATATTTCTTTATTACATAAGTTTTTAATAAACTCTTGATATTTTGTTTATTTATGCAGTGATTATGCACACTGTTGTAGGCTACCGAGCTATGTACGTCATCTTGATAACAGACTATTTATCAATGGGCTATAAATCTTTTACAAGCATATAAAAATAAAGCGCGTTTTTGTTTTACGATTTCTGATTTTCATTATTGACGTATAACTTAGAGTTTCAGTGTAATAAATCACATAGAATCAAGAATGAAGGTTACTATGTGTATTATTTTATGTTTTTGTGAGTTTGCGACCTACTATTTCAATATGTACATACATTATAAGGCTATGGTTGATATTGCCTTTCCCAAAATAATAATGATATTAATGAGTAAATTGATTAAATAATTATATTAAGACATTTGCATTTTTATTACATTAATAATTTAGTATACCGTATTAAAGTTGTATAGATCAGTGCACCCAATGTACTTTAGGAAATCTTCAATAATAAAAGATTAAGTTTTTGTTAGACCAGGCGAGTTTTTGTGTGTCCCCAAAGTGGGAACTGATTTAATATCTCCATTGTAAAATTGTTTAATTAAAGTATATCATATGTGCCTACAATTCCTACATTCTATATCATCAAAGAATATATTATTGTATATATATGTGTTTATATTGTTCAATAAATTTGAAGTAGAAACTACAATTGTCACTTGTTCATTTCTCAAGTCGACGTATACAGTGCTGAATTGAATAAATGTCAGTTGACTGAGTTGGATCTGAATAAAATGTTATGTTGCCTATACGAATTACCACGCTACCAATAATACAAATATTATAAGCACTAACAGCTATGTTTACTCAGTGTAAACAAAATAAAAACGTTCTGACTTGTTCTACAATGAAAACACGCTATGTAGGATACATATAAATATAGCGCTATAGTGTATGAATTCAATATAAACATGTTTGACAACTAATAAACTTTCCACCCAAGGCTGTAGTTTAATGTTCTAATTTTCATTTAGTAAGTAACCTTTGCAGACCTATTTTATCCCCAACTACTGTCATGTACCCATGAGAGATAGGTAGTCCCAGGGCCTACTTCCAGCCCTGGGAACAAATACTAGCCTTCACCAGGATTTGAACCCTGGATATTCAGTCGCTGACATTCAAACCAAATAACTATTATTTGCATAATGTTTATCAACGGCAGACAAGGAGATAAAAATGTTTACAGAACAATAAAACTCAAATTCAACAAATTAAATGTATTCGATGAGCTCATCAGAGCTAGGTAGGTTTACTAGTTGTCCTTTTATGCGCTGCATCGTCAGATCGGAAAATTTGACGATTTACTGGGGTGGGGTTATCATTGTTGGCTACTTTTGATTTTTTCAAATGTGAATATTATTACTGAATAACAGACACGAGAACAGAAAGAAAAATATGATAGGCAGACGCAAAACTGATAGAAAGTAAGACAAGTAGATACATTGATAGAATAGTTACAGGTGGTTAGAAAACTAGGCTTGACAGACAAAAAAAAATAGTTAAAATTGAGAGAGATATGAAGATACATAGATATATGGATAAGTAGAAATGGATAGATTGATAGATAGATAGATAGATAGATAGATAGATAGATAAATTGATGATGGATGGAAATAAAGGGTTAAATAACTTCATGCTACTTGGTTAAATAGATAGATAGATAAACCAAATGGATACATATATAGATTAGTTTAGATGCATATCTATTATCATCTATACCACTTTGTAATATTATAATTCAACTCTGTAAAATCATCTCTTACCTGGATCTATTGTAACACCGTACAGCAAGACTAAAGTTATCATCAAGTACACTGACGACATTTTGAGTTTGTAAAGTTTGTTTGTCTTTTGTTCGAAAACCAGTCGATGACTGAAAAAAAGAAATGTAGACCCACTGGTAATAAAAAAAAAAATAATGTATACCAATCATTACTAATCTAGAAAAATAAAAAATAAAGGTAGGTTATCAGATTTAAAACAATCCATTAAAAAAGGGACACATTTTTGTTCAAAGACAGAAATAGATATCGAAGTCAACTAAATACCGAAACATACCTTTTCTTTGAATGTTTAAATAAATGGTAGAAGTCCGCAGTGTTTATCGTTTTGTTTGCTTCAAAGCTTCTGAGGTTCCCCCCCCCCCCTGTCTTTCTATGTATTATATATTTACTTGCCTTTCAAGACAGAGTGATATAATAATTTATTATATAGGCCATACACGGTATGTTCACTCCCTCTCCCACCTCGCCCCCACCTTTTAACGTTATGACATAATAAAGATTACGTCGTTACTTTGTTGACATAGTGAAATTTTACATGGAGAGAGCAGTATTGTGGCGGTGGGTTAAATGTAGTGGGGTGGTGGGAGTAGGAGGAATGTTGAGTTTAGGTAGGGCGGGGAGAAGGGTGAAGGTGTAAGAGTGATTGAAGACGGGGAAGAGATGGGGGGGGGGGGGATATAACCTACTATATTATATAGAAATGGTTCAAGTGGGGGAAAAGATGGTTGAGGGAGATGAAATAAGATAACACAGCAGATGCGGGAGGGGGTAAGGGGGGATGAGGAGTAGCTAGAAGCCAGTAATCCAGAGTTCCTTAAGAAAAAAATTAAAAGAATAACAATAACTATAGTTTAAATTGAACTGAAGTCTACTTACAATTAGGCCAGTTGGGGCGAAAGAGAAGGGAGCCCAGCTAACTCTGCCATTGTAATGCAAAATATAGAAGGGTAGAATAAATAAATAAGATTATTTTTATTCGGATTCGGTTGATTTTACTACAGTTCGTTGAATGCAACAGCATCCCCTTTCCCATTCTTAAAATTCCAGGTGTCTGGCTCTGATGGTAGGTACCTACTATCGATTGTGGCAAAGTTAATTCGGCCAGCCCTTTAGACCAAACAAAAGAAATGACACGAAAGTGATATTTTATTATCCGTATGGTTTAATTAAAGACATGAATATATTGTAATGGTTCGTTGTCTTAAAACAAACACATTAAAACGAGAGGGGAGAGGGTAAATAGGTCAAGGTTGAATGTAAGGAATACTAACCCAGTGAACATCAGAAGTTTGAAGCCACTCATGGAAATTGAAGGAGTTTCCTGAGATAATAATGCCTTGCAAGATATCGGACAAGTGCCTGAACATTCCACTGAGTCGTGGGCGCTAACAAAACCTGTAATTAGGATGGGTGCAGGCATATGATCATAAAAGGTTTCTAGTTGGAGGGGAAGGGGCGGGGGGAAAAATATATGTAGTGTTGTTATATACTAGTGCTATTTAATACTTTATACAATTCCATGCGCTTGTGGGATGATCCCCATCCTAGCCTTCGATGCCCACGTTAGCATTTTTCTCCTGTCAATTATAGTATTTCTCAAATACTTTCTTTCCAATAGAACCCATTCTACGCCTCTGCACAACTGCTGAGTTGATTTCCGGTTCGTATGAAGTATTGGGAAACAAGAGTACAGTTATCATATCAACCATACCATAAACTGATAACACGATGACGTTTCTTCACCGCTACTTCTTACCCCTTTCCCTCCCTTTTTCCTCCTTGGTTCAGACTTTTTTTTTTAATGTTCACAACAGCTGCTGCTCTGAACTCAATTATAGGATTAACATTTTATTTAAGATATGGTTTTGGTAAAGTGGGGTAAAGGGAAGGTGTGAGTCTATACTGCATTTATGACAATTGTTTCACTACAATAAGATGCCCCCCTCCCTTGTCCTCCATTATCAGCTTTGATTGATTTTCCCTCTTGCTGACAAGATTTAAGAAATTTGTTGCCATAGCGATCACACAACGATGAAACGATAACAGAAAAGAAAAATGTATCTGGTACTTTTATTTATTTGTTTGATTGTTTTTCAATTGATATTTGATTCACGGGAATAAAATAGATTAAGCTAATCACTTGATATAGAATAATGGTTGGGAATATTTTTTAGTTATTGGGTCGTTTAAATAATTTAATACATGTAGACGGGCTAAACATTATTTAAATTATTAATATAATGAATTAAAAAACAAAAATGTCCTTATGAGCTCCGTGGAAGTCATATTTAAAGGATTAACGAGCCGTATTGTGACCTAACAGGCGGTTCGTGCACGTGCCTAAAACAGAACACTCAAAGTGTGTTTAGTCGTTTTGATATTATTACCGAAAATATTGGTTTGTTTTTTTTCTAGAATCAAAATGTGCACTAGTTTATTACTATGGCTGTAAAACATCCCTATATTTAATTTTATTTTGAAAATTCCATAGTTTAAGTAGCCTACCATTTGAGCAATTTTATGTGGATAATGTCATTGTCTGTATGCTAAATACGAAAACTTTATTGAATTTTGCAGAATGTATGACATGAAGAACTGATTGTCTAGCTACGTTTGTTTGTTTAGTAGAAATTGATAAAATGTAAAAAGCTTAATTTAAAACATGAAGAGTGAAGATAGAGTTCCTTATTCAAAATCAATAAAGCTCATTATCTATACTTAAGGAGATTTAAATAAAACGAGTAAAGCGTAATCTTGTCATTAAAACAATTATTTTAAGGCTTCCAAAACTAATATGTTCACCGTGAAAATTTAAAATAAATGTTTGTAAAACTATATACAGTATGTCAAAGTACACTACGGCCCCGGGGCTTTATATAAAATAACAGCCATAAACTAATCTATCTGAGATATACAATATTGCTGCCTGACCTCGGTCCATCATAAACTAAATCGTTACAACAATGAACAGCTCTATAACATGGTTTAACGTGCATGAATATGCAAATACGGAAAATAAACTGTCTATTTTCCATTATCTTATTTCTAATTTGACAATTAATAGGACTACAGATTCAACATATCTCCATAACAAATATGTAAAAAATTTAATTCTAAATCTTTTTATGGTCTCCCTTTTCATTTTAATTATAGAATATAAATCTTTCTTTTTTTTTTTTGTAAGTGTTTTTCTATTACAGTTTTTTTTTAATAGTCGATATAAGTCGTGTATATTAGATCTAATACTAACATTTTGGGCCATTTAACAAAATGTTATTACAGTTTGACTAACATCTGTGTGACAATGAAACGACAACATGAACACATAAGTAAACATTTAAAATAAAATATTCATGAGGTTATAGTCAACTTAAATTTGTTTTATTATTTTCTATTTTCGCACACATCTTCTGCCACAACAGTAAATTTGACACGACCAGTGTGGTGATCTCTTTTTTCTTTTGCAAAATAAATCTCCTGGGCACTCAATTCTGAAACCCTGTCGACAGAAGAAAAGAAACTTTGAAGAAAAACTCATTCGTGGCCTGGGACTTAGCCATGTTATGTGAGAAATCAATAGGCTTAGTGTTGGGGATGAGAACAATCATCTAGCGGCTGTAGATTCAGGTTTAAACTGGTTTCATTTTTCAGACTCATGGATTCCTTCACATAAGATGTGCCACAGAACAGAAAGAAGGGAAGGGGAGGGGGTAACGGAATCGGGGTACATAGTTTTTTTTATCAAGCAGTAGATTCGTTGTAGGGTAGGTGACATGGCGTATTGTAGCTCCTAATGTAAACAAAAACTACCATTAAATTGTTGAGTAGTCAAAGTATTACTCAAGGGAAACAACCAAAGACAAAGATCGATACAAAAAATTAATCAGAATTTTAATTTTAAGCGAGTTATTTTGTCTATTTGTACCCGGTTGAATCTCACTACATCACTAAAGTAAAGTAGGCTATCCGTCAGATCAAACTGATCATAGGGCCGGTGAAGCAGCGTTCACCAGTTTCTGTGGCCACTGCATACCCCAACTAATGTCAGGTACCCATCAGAGCTGGTGTAGGGTAAGGGGCACCCTCAAGTCCTGGGAAAAAATCCTAGCCTCCACCAGGATTCGAACCCAGAACCTTCGGATCGTAAGTCGAACGCGCGACCAACGTGCCCCATATAGAAGTCACTAGCCTATAAGTAGCATAAAACATATGAATTTGAGAGTAGATATCAATAGTCTCATACATTGTTGGGATACTCATATTCATATGTTTTATGCTACTTCCAAGCTAGAAAATATAAGTTAGTATTTTACGAGTTACAATAATTGTAAAAAGAACTGTGTAACAAACAAGAAGAAAGTTGTGGAAAAGCTTCCTTCGATGTAGACTCTAGTTTTCTCTTGACAAAATTCGTAAACAACAACAAAAAAAAAAACAAGAGAAAGAAGTATGTTCCTTTTTAAACCAGAAAAATGTGAATTGTGAGACGTAGACTCACACTGCAGTGACAGCCGTCTGTTTGATAATCCCATCTCTTTAACCTCGGGGACAGGAGAGCTCCGCCTGATGTCATCATTGATCGCTTGACGACGTTTACCATAGATACGGAAGCCAAAGCTTAAAGAGGAAGAAACATGTTTTTACATTTATTGTAGACTATAGTTCTGAGCAAAATAATATGTCAAGAAAATATTACTGAAAATTTAAGTAGGGGTGAATATAGTGTAGAAAATATTGCTTTTATAATATAGTTCTACATATACATTAAATAATATTATGCTAAATACGATATACAAATTTATATAAAATGATGTGTCTAAGATCTTTTTTTTTTTGTTGCTTATGGGCCTTATGGGACTTATCATGACTTATGGAATATAATATTGACAGGTTTAAAATGTACAAAGCAGCTCGATTCTTTCTTTATCGCATTAAAACATAAAAATCTCACTTTTTTTATTGTATAAGTTTTAAAGAAACTCTTGAGATTTTGTTTATTTATGCACAATGGTGTACCGAGCTGTGTAGGCTACGTAAGCTTGATAACAGACTATATTTATCAATGGGCTATAAATCTTTTACAAGCATAAAAAATAAAGCACGATTTTTTTTTACGATTTCAAATTTTCCTTATTGACGTTTCGGTGTAATAAATCACATAGAATGAAGGTTACTATGTGTATTTTTTTTTTAGGTTTGTGTGTGTTAACAATCTACTATTTAAAATATGTACATACATTTTAAGGCTCTGTTTACTCAGTGTTAACAATATAAAAACGTTCTGACATGTTCTTCAATGATAACAATGAAAACAAGTTATGTAGGATACATATTAATACATAGCTCTATAGTTTATGAATTCAATATAAACATGTTTGACAACTAATAAACTTACAAGTCAAGGCTGTAGTTTTATGTTCTTATTTTCATTTAGTAAGTAACCTTTGCAGACCTATTCGACCCTTAGGTTAAGGGAAGCAGAGTTCATAGGTTTCTCTAGCCATGGCCAGCACAACGCTCGACACCTTATTTATCCCAACTACTTACATGTACCCATGAGAGATAGGTAGTCCAGGGCTAACTTCCAGCCTTGGGAACAAATCCTAGACTTCATCAATATTCGAACCCTGGATATTCAGCCACTGATATTCAAAGCAAATAACTATTACTTGCAAAATGTTAATCAACGGCAGACGAGGAGATAAATATTTCCAGCAAAAAGAAATTCAAATTCAACAATATATTGAATGGAAATTAAATGTATTTGATTAGCTCGTGAGAGCTAGTTAGGTTTACTAATGGTCTTTTTATGCACTGCATCGTAAGATCGGAAAATTGGAGGATTTAATGTCACTGCATCAATTCTTAGTTGGGTGGGATTATCACATTTTTGACTTTTTGAAATGTGAATATAATTACTGAATAACAGACACGAGAACAGAAAAAAAAATAAGATAGGCAGACACAAAACTGATAGAAAGTAAGAAAGTAAGATAAGTAGATACATAGATAGAATAGTTACAGATAATTGGAAAGCTAGTCTTGACAGACAAAAAAAAAGATAGATTAAAATTGAGAGATACGAAGATCAGTAGCGTAGCCAGGGCAAGTGGGGGCCTACTACCATTTTCGAAAAAAAAAGGGCCTTTTAAGGAAAAAATAATTGAATAATTTTAACAAGCCATGTAGCATAATTTATACTGTTTCTTTTTTTTTTATTGCATTTCAACAATTTAATTTGTTATAATATGATTAATGAACCTTGTTAGATCTAGTTAATTTTAGTTTAATTTAATTTAATACGAAACGAAGGTCACGCTCTAGCAGGGGTCGGCAACCTTTTGGTAATGGTGTGCCAAACTAGGATTTCTAAATCATTCAGCGTGCCAACAGCCTAAAAGTCAACCTGCTCTATTATACTTGTTTTCTTATAAGACAAATAGGTGATTTAAATCCGTAGCTAGACAAAGGCCAAAAGCAAAGGAACTCTATAGAGAAAATCGTTAAAGCGTTATATATTTAATTTTAAAATAATAATGTGTATGTGATTATCATCCTTTTTATTAGCATTTATACATAATACAAAATTATATTAGGCCTAGCAAGCTTTTACATGTATTGTAACTATTTTGTAAGGGTTATCATTTGGTTGTCAAGATACATACATATCGATCAAATGATAATATTCATTATATTTTGTTCTCAGTTAGACTGAGATGTTGTTATCTTACAGTGAATGAGTTTCTTTGCAGAGCGAAGGTTAGCGGCAGTGATACAAGGTAATCATACAAACTGGGTAGTTAATGTAATGTTAAAAAAAAATTTGCATCTATTATATTAGTCATATTGTAATATTTATACAATTTTCAACTACTTTTTGACAGGTTGGTCATTATAAAGTTTTAATTTGTAGACCATTTCGTCTTTTATAAAATTAAAATAAAAAAACATAATATTAAAAATATTAGCGGTAATAAAAGTAGCTAATTATCTACCTTCATTAAAATAAAGATTCTAAATTTGATTCAATAGTGATGCTAAACAAGTAATGTTTTGTAATATAACAAATATTACTGACCAGGGCCCTCGAGAGAAAAAAAAGATGCCGGTACGATATCTTTTCTGGGCCCCCACCCCCGCCCCACTTTTTTTTTCTAACACTGATCATATCTTTTAAGTTTACAGACGTTCCTTCTAGATAGAAGATTATTACGTCCACTAGGCCCAAAACTCCTGCAGGGCGACAGGGATCCGTCGGTTGCAGGGATAGAACCCTCGACGTGTCGGTTGGTTTTTGGTTGACAGTCCGGTGAACTAACCGCTGGACCAGCCGTTGATTTATTTTTATTACATGCGTTTGAAAAATCAGGAATCTTTTTAAAAGGTCTGTGGACCATTTTGTGAAACTATCATAAAAAGTAACATTTACCATTAGAGTAATCATTTCAATCACAGCCTTACAGATCTATTACAAAAATACTTTAATCAAGTACATAGTTCTTAGTTTAAATTATTGTAGTTGTTCCTCCGCTTCAGCAGGCCTATTGATCTTGCAAAAAATATTACAAAGATGTGTAAAATGGGAAAAGTGACTCTAACTGTTGATTGATTATAATGTATGTCCTCTAGTATTTTTAGGTTTAGTGATTTAACTATTGGTGTTACTCTTGTCAGTTGTAAATAAGCTTATTCACTAGTAATGTATGTTGTGTAGTCAAATGTAAGGTTAGATCTGCTGTGGCAATATAGTTAACAAATATTTTTTTTGTACAGACTCTTCCTAAAATACATTTTGTTAAATGACTAAAAAAATGTGTGTTTAAATTTTCAATACATTTGTCTACAATTATGATACCTTCAATCTCCCCTCTTGGCTACCGCACAGGAAATCATTAAAGTGTAAAAGGATCGACTAACTAGCTTTAACTGCCATACTAGTATGCAGCGACATAGAGTATGTAGGCCTAGGCTACTAAGCTAACAGGGAGAACTGTAAGCCTGTAAGGCTCATAGGTCTATATTTGTAAGTGTCTCTGGAGAAATAATAAATAAAAAATAGATCCTAAATTTTTAATGCTATCGAAAATAATTACAACTAGAGGCTTCTTTGCATATTTAACTAAATATTCAAGTACACCAGGGGTTGACAACCTAAGGCACACGTTCCAGACTTGGCACGCAGAACGATTTTCAGTGGCACGCGAAGAATTTTGTGAAAACAACATATGTTAGCGTAATTAGTGGGTGTTGCATGGCGAACTACATGGGAATCACACTGGACGTCAGGAATATTTGTATGCAAATCTCCCATCATTGGACGTGCGATCTGTGATTGAATCAATTGTTAAGATAGTCAATTGTATAGTTTCTCAAGTCTCTTCTAGAAGAAAGTCATACGGAGTATAGGTAAAGTCTGGTATAGATTCCTTCTTGTCTGGAAGCAATTAAGATGTATATTAATGACAAAAAATCCATTATTGAATGAGGAGAACTGACTGTTGAAGCCAGTGTTTCTGAATGACATGGCGACACGTTTCAGTGAGTTAAACTTCCATTTACAAGACTGGGTCCAAAAGCACTTGAAGTGTTGGGCCACTGGAATGGATTTGCATTGAAACTGAACATATCTTTCCGTGAAATCAATTTCAAAACATTTAACTCCCTTTACTAATTTAAGGCAAATTAAGATAGATGAGCATTTTCAGAAGTACGCTACTTATATTAAAACCACTAACTCTTTTGGTATTAAAAGCATCAAATTTGGAGAATTTTTATTGAAGGGAGATAATTAACCGTTTTTCTTTACATTAAAATTTCTAATATTAAATGTTTCTTTTTTGTTTCTTATCTTATCTTATACATTACAGACGCTCCTTCTATAAAGAAGATCATTGCGTCCTACGCTCATCCGTGGTCCGAGTCTAGTCTTGCATTTTTATTAATGTTTTAAATGATGTTAAGTTACTGGTTTTCCTGGTTTGTTCAGGCAACTCAATCCATGCCCAAATGCCACTCGGGAAGAAAGAGTACTTATATGCATTTAGATTTTGTTCTCGCATAGAGAATAAGGAAAGTGTTTTTGTCTGTATGTTTATCTGAGCTTTGCAACAGGTTGTTATTGGGTTGTATTTATAAATTAGAGTTTAATTTAAGTTGTTTCCTTTTAGAAAAATAAATGTCTGAAAACTCTAAAATGATCAAATTACACAAGATAGTTAAAAATTTAAGAATTATTTTATGACTAAAGAATGTACATTTTAAAACATTACAATAACTACCCAGTTTGTATGATTACTACGTATCCCTTCCGCTTAACTTCAGTGGGTTGATATTAAGCCAATGTAAGTTTTCATTTGGGTTAAAATAATATCAATTATTCTGATATCAAATAATAAAGACTTTGAAGCTATCATTTGCGTAATTGCCAATTTGATTTTAAATTTTAATATTCATGGGCCCCCTAAACTCTTATGCGTACCGGCTGTAATCCCCTCTCGTGGGGTCTGTTACTGACTAATTATTATTTCCTTATATAAACTAGCGTTGTGGTATTCATTACAAGATTTAATTATTAGAGGTATACAATAAATTTACGTTAAATAGTTGTAAGTTAACATTTCCTGCATTAATTATTTGTCCATTCAACCTTGAGGAGTTTATCTCTTAAAGTCTTAAACAATTTGGCACATTTCGATGCCCATTTCATTAAAGGTTTAAAATTCAACTGGCTACGTTTTCAAATCGCCAATATTCCTATACTTATTTTGAAAAAAAGTATCTACATCTAAGTAGATCGTAGTAAGATTAAGCCAGTTATGCTTGGTTAGGTATGAAAAAATCAATTTGAAAGTCTTGAAACTCCGCTTTGAGTGCTTCGATGAGGTTCTGAAAAAGCCCAACATACTATCTTAATATATGCCTTTGTAAAGGGAAGTACATATAGTTAAATTAATTTCACTCAATATAAATATTACAGAAAAATATAGTTGTTTTTGTTTTCATCAATAATAAAACACCTCTTGGAGGTCTCTCGCGTGCTATTGAAAATAGCTCTGCGTGCCAAGTTTAGCACGCGTTTCTTAGGTTGCCGACCCCTTTTCTAGTGGATACCAGGTCAGAAGCAGGAACTTAGAGTGGACAGGATCGGCCAACCGTTTGTGCCCAGCTTTTACGGTGATGAATGAGTGGTGCGTTGACACAGCAGAGATAGTTCTCTGAGCCCCAAAAGAGTACGCTCGCTCGCATTCTCAAAAAAAGGTTGGGTTCAAGTCTGGTGTACTCACCGAAAAGTAATAATGTGACTTAAAGCGCGCTGGCTTTCTCCTTCTCGGCCGTATTAGCGTAGTGATCAAAAACATGGTTACATGAACTTTAAAAAAAAAAAAAAAGAAAGATACCCACAGAATTTAAAAGAAAGAAGAAAAGAAGAGAAATAACTTGTTTTAAAAAAAATCCGTTTTCTAGGGATAGAACCATCGGGCGTGGTATTTTAACTGTTTTAACAGCTGAGAAGAAAAAATTAGAAAAGAATAGAGCGTTCCTATAACGTATCATATTTTGTAATTGACACATAGATACAGTAAATAAAAACTAAAAAAATGTTTTTTAAATCTCTTTAAAAATGTCTATAATAAATATTGGCGATTTATCTCGTCTTTCAAAATTGAAACGAAGAAGAATTCAGTCCTACAGAAGCATTCGCATTGATTCTATAAATATTTTTCGAAACTAGACACTCATCCCGTAAATGAGCAGTAGATGCAATCAATTTTGCAGAAATTCCCATCACTAATAGTTGCTAGTAAAAGTCGTGAATGGTTAAAAAAAATACTTCACTATTATACAGTGTATGTAGCCTATCCTGAGGCACAGGATTTTCTCATAACACTTGATACGTACGAATTCTTAGTTCTTCTATTAATCTGGAAAATTTCTAAAAGTGTTGCCTTTTTCCTAAAAGTACGCTCCCCCAGCGTCAAAACCTGGCTACGCCACTGACGAAGATATATATATATATATATATATGTATATATATATACAGTGCTTGTTTTTTGTAAAAAAAAATAGGTGCCGGTACTCAGTGATGGATGGATTGCTTAACTTTTAACTACCAGTTTGCACCTCGATGCAAGCTAAATCACAACTGCAAATATACTAAATTAAATTAATAATATAATAAAGTAATAATAAACCTTAAAATACAAGAAAAGTAATAATTTGTTCCCCACATTGAAATGGATAAATAGAAACAAGTAGATAGAAAGACGGATAACAATAGATAGATAATCTGATGAATGGATGGACAAATAGGCTACATACTACTTGGTTAAATAGATAGATAATCTGATGAATGGATGGAAAAATAGGCTACATACTACTTGGTTAAATAGATAGATAATCTGATGATGAATGGATGGAAAAATAGGCTACATACTACTTGGTTAAATAGATAGATAAACCAATTGAATACATACATAGATTAGCTCAAATTGATCAATACCATATTGTCATGTTATAATTCAACTCGGTAAAATTAATCATCTCATACCTGTATCTATTGTAACACCGTACAGCAAGACTAACGTTATCATCAAGTACACTGGCGACATTTTGAGTTAGTAAAGTTTATTTGTCTTTTGTTCGAAGACACGTCGATGACTGAAAAACAATCATTTAGACCCACGGGTTATGACAAAAAGTAATGTTTACCAATGAATACTCATTACTAATCTAGAATAATAAAAAAAAAGATAGGTTATCAGATCACAAATTTCCATTAAAAAAAGGACACATTTTTGTTTAAAGACAGAAATAAATATCGAAGTGAACTAAATACAGCAACATACCGTTTTCATTGAATGTTTAAATAAATTAAATGGTAGAAGTCCTCAGTGTTTATTGTTTTGTTTGCTTCAAATTCAAAGCTTCTGGGGTTTTCCCCTGACTTCCTATTTATTGTATATTGTTTACTTGCCGTTCAAGAGAGTGATATATTTATTATATAGGCCATACACGGTATGTTCACTCCCTCTCCAACCTCGCCCCACCTTATAACGTTATGACATAATAAACATTACGTCGTTACTTTGTTGACATAGTGAAATTTTACATGGAGATTGTGGTATAGCAGCGGTGGTTAAATTTAATGAGGGGTGGAGGTAAGAGAAGTGTTGAGTGAGTCTGTGTGGGGGGAGGGAAAAGGGGGGGGGACGGGTGAGGATGTAAGAGTGATTGAAGACGGGCAGGAGATGGGGGAATATATAGACCAATTATATAATTTAGAGATGCATTCATACAACAAAGTGTGCATCGTCGTTTTGATATTATTCCGAAAATATTGGTGTTTTTGTTCTAAAAATCAAAATGTACACTAGTTCAGGCGTCGGCAACCTAAGCAACGCGTGCCAGACATTGCACGCAGAACAATTTCCAGAGGCACGCCATGGAGATCTCCCAGAATGAGATTTTTTTTCAATCCAAACAATAACATGAAACTCACGCTGTACGACGAGTGTTAAAGTTCAGGAACGTGTTTGTTCAAAGATTTCATAATTGGACTCGCGATCTGTGATTAAATCTATTGTTAAAATAATCAGTTGTATAGTTTCTCAACCTTCAAGTGAGGAAAATGAGGGTTGATAGTGAAGAAATAAATTTGATATAACACAGCAGAGGCGGGAGGGTTGTCGGAGAGAGGGGAGCTGGAAGCCAGTGATCCAGAGTTCCTTAACCCTTACAGTCCCGGGCGCGTATATAGCGGAACTGAAGGCAGCATAGATAGAAGTAGGTCGGTACGGGAAGGGTTAAGAAAAAAAAACGTAATAGAATAACAATTACCATAGTTTAAATTAACTGAAGGGGACAACGTACAATTAGGCCAGTTGGGGCGGGAGAGAAGGGAGCCCAGCTAACTCAGCTATTGTAATGCAAAACAAAGAAGGTAGGATAAATAAAAAGTGAGACATCATTTTGTGTTGTGTTCGGTTGATTTTGATACAGTGCGTTGAAAGCAACAGCATCCCTTTTCTCATTCGTTAAATTCCAAGATTCTGGCTCTGATGGTAGGTAGGACTACCTTATATCGATTGTGTCAAAGTTAATTCGGCCAGCCCCTTAGACCAAACAAAAGAGATATCACGAAAGATATAATATGTTATTATCCGTAGGGTATAATTAAAGACATGAATGTATTGCAGGGGTCGGCAACCTTTCACTAATAGTGTGCCGAAGTAGAATTTCAAATTCATTCAGCGTGCCAAAAGCTATAAAGTCATTTTGTTGCAGTACATAATTATTGGTAGAATGCCTTTTTGTGGGTCTATCGCGAGCCAATAAAATTCGCTCTGCGTGCCGTAGGTTGCGAACTCTGTTCTAATGTGTCATTGTCTTAAAACAAAAAAATGCAAGATATGGGACATTTGCCTGAACATTCCACTGAGTCGTGGGCGTTATAAAACCTGTAATTAGGATGGGTGCAGGCATGTGATCATAAAACGTTTCTAGTTAAAGGGGGAATTGGGTAACCTATTCTAAGCTTATATGTAGTATTCTTATATACTCATTATATTTAATAATTTATTCAATTCCAAGCTCCCGTGAATGATCCCCATTCTAACCATCCATGCCCATCTTAGTAGTATTCTCCAATGTCAATGTTTGTGCTTCTCAAATACTTTCTTTCAAATTGAGCCCATTCCACACGCCTCTGCAGAACTGCTGAGTTGATTTCCGGTACGTATTAAGTATTGGGAAACACGAGTACAGTTATCATATCAACCGTACAATAAACTGATAACACGATGGCGTTGCTTCCTCATACTCCCGCCTCCCCCCCCCCATCCATCTCCCTTTTTACTCCTTGGTTCGATCTGTTTTAAAAACGTTCATCACAGCTGCTGCTTTGGACTCAATTATAGGATTCATATTTTATTTTATAATGTGCTTTTGGCGAAGTTGGGGGAAGAGGGGGGGGGGAGGCTTTACTGCTTTTATGACAATTGTTTCACTAAAATAAGGTGCCCCCATCCTCCCATGTCCCTCATTTTCATTTTTCATTGATTTTCTCTCTTGCTGACAAGATTTAAATGTGTTGCCATGGCGACCAAATAAACATGAAGAAGCGATAACAATGCAACGCTTTAAGAAAAATAAATCTGACATTTTTATTTATTTGTTTGGTTGTTTTTCAATTGATAGGCTATTTGATTCACTGGAAATAAAATTTATTAAGCTAAGCACTTGATATAGATTAATAGTTTGGAAGATTTTTTATTCATTGGTCCGTTTAAAGAATTTGATACATGCAGACGGGCTAAACACTATTGAAATTATTAACATAATGAATTTAAAAAACAAACTATCGTTATGAGCTCTGTTGAAGCCACAGTTAAAGGCTTGGCGGGCCGTGTTGGCCAACAGTTGGCTTCGTTCACGTGCCTAAAATAGAACATTCAAAGTGTGCATCGTCTTTTTGATATTATTACCGAAAATATTGGTGTGTTTTTTTTAATCAAAATGTAAACTAGTTTATTACTAGGGCTTTAAAACATCCATTTATTCAATTTTAGTTTGAAATTTCCATAGTTTAAGTACCATTTGAACAATTTTATTTGATTAATTTCATTGTCTATATGCTAACCCTTAACTTCATTAAGGTTGGCATGATGGATGACATGGAGAAATGTTCGTCTAGCTACGTGTGTTTATTTAGTCGAAATTGCTAATTTAAAACATGTCGAGGGAATATAGAGTCCCTTATTCAAAATCAATAAAGATTATTATCTATGCTTTAAGACATTAAATAATTTAGAGAAATCTTGCTATTGAAACAATTATTTTGAGGCTTCCAAAGCCAAAACTAATAATTACTAATAATAATAAGTTCACAATTAAAATTTAATATTTATCTTTATAACAATATACGGCATACAAAAGTGCTTTATATAAAATGACAGCCATAAACTAATCTATCTCAGATATACATTATTGCTGCCTGTCCTCGGTCTATCATAAACCAAATCACTACAACAATGAACAGCTCTATAACATGGTTTAAAGAGCATGGATATGCAAATTCGGAAATTAAACTGCTTACTTTGCATGATCTTTTTTTCTAAATCTACAATTAATAGGGATACAGGACTATGTGAGATAACGAAATAATAGATTCAACATTACTTTTTTTTTTTAATAATATGTTAAAAATTTAATTTTCTTTTTTTTTTTTTTGATTTTTCCGTTTTAATCTTAATTATAGAATTATTCCCCTTATTCGAAAGGTTTTTCAACATTATCATTCATTATGTAATAGCCCACTAGGACCCAAAATTTACCGCGGAAAAAAAGATTTAATTCCGCGGTTTTTCAAATTCCGCTGCATTACGGCAAAAGCAGTACCATGACTACATCAGTATAATACTATTATTGACCTACACAAAATAAATTCCATTTTGAAATTCTTAACCGTTTATCAATCACTATTGATAACAAAATAGTAAGAAAGAATCATTGCGGAAGAGCAGGCAGGCTTCAGGCAGGGACGTAGTACCACAGAGCAGATCTTTAACCTGTGAATACTCTATGAGAGGCACGCGCAACACCAACAAAATTGTAACATGTATTTGTTGATTTTAAAAAAGCATTCGACAGGGTCTGGCACGCAGCCCATGGGCAACCAAGAAACATTACAACATTAATGACAACCTGACAATGCTGATACGTAGCCTCTATGAAAGGGCCACCAGTACAGTCTTCTTCAGCAACAACATTGGAGATTGGTTCAGGACTACCGTTGGAGTACGACAAGGATGCTTGCTTTCGCCAACACTGTTCAACATCTTCCTGGAGAGAATCATGTCAGATGCACTAGAGGATCATGAAGGGACAATCAGCATAAATGGCAGAAGGATCACCAACCTTCGATTCGCAGATGATATAGATGGACTCGCCGATAGTGAGGAAGAATAAGCCAATCTAGTGGAGCGACTGGACAAAACTTCCGCATCCTCTGGCATGCAAATCAGTGCCGAGAAAACTAAATTAATGACTAGTAACACCAGCGGCATCACCACGAAGATCAAGATTGGTGGGCAGAGTTTGGAAACAGTTAGCAGCTTCAAATACCTAGGAGCTATTGTATCCGAAGAGGGCTCCAAACCAGACCAGAAGTAATGTCCAGGATTGCCCAGACAACAGTATCACTAAAGAGGCTCAAGACAATAAGGAAAGGCAAGAACTTAGCCCTCAGCACCAAAATCAGGCTGATGCGCTCACTGGTCCTCTCCATTTTCCTATATGCTTGTGAGTCATGGACACTAACAGCTGAGCTGGAAAATAAGATAAACGCCATGGAAATGAGATGCTTCAGGACCATGCTCGGTATCTGTTACAAAGACAATATCTCCAACGAATAGATACGAAAAAGAATACAACAGGAAATTGGAAAGTATGAAGACCTGCTGGCCAAGAAAAGAAAACTGGACTTGGACTGGTATGGCCACGTCACCAGAACCAACGGGCTTGCAAAAACCATACTGCAGGGTACCACTAGAGGAGGCAGAAAGAGAGGAAGACAAAAAAAACGTTGGGAAGATAATATCAGGGAATGGACAGGTACAAAACTGTGCGAGGCAATGAGAACGGCTGAGAGACGGGAGGAACAGAGGAGGTTGGTTTACATGTCATCTGTGGCGCCCCAACGGTCCAACAGACTACGGGATATGTAGGATGTAGGTAGGAAGGAAGATGGGTACCTGTATCTCAACGTTCACACATAGGCTATTTATTCACAGATCCTCATTAGGTAAACGATGCTGAACAGTGAAACATACCCAAGTCTGATATTGTTCTCGACAACCTATCTATGCTGAATAGTGAAACATACCCAAGTCTGATATTGTTCTCGACAACCTATCTATCTAAAAATGTTCCTAAAAAAAAATTTTGACCCGTCAGACTAAATGGATCCATAGGCACATAGACTTAGGGCCGGCGAAGCAGTTATCACCACCAGGTACATAATATAGACTTAGGGCCGGCGAAGCAGTTATCACCACCAGGTACATAATATAGACTTAGGGCCGGCGAAGCAGTTATCACCACCAGGTACATAATATAGACTTAGGGCCGGCGAAGCAGTTATCACCAGTTTCCGTGGCCACGTATTTCGTGGCCAGCATTTAATTGCAGGTGCCCATCAGAGCTGGGTAGACTCAGGGACACCTTCATAACCCGGGAACAAATCCAAAGGTTAACCAGGATTCGAAAACCTGACCTTCGATACACCAGCCGGACGAGCCCCATAATTGTTCTTAAAGATATTCTTTATTTTTTTGTTGAAGGAAAGAACACTATAACTTCGTAGGTTTACCTGTGACAGGGAATATGGCAGTGTTGACAGCATCCATATTTAGAGAACGAACGTTTCACTTCAACAGAAGGGATCGCCAAGGCAATGTAAACTTGAGCAAGAACTGCTAAGTGATGCAAGTCATTTATCTAGATCTAAGGCACGCATACAGTGATACCAGCTGAAATTACTTTGTGAGATTGCTTATTTGTAACGATGTTTGTTTTTCTTCTTTGTTCTATATATAACAGACGTTCCTAATATCCAGAAGGATATATTTGTTTGAAACCATTGTATAAACAATTAAAACTGAATTGTGTAGATGAAAACATTGTATTTATTAGGTATTAAAAGCACAACACACGCAAAAAAAAGGTGTAGACACTCTATGCATAAGCTTACAAAATTTTTTTTGGCCAGCCATATTAAACATTTCTAACAAAATAATTGTTCTTTATAATATAGAGGTACATTGAAAAGAATGAAAGAAAAACAATCAAGCTAAACAGTCAATCTAAATTGTAATAAAAAAAAGTAGTGTTGTTTCAATTTCATGTATTATACAAGTTTTACAGTAGTACAAAAACATTGAATAAAACAGTGGTTATATCCAAAAATAATACAAACCTAGATAACAGCTGGGATTTATGTGTATATGTTTCTTGTTAATTAATGCAGACCTATGTATAAAGGGTCCGGCCAACGAGGTGTTCTGTCACACCAACTGCCTTCCATTAAATCCACGCCTGGTGCATGTATTTTGTGACGATACAAGAGAGCTCACAGGGACTGCCATAATCTAACAAATGGGTTACCTGTTGTTGTATCATTTTATTTTGTGGCCGGACAATTTTAGATAGATAAATAACATCTTGAAATAACTTAACAACAAAAAAATTAGATTTAAAACATTGACTACCCATTGATCTATGATAACTGAAAAAAACCTTTTGCTATATAACAATGAATAGTCTTTAGTGTGAGCTCTAAAACTGAAATGTCATCATTATGAGTTCTGGAAAGTCATTGGTGTGAACTCTGAAATGTCATTAGCATGAACTCAGAAATGTCATTGGTGTGAGCTTAGAATGTCATTGCTGCATACTCTGGAAAGTCATTGAGCTCTGAAATGTCATTAGTGATAGTTTGAAATGTCATTAGTGTGAAATGTCTTTAGTGTGAACTCTGGAATGTCATCAGTATGAGCTTGGAATGTCATTGCTGCATACTCTGGAAAGTCATTGAACTCTGAAATGTCATTAGTGATAGTTTGAAATGTCATTAGTGTGAAATCTGGAATGTCATCAGTATGAGCTTGGAATGACATTGCTGCATACTCTGGAAAGTCATTGAGCTCTGAAATGTCATTAGTGATAGTTTGAAATGTCTAGTGTGAGCTCTCCAATATCAGTCAACAACTGCAGGTCTAAAATGTCACTAATGGAAGCTCTAAAATGATCAACGTAATTCACATGAGCTCAGAGATATCAATTAGTTCTAATATTTCATTATTTCATTTTAGAATGTCACTAGTGTGACCTCTAGAATGTCAGTGAATCTGAAATGTCATTTTAGTGTCAGTTGTGAAAGGTAGCTCTTGCAAATTCCATGTTGCCAACAATCATCAGGTTTTTGCTAGAAGTAAATCACAATATTGTGTGGGCCTAAACCTTTATATACTAAAGGGTTAAAAAGGCATCCTTTCCAATTAAAAAAAGGTATTTTAAAAGTACATAAAAAGTCTCATAAAAATGTGGGTTGGTTTTTTGCTTGCCAAATAAAGTTCTGGTTGAAATACTCTAAAAATAAAACATTTTTCTATGTAAAAAAATCACTTTTCTCTCTATTAAAAAAGATGTAATATATTGTATATATAAATATAAACACAATTGATTTGGACTTTGTGCAGAAAACAGTTATTTTTTAAGTCATTTTTAAATAAAAACTTTTAAGAATGTATCAAGTATAAGGAAAATACATATCATGATGAATATAGTTGAAAGGAAAAAAATACAGCCAACAAATAGATTTGTCAAACAAAGACCAAAAAAAAATCACAGGAAAAAATTTAGTTTAACATAACATATATAAATATTAATATATAGTGATATAACTAACAAAACAGAAGTGTCAAGCGAAATATTTTTAGTAGTAATTTATATAATGCAAACCTTGCCTTAAGTTACAATAATATTCTGAGCAAAACAGGTAAATAATTAACAAAGCTGTTCACTTTGGTCAACCTATTTCATGGCTGCTAAAAGCAAAAGCATTTAACGAAAAAATTACCAGCCGATGATTAGGTTTGCTTCAAAGTTCTTCCTCGAAAGTCATTTTAAAATTCTCAAACTTTTCACAAACTTTCCCAAACCTTGATCTGTTTTCTCAAACTTGTAAAATCAAGTCTGTTTATTCCCAAACTTTCCAAACTGTAAAAAACCCTGTTACTTATGAAAACAGCAATGACTGCTACTTCCTTAAAAAAGGAATCAAACGAAAAATGTAACGAAAAATCAGCAGCCAATATTATGCTTTCTTGTGACTTATTTACAGGTATTTATTTCTTAAAATAAGCAATGGAATAAAAAAAACAAGCGATGATATTATAGTTTGTTTCATTTACGATACAAAAATAACAATAAGATGTTCAGCTACAACTAAAAAGTTACAATGCAGAGACAAATTGAGATAATGTGTCTGTTGTGATAATGGGTAGAGTAGATAACTCTTGAAGCTGTTAAGCTTGATACATTTCTCTCTCATTTAATTTTGAGAAATCACTTACAACAGGTTATATTTAATTTCAGTTTTTTATTCTAAGCTTTGTGACAAAAAAATGTTCTTTTAATTCTCCTTTATATATATTTTAAAAAAAAGATTTACCAAGATTTCTTTTATAGATTTTCTGGTTGGATAAGACTTTATAACTGATTTGAACGTGAAGACAGTAAAAACAATCCAGTTAACATTATTTAAATTTTTGTCCATTTGCAACTTAGAGTGTATGATATATCAAACAAGTGCCTGTAAAAGACTACTGGTAAACCAGAGTAGATAGTGGCCTCAATGAGTCCCTGTAACAATTTTTTCAAGACTACTGGCAGACCAGAGTAAATAGTGGACTCAATGAGTCTCTCTAACAATTCAAGACTACTGGTAGACCAGAGTAAATTGTGGACATTGAGTCTCTGTAACAATTCAAGACTACTGGTAGACCAGAGTGGATAGTGGACATTGAGTCTCTGTAACAATTCAAGACTACTGGTAGACCAGAGAAGATAGTGGAATCATTGAGTCTCTGTAACAATTCAAGACTACTGGTAGACCAGAGTAGATAGTGAACATTGAGTCTCTGTAACAATTCAAGACTACTGGTAGACCAGGGTAGATAGTGGACTCATTGAGTCTCTGTAACAATTCAAGACTACTGGTAGACCAGAGTAAATTGTGGACATTGAGTCTCTGTAACAATTCAAGACTACTGGTAGACCAGGGTAGATAGTGGACTCATTGAGTCTCTGTAACAATTCAAGACTACTGGTAGACCAGAGTAAATTGTGGACATTGAGTCTCTGTAACAATTCAAGACTACTGGTAGACCAGAGTGGATAGTGGACATTGAGTCTCTGTAACAATTCAAGACTATTGGTAGACCAGAGTAAATTGTGGACATTGAGTCTCTGTAACAATTCAAGACTACTGGTAGACCAGGGTAGATAGTGGACTCATTGAGTCTCTGTAACAATTCAAGACTACTGGTAGACCAGAGTAAATTGTGGACATTGAGTCTCTGTAACAATTCAAGACTACTGGTAGACCAGAGTGGATAGTGGACATTGAGTCTCTGTAACAATTCAAGACTATTGGTAGACCAGAGTAAATTGTGGACATTGAGTCTCTGTAACAATTCAAGACTACTGGTAGACCAGGGTAGATAGTGGACTCATTGAGTCTCTGTAACAATTCAAGACTACTGGTAGACCAGAGTAAATTGTGGACATTGAGTCTCTGTAACAATTCAAGACTACTGGTAGACCAGAGTGGATAGTGGACATTGAGTCTCTGTAACAATTCAAGACTATTGGTAGACCAGAGTAAATTGTGGACATTGAGTCTCTGTAACAATTCAAGACTACTGGTAGACCAGGGTAGATAGTGGACTCATTGAGTCTCTGTAACAATTCAAGACTACTGGTAGACCAGAGTAAATTGTGGACATTGAGTCTCTGTAACAATTCAAGACTACTGGTAGACCAGAGTGGATAGTGGACATTGAGTCTCTGTAACAATTCAAGACTATTGGTAGACCAGAGTAAATTGTGGACATTGAGTCTCTGTAACAATTCAAGAATACTGGTAGACCAGGGTAGATAGTGGACTCATTGAGTCTCTGTAACAATTCAAGACTACTGGTAGACCAGAGTAAATTGTGGACATTGAGTCTCTGTAACAATTCAAGACTACTGGTAGACCAGAGTGGATAGTGGACATTGAGTCTCTGTAACAATTCAAGACTATTGGTAGACCAGAGTAAATTGTGGACATTGAGTCTCTGTAACAATTCAAGACTACTGGTAGACCAGGGTAGATAGTGGACTCATTGAGTCTCTGTAACAATTCAAGACTACTGGTAGACCAGAGTAAATTGTGGACATTGAGTCTCTGTAACAATTCAAGACTACTGGTAGACCAGAGTGGATAGTGGACATTGAGTCTCTGTAACAATTCAAGACTATTGGTAGACCAGAGTAAATTGTGGACATTGAGTCTCTGTAACAATTCAAGAATACTGGTAGAACTGTATCATTTTGAAATAACCCAGCAGAATGAAGTAAACATGTACTGCAGTCTACTTTAACACACATAAAAAAACAACTGAGGTATTGAAAATGTGTTTCTTGTCATGACGGGGAAAAAGCAGTCAATTTACAGTTTCTTCCTAAATGATGTTAAGTAAATTTGAGGACTACTGTATTTGGCTTCTGGTCTCTATAAGACTAGAAGAAATAGAAGCTGACAAAAATACAGCGAATGTCTTAAAATGGTTATTGTTTGATTGAACGAAAGCCAATCCTCAAATGTCAGCAGAAAAATGATTAAAGCATCGCAAATGGTAAAAAAAAATTGTTTTATACTCTTTTAAATATGTCATTTATAGCCATAATGTAGGCTGATACATCAATATTATATGGTTCTCCATTGAGACCAGTAATCTGTTATGATTGATTCTAGCCGTAACGTCGGCTGATACATCAATATTATCCCGGTCTCCATTGAGACAAGTAATCTGTTATGATTGATTCTAGGCGTAATGTAGGCTGATACATCAATATTATCCAGGTCTCCGTTGAGACAAGTAATCTGTTATGATTGATTCTAGGCGTAATGTAGGCTGATACATTAATATTATCTGGTTTTCCGTTGAAACAAGTAATCTGTTATGATTGATTCTAGGCGTAATGTAGGCTGATACATCAATATTATCCAGGTCTCGGTTTAGACAAAACATCTGCTATGTAAAAATTCAAGCCGTAACGTAGGCTGATATATACACATATAATCAAAGTCTCCGTGAGACAAATTCAAAACAAACCATGAAGATTGCAGCCAATGCCGTGGCTTTAACTCAATTCATGATTCGGATACATTTCCCAGCTTCTCCAGCTGGTGTATAATGGTCAAATTCGGGTTTCTTCCTCGATCTGCCATTATAATTTTCATCATATGGCCCAGAGAGAGTTTTCCCTCTCACTTCTGAGCAACGCTACACTTCTGTCTGTGCAGCATCGAGACTGTTCAGTCCCCTTCCACTCGTTTCTTTGCGTAAACGGTGAAAATAAAGTCAAGGTTAACTAACCTCGACCGGTATAAAACAATTTTTTTTTCATTTTCATAATTTCAAGATGCATTTTAAATATACTAATTCAAATGTTTAAATACTTTTGAATGACATTGATCATTAGAAAAAAAGTACAGTGCTGTCCACAATGTCCTCAAATTTACTTGTAGGTGTTTATAGTTTACTTTTCGTACTTTGTAGTAATAGTGCTAAGAGGAAAAGGAACTGCAATGAAAGCTTTTCAAATCTACACACAGTTCCATAGGAAAACAAATAATAATAGTGTCATAAAACACTTCACTGTGAATAGTTCAAACACTTTACAGTGTAAAGTCTTAGCACTCCTATGTATAGTCTTAGCACTTCACTGTGTACAGACTTAGCACTTCACTGTGTACAGACTTAGCACTTCACTGTGTAAGACTTAGCACTTCAATGTGTACAGAATTAGGACTTAAAGGTGTACAGTCATGTCCTTATCTAATTTACTGTCTCCAGTCTCAAAAATATACTCACAGTCTAACAAAAGTATGCACTGCAAAAGTGAACTGACCCTAAAATTTTAAATTCTGTTGTATTCCACCACTACTGAAAACTAAATGAAAGTTGGAAACATGTCCAGATGAGAGACAGATCTGAGTACCACTATTTGAACAGCCTCAAGCACTTTGGACAAAAAAAAATGCGCTGTGTGGTAAAATGTGTATATTGGAGATAGTATTATGCTAAGCACAGAATGCATACGTCCTTTATTTGTTGTCAGTAACTATAGTTGTTGCTTTATTTGTTGTCAGTAACTATAGTTGTTGCTTTATTTGTTGTCAGTAACTATAGTTGTTGCTTTATTTGTTGTCAGTAACTATAGTTGTTGCTTTATTTGTTGTCAGTAACTATAGTTGTTGCTTTATTTGTTGTCAGTAACTATAGTTGTTGCTTTATTTGTTGTCAGTAACTATAGTTGTTGCTTTATTTGTTGTCAGTAACTATAGTTGTTGCTTTATTTGTTGTCAGTAACTATAGTTGTTGCTTTATTTGTTGTCAGTAACTATAGTTGTTGCTTTATTTGTTGTCAGTAACTATAGTTGTTGCTTTATTTGTTGTCAGTAACTATAGTTGTTGCTTTATTTGTTGTCAGTAACTATAGTTGTTGCTTTATTTGTTGTCAGTAAGTATAGTTGTTGCTTTATTTGTTGTCAGTAACTATAGTTGTTGCTTTATTTGTTGTCAGTAACTATAGTTGTTGCTTTATTTGTTGTCAGTAACTATAGTTGTTGCTTTATTTGTTGTCAGTAACTATAGTTGTTGCTTTATTTGTTGTCAGTAACTATAGTTGTTGCTTTATTTGTTGTCAGTAACTATAGTTGTTGCTTTATTTGTTGTCAGTAAGTATAGTTTTTGCTTTATTTGTTGTCAGTAACTATAGTTGTTGCTTTATTTGTTGTCAGTAACTATAGTTGTTGCTTTATTTGTTGTCAGTAACTATAGTTGTTGCTTTATTTGTTGTCAGTAAGTATAGTTTTTGCTTTATTTGTTGTCAGTAACTATAGTTGTTGATTCATTTGTTGTCAGTAACTATAGTTGTTGCTTTATTTGTTGTCAGTAACTATAGTTGTTGCTTTACTTTTTGTACTTTGGTCCCTGGACTGAACATTTTTAGAAGCACTGGCTCATGAAAACATACAAAAATAAACCAGAAAAAAAAACATAAGTAAATTATTACATAATTTCTGTTAACAATGAATGTAAATAAAAAGTTAATATGGTAAATATGAAGTACTTTTATAATATGGGTACATCTTACATTAAAAAAAAAGAGAGTTACCTAATAAACAAATCAAGCTAATATAAAGATTATTCTAAGCGTATAGAAATGAAAAATAACATTTGTATAAAATAATAAATCATTTCTTTTTTTGAAGCCCGGAGGCCAAATTAACTGTTACTGTTCACAGGGATCGTAACTACTTATCGGGATGTGGCATGTAGGACAATCCAGACCTGGACGTCTGCATGTGTCACAAAATGTGACATGTTGACAAGGAAGGTTCACGAAATTTGGCGGTCTCGCAGCACATGACACACAAATGCCCCTATCTGGAAATAAAAAGATCAAGAAAAGTGATGGCAGCCTGTTGATCAGTTTCTGGAAACTGGAAGTGGGGGGGGGGGGGGGGGGGGGAAAGAAGAGAGAGCATGTATATCACCAATACAGCTGGATGAGGATAAGTCATGTCCATGAATCTATGATAATGCTATACAAGGACTTGTGAATTAATGAATAAATATTTAATTTCTGTAGCAGCCAGTGTCTTAGTCACCATTTTGAATCCAGGTACAAACACAACTATATTTTGATTGAATACATCTAAGGCTCTGATGGGTACCTTTAGATTAGTTGGGAAAGTAAGACTGCTGAGCATTGTGCAAGCCACACAATCCCTTTTTTACATTGTCTGGGGAAACTGGTGAGCACTGCATCTCTAGCTGTATGGGCTGACATAGTCTCAATGGTTAACATTACTATTTTGTTGTACATTGTTAAGATGAGTTTAACTGTTGGCTCTTTATTTAGTACCAGGGCATGTCATTTTAAAATTTCTAAGGAAACTGTTAAAAAAAAAAAATAACTATGGAATGCCATTACGGAGAAAAAAAAAAATGTGTGAATATCTTGAAAGACCGGTCATCTACAACACAGTGCAAAAGAATGTTTAAAAAACAACATCCAGGAAGAGTAATTAAATCAATGGGCACAAGGAGAAGATGGGTGAAAAGTATCCATTGAAATAAACATTTAAAAAGCCTAAAAATCATAACATCATGACGTTCCTCCACTGCAAACAACAATGCCTAAATATTTCAGTTTAAAAACAGGCTATACAACACACAAACCACAACGCCTAATATTTCAGTTTAAAAACAGGCTATACAACACACAACTTATATCTAAACAGAGTAAACCCAACACACCCAACCAAATTGTAGACATTGACCAGACCCACATGAAATAGTAGACCGTCAGAGTAGACCACAACCTAATCATACTAATGGAATGCACTCACCCAAATTAATCTGAGACATACATTACTGCCTTGTGAGCACACCATTACTAACACAGCTAAAAGACATATGAATTTATGAAGTTTGCCTGGAACTGAGTGCAAGTGAGCCTACAGCTCTGCAGCCTGGTTAGTAGAAGAAGAATTTCTTGTAATTATAGTAAAATGTAAACCAATATATCAGAAAGATTAGAAACAGGGAGATTACAGATTAGATTACAAGGGAGAGCAATAAGGAAGAACTATGACAAAAAATTTTAATTGAGTGTCTATGTCATGGATGATAGCATTCAATGAATAACAAATATAATTTGGAGGCACAGTTGATAGTAATGGCTAAGTATTTTTTTTTCAAGTGGTTAGATAAGAAATTTACTTTGTTGAAAAATAACCCTTGAAGCCTGTCTGTGTCCCAGGAAGGCTGAGGGAACAGCCAGCAAAATGCCTATCAACTATAACTATCACTGGCTGATCTTGTCAAAGGTCACAGTACACTAAAAGAATGTGATGCACAAATGAAAAGAAAACTACTTACAAATAAAGTCATGTCCCCTCCTTAGATCAATGGCAACGTCAAAATCATTTGGTTGAGGAAACGGTAGTTGATCAGCATTTCCAGAACTGGCATGCAAAGGTATGTCAGCGCGTTCTACCTTAATGCAGGGAATATAAAATATAAACATGGTATGGATAAAAATATTTGACAACTTTTTCTGTCAGGATTCCTCCCACAAGTCTAGGCTCCACCCCTGATCATAGTGCCCTAAAAAAGGTAGGGACAACTAAGACCGCTGGGACAATTAGGGTTAGGGTGTAATTTTTTTAACAAGTCCAGGTGCAGTATTTTTTTATATTCCTACTATTGTTAAATACAATCAATAATGGCATCTTCAGGGAGTGACTTAACCCTCTTAAATAGCAAGTAATTAAATATCATTAGTTCCTACAAATTACAATGTAATTATTGTGGAGTAGTGGAGCAAGTATGGACTAACTTTGTATAAATGTACAAGTATATAACTCAACCCATATGTAGCCTATCCGATAAAGGCCTACAACTTTTTTTTAGGAGCAGACATTTTTGTTACCACTGACCGAGGGTTTAAAATCTTTGGTAGCTACATAAAACAAATAGTAGGCCATATTTCTACTATATTATGTTTACTGAACATTAGAAGCTAGAAGTAATTAAGCATCTATTAAAATGCTCTTTTCTTTTGGTAAATGTAACCAAATCCCTAAGCCTAAGCCTAAATTAAAAGTCTAAATCTAGGCCTATGCTGCAAATTGAGAAAAAGGCAAATTTATTTCAATAGCTAAGAAATGCAATGGCCGCTATCGTCAGCACTGTTATTATCAGTTTTACTAGCGGATTTTTAGCAGTAGGAAAAATCTCTTTTATTTAATGGCTACTCTAGAAACTTGAAGGTTTGACATATTTACAGTATATAGTTTTATTTACAGAATATAGTTTTATTTACAGAATATAGTTTTATTTACAGAATATAGTTTTATTTACAGAATATAGTTTTATTTACAGAATATAGTTTTATTTACAGAATATAGTTTTATTTACAGAATATAGTTTTATTTACAGAATATAGTTTTATTTACAGAATATAGTTTTATTTACAGAATATAGTTTTATTTACAGAATATAGTTTTATTTACAGAATATAGTTTTATTTACAGAATATAGTTTTATTTACAGAATATAGTTTTATTTACAGAATATAGTTTTATTTACAGAATATAGTTTTATTTACAGAATATAGTTTTATTTACAGAATATAGTTTTATTTACAGAATATAGTTTTATTTACAGAATATAGTTTTATTTACAGAATATAGTTTTATTTACAGAATATAGTTTTATTTACAGAATATAGTTTTATTTACAGAATATAGTTTTATTTACAGAATATAGTTTTATTTACAGAATATAGTTTTTGTCCAGCATTGCTCAAGCTAGATTTAGCATAATAAAAATATTCCGTTATAAATGTTCTTTATTAAAATAATAAGCATTTGACATAAGTAATACAAGTATGCAAGTAATTTAGCACGTATATTGGGTGACCAGTTGACAAAGCAGGGCCAAAATCTTCTCACTTCCTGGACATGCACATTGTACTAGTCATTTTCTAGTAGTGTATTCATATGCTGGTGTACATTCATCATCCACTAGAACAAAATAATTTTATTCCTACATGATTTATAGAAAATTCACTATTATAGATGCTGCATTAAGCATTAGTAAAGTAAAAATACCCTTTAGACCAAACTGATCATAAGGCTGGTGGATACAAGGGGATGTGTGGCCAGCACAATGCCCAGCCGCCTTTACTTTACCCCAACTAGTGTCAGGTACCCATAAGAGCCGGGTAGACTCAGGGGCACCATCAAGACCCGGAAAAAATCCTTGCCTGCACCAGGATTCGAACCCAGAACTTTCGGATTGCCAGTTAAACGCGCTGTGCTGTCTAGGTATTATAAAGGAATATTCTTTCCAAAAAGTAAATTTGGGTCCATTTTATTGACATAGCATCATTAGCCTAGGCTTCTGCACTCTGAACACAATAGGAAACCTACAAATAAAGAGGCAGGAACAAGACAAAAGTAGGCATAGCTATTTTTATATTGTGCATTTTTATTTTATTTTTCAAAATTTTGGAGTTTTTCTAACTAGCCAATTTTGTGGAACCAACTGATCTTATGTGGAATAGATAAAAGGGAGGTTAATTTTTGTCATTTCCCAAAATGATTCAAGTAAAATGCCCAAAAAGAAGCATGTCTGAAATGTAATTGTCTCCCTAAAACAGTTAAACATTTTTGTTTTACATGGTGGAAGAAAGAGAGGCAGGCAGAAGAGACAATGGGATGATGACATCAAGTAGTAAACCAGCTTGTCTCTTGCAGATTCCCAGAGGGTGGCGCAGGACCTGAGAAGGATGGCATAAAATCATCCAACTGTAAAAAAAAATGGTGCCCCAACGACTTTCACTCAGGTAATGGGATATGTAAAGGTGAAAATGAATTTTTTGTTGCATCCTGAAAAATTAAAGTTTTCACACTTACTTGATCAGACTCTTGAATCGCCTCAAATAATGAAACACGTCCATGTAACACAGAATCAAAAGATGCCAACTGTGGCAGGACCTCAGCTGGGCCACATTCCTCAACACGCTCAGCTGCCTGGGCCAACGGCTCAGCACTCTGGGCTGAAAGAGAATTTATCATGGCATCTCCGTTTATCTCACCAGTTGAGATAAGCCCTAATTGAAAAATTCCTTGTGATGTCTTAAGGTTCAAAACTTCTGGTGATGGCAGAATATGGCTTGGAACAGGTTTAGGGTACAACAATGAGGGATGTTGAGGTGGATCGAAACCAAACTCATCAAATTCATCCTCAACTGCAACATCTGTGTCCTTGCAGAGATATTGAGGCTCTCCTGGGGTTTCCACAGGGACCTGTCGTGGATTGCTTCTTTCTTCAGTTTCAAACCTTTCTTCAGGCTCTTCAAAGTCCAAATCATCAGCTGACTGTGGTAGAGAATAGAAGTTTTTAAAGTTGTATAACAGGACGATATTTTTATATTTTGAAATCCTTAAAACATTAATTTATCCTTTATTTCCAACAAATGTTTACTTTACTTCCTTGTTCTCATTTTTTCATTAGCTTAAGTAATCTGGGTGTAACATGGCCTATAATATTGGTTTTATAATAAGTTTTAGTCAATGAAAACAGAAATAAACTTATGATCCATTTATTTATACATTTTAACCATTTTTTAAATTCTTTAATAATGCAACATATTTCTTCAAGGGTTTCCTTGTTGCTTTTTCAAAGCATAAAACTATTTTTAAAAGCCACTATGTAAATTGTTAGATAGTAACAATAATGACTTGTTCTTACCATCCCTGAAGTAGACATGACAGAGAATGTGCTTTCAGTTTCCCAAAGCTCCACCGCCCTTGCTCCATCTTCAGCAGCACTCAGTTTGTATCTTCCTGCCTTAAGAACACAAAATTAAAGAGATGCACATATCTGTAACTTTTTACAAGAAAATAACAACCTTTAACCCTTAAAGCGCGTAGCTATTTTCACAAAAATGCATTAAAAAGTGTAGCTAAAACTGACGGGCATTAAACGTTCAAAACCTCTTGCTTTTATTTTGGTTTTCTTTTATGATATTTTTACATTAGATATATAAACCTATACATTTTATTAAAGCTTATAGTTTGGGGAATTGGAAAAACATATTAATTGTTTAATATCTAGCATCTAAAATGTAAAAATGTAATAAATACACGACAATTTTTTAAAATAAAAACTTCGAAAAAATATTTTTATTAATTTAACACACAACTAAGTAGTAAAAATCGAATAAAAATAATAAAAAAACACTTAAATTTTAGAAATAAATGTATTAAATTAAAGAAATGTATTTAAAGAAGGTATATTAGTAAGTATTAGAGTCTCTTGTAATATTTACAAGTTAGTCAGGGTACAGTCCGACATTGCACTCAGTAAACCTAGAGCGCACCCACCCAGTTCGAAAAAAAAATATCATAAATAGTACATGTTGTTTAACTATCACATTTTTTAAAATTATGATGAGAATATAGTAGTTTTAACCTAGGCCGGCAATATAAACAGATTTAAATACAAATTTATTTCAATAATAACTAAAATAAAAACGATCATTAGCCACGCCCATCTTTCGAAAACGATGTTTTTGCTAACAACAAACACGAGGCTAATTTATTGAACTATTTGCCGGCTATTTGACCTATTTCAGTATTTTGAAAACTAAATCATTAAAAAAAAACAAATATGAATTCAATACACTTCTTACTGTTTAGAATTTCATCAAAATCAATAAAATATAATTGAAATTATGCATCAATTCCATCGTAGCTTTTCAAATAGTCACTAACACCTTCGTTCATTTTGCGAATCGAGGAAAATTTAAAGTAACAAAATGGCTGCCTTTCACTACCAGAAGAGACGGAAGTTGTTATGCCTTACGAATGTGTACGTTTTTACGGAAAAAAACGAATGAAAACGACACAATATAGCCGAAAAAAAGCTAAGCCACAATCGTGGCTTCACGCACTTAACGTATTGTTAACGCTGAGCCACGATCGTGGCCCTACGCGCTTTAAGGGTTAACTAATTAAAACAACCAATTCAAATTTAAATGTTAATGCTTCTTTGGCTTTAAATACCTTCAATTTAAAAAAATAGTTGAACTCAAACAAAAAGCTGTCACATGATATCATTGATGAAGCACTCATATTTGTGCTCGTTTCCAAGAGGTCATGCCAAATGTCTGTGGGAGTTGCAAACTGTGACCTATCCAATGCAGCAGCACCTTGGTTTTCATTGTCAAAATTTTCCAACCCAGGTGTCAAGCTTGTTCCTTGGCAGCTTTCAGCAGAGTTATCTTCCGATAAAGAATCACTGGCCCTAGACTGTCCTTCCAGTAATTCCAGCACAGTTGTTGGAATTATACATGGCTCAATCTAAACAAAATAAGTGTATATTACTTTAAAAAATGTTTTATCTTACCCTCAACTTATAGAATTTCTTTTACTTTGTTAATATATGTCGGTTTGTACTCAATAGTCTCCTAGGCTATGGACCGAATGGGACAACAGTTAAAGTATAAGTTGCTTTAATCTTCCAGCAAAAAGATATTTATATTATAACATGCATGCTGCTGCACAAACTTAAAAAATATAAAAAATATAATTAAAATACAAACAATAAATTTGAGATTGTATTGAACAGACCTTTCAAGAGTTTTGCTGTCTGTTGTTTTGTAACTACAGAAGAGCATTGCAAAATCTCACTGAGCTTAGGTTCAAAGAGTAGGCTATGTAAATCCTACTTTTTTCTTCAATGCTAGCCTTTAGCATTACATTTTCCAAATCAGAAAGTTTTTCTTTTTTGGTTACAAACTAATAGATTACTACTATAATTTACAACTAGAGATTCATTTCATTTGGAATTAAAACTAAAAGGTTGAGGTATTCATTAATTAAAGCTCTTTTTGTATAATGAAAACAATATATCATTCTTTTCTCCTTCACTTTATTTATCTTTATAAAGTCTTTCTTTGAGGAGGTGAATATTTTATAATATTTTAAGGTTTTATTTGTATTGTTGATCAACTTGATCTTGATATTTTTTGTTTAATGTCAACTGGAAAATCAACTAATGTTAAAGATATTTTAAAAAAAAAATTAGTCTTATTAGAAGTCTTTTCAGAACTAACTGCTTTTTGTTCAATAGACCAGTCTTTTACCAATGTGACTAGTTTGATTAAGATTTCCTATTAGACTTCTTATCCAGCAGAAAAGCAAAGTTCAGATAATGACAAGAAAGTTTTGACAGAGTAAAGAGCACACTTTTTTACTTTAACACAAGCCTTCATTACACCTATCATGTAGCAAAACAAAAAAGTTCCTTTATCCCTCAGAATGATGTCTCACTTAGAAAGTTACATTATCTATGCCAGGATTTTTCTCTTGGGTCTGGAGGGTAACTCTGAAACAATTTCAGCTCTATTTGTTATATCAAATTAGTTAAGGAAAAAAAGTCCACCTGAGCATTGCACTAGCTATACATTCTTATTGTCTGCTGTGGTAAAATAACTGGTAAATTCTACTTCATTAGATTCCATGGTGCGACGAGGTGATAGTGTGGCTAGTAGGATACATAAGTCTTTTGTCAAAACATTTTAACTCTCCCTCCAGACACTCTATGTCGACCCATCACTGGCTTATCTAGCTAGTGGATATGATGGCAGAAATTTTACCTTGCTATTTGTCAGAGTTACGGTACGATATTTATATTTAATGGATGCAGATAGCTTTCTTTCTTTATCCACACTTAATAATAACTGCACAACTATTCCGCTTTAGTGTAATGGATGAATCAGTTTATTAGAAACAAAACAGTCTCCTATTGGTGACACGATGGAACACTGTATCACTCCAGGTTATTAGTATTTAATTCACCACAGTCACTCAGATGCAGGGGGCATGCATAAGATCTCACCATGATTGTCTTTTCAAAACTCAACAAACCTCCACCACTTGATACAGAGTATTTTCAAAAGGCATTTTAATATTTAGAACAGTACAGTCACTTAATCCCGAAACAAAAATGGTGTATGCCCAACGTCTTAAGTCGGAAGGATCTAGTGCATAATAGGTGAAGCATACTCGAAGTTGTATTCCCTAGTAGAAGCGTAGAAGCATCAGAAGCGTAGCAGTTGAATCCAAAGTGTAGAAGTATCAGAATTAGCATAAGTAAGAATACTAAATTTTGTACGGATATATCTTATCTTATCTTATACATTACAGACGCTCCTTCTATATATATATATATATACACACACATGGCTACTCGTTGGTGCCATATACACACATGGCTACTGGTTGGTGCCATATACACACATGGCTACATGTTGGTGCCATATGCACGCATGGCTACATGTTGGTGCTATATACACGCATGGCTACATGTTGGTGCTATATACACGCATGGCTACATGTTGGTGCTATATACACGCATGGCTACATGTTGGTGCTATATACACGCATGGCTACATGTTGGGGCTATATACACGCATGGCTACATCTTGGTGCTAATCAGGATCATCTATGGTAGGGGATGGGCCTATTTCTCCATCAGAAACCCGTTAATCATTTTACCATACATGGACCAAAATGAATTAAAATGGCTATTCTAATATGTTTACCTATCCCAGGATACAAAAGTTGTAAAAACAGCAGAGAAAGGTAAACTTTTAAAAATATAACTTTAAACTATTGCAGTATTTACCCTTTCAGTTTGCTGCAGGGTTTCAACAGAATTAAAATCTTTTGGTAGACATTCCAGGGCAGTGAAGCCAATTGGTTCAGATGAAGGAAATGTAAAGGCATCCTCTGCTTGCAAAGTGGAATAGCCAGATTCCCTGTTTGATCCACCTTCATGTTGCTGAATGTGGTTTTAATAAAAAGGATATGCTTACAAAATGTAATCTATTATAAATTGCTTATCAGAACAAATGTAATCAAAGCTTTCAGTACAAAAAGACAATGGAACATTGACATATTTTCTTCATTTGTTCCAGACCATTGAACTTTGAACTTTATACCAAGCTGAGCTTTTACCAAATAAAATTTCCTGGTAAAAAAAATAATCCTATCATTATTAATGGGATAGACTGAATAAAGTAAACACTGTTTCATACGAGGCCTGTAATATTTCAACAAAAGAAATTAATAAGAAGAAGTTCATGTAAACTGAATCCCAATTTATGTTGATAGGAAAAGTCAAGAGTCCACTTGTTGTTGAGCTAAAAAATCCCATAAAAATAAAAAATTCACAGGGTTGTAAAGAGTGGGCTGTTCAATGGCGCTTGCAGACAGTGTGTGGCTTTGCTGGGAAAGACATAATAGAATGTAGTCTTAAGCCTTATGTTGACCGATACAAACACAAGAGTCTAATACCAAACAAAGGTCCTATATACCAAATAATAATTTTTTACATCAAAATAAGAGGTGTACTGAGTTGGACTTATTCTAAAGCTGAAATACACCAAGGAACTTTTTCATTACAAAAAAATGACCTTTCATTAATTATTGCAATATTTATTAACCTTTGGAACTGTTGGTGTGCTGATTTTCTTTTTAAGTTATAAATGAAAATGGGATCATTAAAAGGGAAACACTAGTAGAAATGTCCGTTTAGTGTATACAGTATACCCTTACCTATTCCCATTCCCCATTCGCGGCCCCGCATATTCGCGGGTTTGGCTATTAACCCTATTGCATCGCATGCCTGTTATACCGGGCTAGCGTCATAAATCGAATCCCAGGTAAACTTGGTTTTTCTAGGTCATAGAGACTAAAAGCAATTTTCGATTACTGTATTAATGAGTAAGAGTGTGTTCAGAAAGTGTTTGGGAAGCATTTAGTACCATATATAATCTCACACATAGCATTTTAAAACTGCATCTAATATTTGAGTTTTTTTGCCATTCGCGGGGAGGCAAAGAACGTAACCCCCGTAAATAGAGGGGGTATACTGTATAGCATACATACAAATAAATAAAGTGTATTTTGTGGTTGTTTTTTTTAATTACTGCAGTCTTTTCAATTAGTCCACACAATAACTGATACATAAAATTATCAACTCCATTGATTATATACATAAATGTAAATGCAAATTTAAAAAAGAAAACTGTAAAATTTCAAAATTAAATTGTGTTTTTTTATTGCTCTACTTTGAAAAAGTAAAGAGGAAAAATATTTCCATTCATCATAAATATTTTATTACAGTGTGACAAAAATTGGTTGTCTCTCTTTATTAAAAAAAAAAAATTTCAAACAATTAGACATTAGGTTCTAGCTTTGCTCTTTCTTCCTATTACAATCAATCTAAGTGAGAAAAAAAAAACTTTGTGCTTTCCAGAAAACCACAATCAATGAAAACTTACAAAGAAATTAACTTCAGACCTATCGGATGTCACATTTTAAGCTTGAATAAAAAAATGTGTTTATCCTTTAAAAATGCAAAATGTAAACAAATGTTTCAAGGTTAGAGAAAGAACCATTTTTTTTTTGGGAACTATATAAATTCTAATTGCACCAGGTCTACTTTAATACATACAACTTGTGTAGTTGCAAAGCTGGAAATTATTGTTTGTTCCTACCCTCTCTGAAGTAGACAATGAGGGTAAGGAGCTCTCTGTTTTCCAATGTTCATCTGCTCCAACTCCATCTTCATTGCCCCCAAAGCTTTTCTTGATATTTCCTGACTTTAAAGAAAATTAATTTCAACTAAAATTATATCATTATGTCATAGTACTTTAAAAAAAGATTACTACCTTAATTAACGGTAATCAATATGACAATAAAAAATTATAATGTCAATTTATTGCACTGGCTCTAATACCCGTAATTCAAAAGTGGAGTTGTCAGATGATAACATTGGTGTGACGCTTAAATGTCGACTGCACTTCCTGAAATCATCATCTTCATGGTCTATGGGAGGTTCAGACATTGACTGATTCAGCGCTTGAGAGGCTTGGTTTTCATTATCGAATGATTCAGAGCTTGCCGTCAGGCTTGCTCCTTGCCAATCTTCACCAGAAAAATCTTCAACGACAGAACTGTTGGCCAATGACTGTCCTTCCAGTGAATCAAGACAAGTAGTTGGAATTCTGTTTTGATCAATCTAAATAAAAAATAATTTTGTATATTACCTAAAGATTTCCTTTAGTTATCTGTCTGTATTAATTAATCTTAATATATTTTTTAGAAATGCCAAGAAGAGTTTTGAAACATGTTTTTTTGTTTTTAGAAACCTTTTCAGAAATTTCCTTATCTTTTTTTTCTAGACTAGTTTTGACCAATTTGACTTTTTTGAGTGTAGTAACATGTAAAGAAGGGTCCCATGTGTATTAACATGTAAAGAAGGGTTCATGTGTAGTAAAATGTTGGGGAGGGTGTCATGTGTCCCAAGCGTGTACAAAGCTAACACTCAACAGACAACTACTGCATGGTTGTAGAATGTTTATAATGAAAGAGACTGATTGCAAAAGACACAGCTGTAACCATGGGCCTCAAAGCGGCAAAACCACCAGTACGCTGTATCAAATGCTCACCAGTCGGCTAACAAATGGGGGACAGCCCCTGCTGTGACTCCGGGTGTCTCACTACCATCGCATTCGAAAAGGTTAAATTTTAAATACTTTGAATACTACTAACTATGCTCATGTCAAGGTCACACTTTTTGTTGTTTTTTTTTTTAAATTTTTTAAATTAGGGTTGCAACATTAGACACATTTTTTCTAAAGTTAAAGAAAAACAGCTTTAATCTAAATTTAAGTTGTAACTATGACCCGTATGGGTGGTTGTAATGATTTAGAATTTCTAGGAAATTTAAAGGTATACATTTTTTTTTTAAATCTTTTGTAGGTCTATCGATTTTTTTATCTGCTTACAGAGCGAAAGATTGACACGTTGGTCACTTTCTAATACAATAGAATTTAGACACATAAACAATATATAAATCAAATGGACAAAAATTGTAGCTTTTCTTTTGAGACAATTTTCTATTGTCGGAGAGTATCATAAACTTAGGGCAGCATTTGTTGTATTCATTGCAATTTATCTAGGCCTTAAAATAGGCCTAAGCTTGTAGTAGCATAAAATGTGCTTTATAGGCTATAGGCCTATAGCCTTATACTAATGCAGTGTTTAGCATTATGGGATATTTTGGGAGAAGCATGTTCTCAAACTTAATTTTTAAAAATGTTGATAGACGTAATGCTTGAAATGTCTTTAGTGTGTTAGTTTCATTTTTCATAGAAGTTGAAAAAAATCACAACTTTTTGACGGTCGTGAAAAGAATTCTAATTAGAGAAAAAGCTAGCACTCTCTGCTTATTTGCATGCAGTCACCTTTGAAATCATTACTAACAAAGGTAATAGTACTTAGGGCACTGGTTACTTGCTATCCATGCTATTGAGGCTAACATTTTAGCATTGCACTCTAGTTCCATGTTTCAGTCGTGGAATTCTGGGCTTGGATAGTGCAAAAGAACCTAGTGCCTAGTAGTCTAGTAGAAAATAAGAGTCAATATCTACAATAGCAAACTATTTTTAAGGAAAGTTTTCAAATTAAGGTGAATATTTAGAGACGTAGTTTTAAGTCTTAAAACATTAAATTTTTTAATGTTTTGATATTAAAAGGCAGTACAACTCCCAAAATTACAGGTTCAACCTGCAAGTCAACTACAAAATATAACTTGAATAATCCCAAACTAAGTGTGCCACATATCCACCGTTGCAACCTATACACAAGTATACACTGTAAGTTAACTATATAACCTCAATTTTTGTTAATTTCAAGGTTTTATTACCATTGAATTTTAAACATTTCAAAGTTGACATTGAATCAATATGATACTATTAATTGGCTTATTATGGGATCTTAAAACTTTATTTGTAAAGACATGCTCAACATTTTGTTGTTTGTTTGTCAACATTATGTTGTTTATTTATTAAGTGCAGTCCTTTTCCACCCCTTTATAATAGAAAGCCTGTAAGAGATGGAGATAATAGAATAATTAGTTTTTGTAATAATTAAACAGGTAGCAGTATTTACCCTTTCACTTTCATTTTGAAGCAGGTTTTCAAAAGAATTTGAATGTGTTGGTGGATGCTGCAAGACAGTGTTACCAGTAGGGCCATATAAATTGAATGATTCAGAGTTAGCAGACTGCAAAGTGGTATAGCCAGATTCTGTGTTTGATGTATGTTGCAGAAGCTGTAGATGAAATATTTTTTTTAATGTAAAATATTTTAATAATTGATTTTACAATCAAATTTACTCAAAATTTTTGTAACAGACTAAACAATACAAAAATATTCAAATAATAGAATATTTTTGTAACAGACTAAACAATATAAAATAAATTCAAATAATAGAATATTTTTTTACCAATGGAATAGTTGGGACTTCAGATTTTTAAAAAATAATTAATGATTGACAATGACCAATAGAAAAGAGTTGTTAGAATGAATAGAAACTAACAAGGGCTTTTAAAGCCGCATACTCTGTGACTTTATAGTGCTTAGTAAGTGTAGGGTGTTTTTATAAAGAAAGAAGTATTTTTTAAATGCTAAATTTACTTCTATTTCTAGATTCAAATGATAAACAGCATATATGTCAACATGCAATCATCAGATCAATGATAATTGTATTGGAAAAATCGGACGTCACTGTAAATTTAGCCAATTACCCTTTGCATTTCCCTCTCCAATTTGCTAGGCTATTAACAAAGGTTTGTTTAAATACCATTTGTAGTTATTTACTTAACACTGACAGGGAAAAGGATTAAATATCAGGTCAGAAATATATGCTGACAAAGCTTACCGGTTCATTTTCAGTTAAGTTCCACTGTTGAAACGCAGCATCAGACTGGACAATTTGTGAGTCTTGAGAGTCCGGTCCTGTCATATTATGACTGAGTACTGCAGATGACCATGGCAGCATGGTCATTGCTGTAGTCTGTAGCTCATTAGCGTCTCCTAAGTTCATGAGTGGGGTCTTTCATATGTTTTTAATATTTAAAAAAAAAGCAATCCAGTTTTTATTCTCATATCAGAGTTACCATTTGCATTTATGTTTTACATTTTAGAAGTTAAGGCAGTTAAGGTAAGAAAATTGTAGACTGTATGACTAAATATTTCATTTCATTTTTCATTAAATTAAACTTTGATTAAACCTACACTATAATTTTGTTAGGCTTGTATTAGGCATAATTATGCCTTGCCTAACATAAACATAGGCCTAACATCTATACACTAATAATAGGGCTTATCTAATTGTCACTAGTCATGTTTTAATTTTTGTCCTAGTTTGCAATGGTTCTTAATATTAGTAATATGCCTACTACTAATACTTACTACTACCAAAAATGCCAATAAACATTTTACATACCGTATATAATACTCGCGTACAAGTCACACCGGTGGATAAGTCGCACCCCTTGTTTAAGATTATTTTTTTATATGTTGTCATTGACCCTCGTATAAGTCGCACCCTGATTTTTTAAGGGTTTCACTGCCTTTTAACGTCTCAAAAATTCATACCTTTTTAAATATAAAAGTTACTAAATATTCACCCTAATTTGGAAACCTTCCTAAAAAAATGCTTTCAATTGTGCTTACAGCAACCATTATCAAATAAAGGCAGCGCTTCATTTATTTTTAACAACCGATCAATGCAGTCATTAGTCACATGAAAAAGTTTTTGTAAGGCATCTGTTTCTTTATCTAAGTCCCTGTCCCTAATCAAGTTCCTCTCCCAATAGTCACACTATAGTGAGTCAAAACAAAAAGCTTTTGAAGTGTGCTTTCTATACTGGGAGGCACCGCCGGCATGTCTAGCATCGCCGACATGTATACATATGCTAAACAAGTGCCCTAATTATCATTAACAATGTTTGTAATGATTTCAAATGCCACTGCGCGACCGACAAAAAGCTGTTGTTGTTTTTTTCAACTCTTACAAGCAACTAATGAAACACACTATTGACATTTAACTCATTATTTCTATATAGGTTTGGAAAAAAAAGCTTGAGTGCAGAATTTTTCCCAAATGTCCTGAAATGTGTTGATTGGCTGAATGTAGTTTTGGAAACATTGCTTAGACATGACACAGTTTTCTTGGAATGCTAAACTGCTAAACACAGGGTTCCTGCACCAAACTCAAATCAAAATTTCAGGAGGTTTTCAGGAATTTTTTAGGAGAAAAGCTATAATTTCAGGAGGATGCGGCAAAACCGAATTCACTACATCACTAAACAATGACTCAGATACATATAAAATTTAAAAAAAGATTTTTAAGGGCATTATAATGTGAACGCTAAATATGTACCATTAAGCTATGTTCATTATATAAAGTCCTTTAACTGTCTTTAGAAATCTTATAATTTAAAAAAAAAGTACAAATAAAAGAATTTTCGTTTATAAAAATAAAAGGAGGTGGGGAGGTAGAGAATGGAAATATAGTTTGCTGTATAGGGGCATCTGTAACATATAGAGTGTTACATTAACAGGTATAGAGAAAATGCTTACATGGGCCTACATTGAAAAGTATATAGAAAGCTTACAGATTTACAAGTTTAAAGAAACTATCACTATGACAAGAAAAAAAAAACTGCTATATTAAAGGACATGTAGATAATCCAATTTGATTTCTTTCCAATCATTAGGATCATAAAGCCTATTAAAATCATGCTACAAAAATAAAACCTTACAGCAGCTAGGTGTAGTTAGGTAAGGAGGGGCAAATAGTGCAAAGGGGAAATAGTCCACAGTTATTTTTTTTCGGGGATGAGGGGAGGGAGTAGCTGATTCTGAACTGGTGCATATAAATATCTCCCTAAACTACCGTATTAAAAAAAAAACACAACACCTGTGGATAAGTTGCATCCTGACTAGAGACCGCCCGAAACAAATTTTTTAGTTTTGGCCGAAAACGAAACCATACCGAATATTATACATTGACTTTATACATTGACTTTTCTCCGAAACCGAAAGTTTAACTACAACTTTGGCCGAAACCGAAAATAAACTGAAAATGCAAAACAAATGATTTCAAAAGACTGCACATTTATGTGTTATATTAACTAGTTTATGGTCACTCTATTTGAGTAAACCCTTATTTGGAGTGATTAAATAATCCGTTATCATTAATTTCAGTCTTTGACTTCACATTAGGGATGTTAATATCCTTTTTTTCTCAAACCCTATTGTCGGTTCTAAATATAATTTTTTTTTTACCCATTTTCTGTTCCCCCTCTCCGTCCCCAGGCAAAGTAAGTTATAGTTTGGAAAAGACAAATATGCATTGATTACACTAAAAAAATAATACAAAGGACCATTGATCCATAAAACGTGATGAAATCTTTAAAAAAAAAGTTGATTTCTGATTAGCAGAAGTCAAAAGCTGTAGTGTCATCAATTTAGACCTTTATAATTATAATATAAATCAGTGGATGTTAGATCTATATGTTACACTCATTAAAAGAATATTTGTAGAGTATGAATAAAATACCAGACACATCTATCTAGGGTTGACAGATATCCGGCAAGAAAATTAACAGTTTTTGAAAAGAACATTAGGGCCTACATGCGCTGCAAAGTTGCTTTTTAATTGCCCAAGTTGCTTTTCAGTCTACATTAAATAAAATGTTGGGTCAGTTTTACTAATATACAATTATTGGCGGCTAATTTAATAAAACTGAACTGATTGTGGATTGTGAAACACTAAATATGTCATTCTTTCTGTCTTTCTATGTCCTCCTTTTGAAGTACAAGTATCTCGCAACCTTACGTCTATCTGTCGTTTGTCTGTTAAAAATTCCAGTATTTTTCTTTCGAATACGTAGATCATATGGCTGTGCCGACGACTAGCGTTAACATCTGCATTTGCTGTTGTATGTACTTGTATCGCAAATTCACAATCAATATTCGGAATTTGAAAAAAATATATATAATTCTCCTCTAACAAACGAGTGTATGCAAGGGATATAATGTTAAGGATTTTTTTTTTTGCTAATCAAACAGGGTTACAAATATTTCTTCAGATAACGATCAATACAGCCATTAGTCATAAGGGAAAGTAAGGTATCTGTTTCTTCATCTAAGTCCCTGTCCATACTCAAGTTCCCATCCCCATAGTAACACTAGAGTGGGTCGACACAAAAAAAAGTATTTTGTTCTAGACAGAACGGCGCCGGTTTTGAAGACGCGGGTTTTGAAGACGCGGGTTTTGATGACGCTGTACAAGTGCCCTAACCTAATTACCATTAACCTAGTTTGTAATGATTTCTAGTCAGATATATTAAGCATTTTGAGTGCATTTCATCAATGTATTGGTGAATAAAATGACTTAGACTTCTAGATTAGGCCCAGTCATAAGTCATTAGACTGATAAACTGATAGACCTAGGGCCACACAGGCTAGGCCTATGCCTAGACGTCTGCCTACATTTCCCACATTGATAGCAAAAACACATTGTAGGCCTACGCATACAATATAATAATTAGTAAAACCATGTAGTTCATGTAGGGCCTATATCTTTAAAAAGTTGATAATGATATCGGTGCCAATCGGCGTAGGCCTACATTGCAAATAACTCCTCTCGAATGGCTAGCTGAATAGGCCTACTGGAATTTTTACCATATGATATAAGATAGCGTATTATACGTCATCGTTTTCTTTTTAACTAATAAAAAGACCTTTTTCTGTGTATTTTGATATAAATATATTTCAAAATAAATAAATTCAGCGAAATATGTCAGTTTGCTGACCCCAAGTAGACTAGTAGGTGCTGCGCGTAGCGTAATCAGGCATTCTCAACATTCATCGCGAAGATAAGCCCCTTAGTCCTTATCATTATCTAATCTAGCAAACACCAAACTGTGGGAGAGGGAGCGAAAGAGGAGGAAGAGCTGTATTTATAGGCTACCATCTTTACCGTCACAAAGCGATAAGGGAGAGACTTGCATAGCAAGCGTAAGGAACACGCGGGAGGTGGGCCTGTTGAACTAGGGACATGTGTTGGAGAAGGAAAAAATAGGGGTCAGCTCAATTTTTCAGGACATTTCAGGAGATTATTTCAAATTTCAGGAAGTTTTCAGGAGTTTTTACACTTTTGTGCAATTTTAGAAGGATTTCAGGACATCCTGAAATTTCAGGAGGCCGCGGAACCCTGTAAACACTGCCTTAGTAGTAGGCTATAACCCATGGGTCGGGAACCTTTATGTCTTAGAGAGCCATGGATACCACATATTTTGAAAAGTAATTCTGTGAGAGCCATACATTATGTTTAAAACTAAAAAAACAAGTAAATGTGTCTCTGAATTCTTCTGATGTTGAGCTGCAATAGACTTTAGCTCATTTGTCAAATGAAATATTGATATGCAATTAATGTTTAGATCAAAAAGTCAAAAAAATTATTTTTTTAAATAATCGAACATTTATCTGCGAGCCAGATGCAGCCATCAAAAGAGCCACCTCTGGCTCGCGAGCCATGGGTTCTCGACCCCTGCTATAACCTATAGGCTAAGGCCATTGGTACTAAATAGAAATAAAACTCATCTTAAGTCTTAATCTTAAGCTACTAGTCTACAAGCATATACCTACATAATGGGCATAGATAAGCTTTTACATATTACGATTCTTTTCATATACTGTAATTTGCATTCAATAGGCCTAAGAAAAATTGCCGCCTAAAACTTAAGCTTCATTTGGGCAATACAAATCGGTCCAAAAGTTCAAATGAAAGGGGGGGGGGGGGGGGGGACTGAAAATAATATCCTTTTGTCCATTTCAATTATATAAAGATAGTATTTTTACACCTACGAAAGTTTTCTAAATGTTAAATGTAGACCTATGCTGCCCATATCTAAGTAATTCTACATCACTACAATCAACAATATGGGTGATGTAGGAAACTTTATGACAGAGTCACAGAGTTGGCCTAATGTTTTTTTTTAACTTTTCAAAAACAGAGTAGGGTGTAGGCCTATAGGCCTAAGTGGCACCCCTACTTTTTGTCAAAATTTTGGGTTTAAAAAGTGTGACTTTTCCACGCGTCTATAGGCCAATATAGGCCTATGCAGGGGCGAAGCCACAGGGGGGGCTGAGGGGGGCTAAGCCCCCCCTGGAATTTAAAAAAAATAATTTTTTCAACTGATTTTTTTTAAATATGCACTAAATTTGCTAAAAATTTGGTAAATCTTTGTCACGCGAAAGTTTAGCCCCCCCTGGTATTTGGTAAATATTTGTTTAGCCCCCCTGGAAAAAATTTCTGGCTTCGCCCCTGGGCCTATGGCTTATTTATATCAATATATAATATGAATTATGATTATGAAGACAGGCTAATAATATTAATATTAAATAGGCCTAGACTATATAGTACTATAGGCCTATAATATAGTCTATAGCCTACTATAGGTGTGTATAGGCCCTACTTAGCCTACTATATAATATTTAGGTTATATTGCTATACACCAACTTAACTATATGAATGAATGGTGAATTATTGATTAGGCTATTGAATTTAAAATGTACCTTTCTAAATAAAATATAACCTAATAATTATACTAATAATATAATTAAATAATAGAATTAATTAATTATTGAATGTAAACTGTAGGCCTACTGACTGAGTAAGTGTGCAGAAAAATAAGTGCCAAATCGGCAAATCAAATTTAGTTCAGAGTTGAGTTCAGTTGAGGAATAGTGTCATAGTCGCAAATCATTCAAGAATCATTGAAATCGAATATGAATTTTTAAATCGGGTGAAAAATTTAAATATGTTGCTAAGAATTATCCACCAAAGCATAGAGTCTATATGCATACCTTAGTTTTAGTTACCTAGCCATTATGAATGATAGCCTTTTAATGGCCATATTATAGTTATGGTCGACTACGTTTTTTCCTTTTATTTCCACAACAAAGTGAAGAGTTCTGAGTGATTAAGTTTCTATAATTAGAATTTTTTTAACTACTTTGGGTGAAAAAAAACAACTGATGTAGGCCTACTCTGATCACAACGGCAACAGAAAAAAGTGTTCGCTATGAGGATTAATCCTACGTTTTGCATACTTCATTGCGAACACCCCTTTAAAACGAGCATTACTATAAATAGCCTAAGCATTGTAAATTATAACAGCATTGTTCCTTAACTATATGCAAGCAGTGGCGTATTTAAGCATGTTGCACATGTTCCATTGGAACAGGAACCCACACGCAAGACGGCCCCCACACATCCCAAAAATAATTTTGTTTGTGTTATTCCCATTCTTTCGTTGAAAATGTCAAATACAATTCATTTATTCCCCTACAGTTTTAAGCGCTCCAGTCAGTGGCGTAGCTATAGAGTCATCTGCGCCCGGGGACATGACACAAAGTCTGCGCCCCTTCTCGGACCGACAGAGTCTGGGGGCTCATTGAGACCACAAGAAAATTTTGATATTTTAGGGTTTATATAGTTCATTTTCGTAGCATCTGGTAATTTAATGAAATATAATACAGACTAATAATTCTCTATTGGATTGTAAACATTTAGTTTAAAAAAAATATATACTCTACTAATTAGGCATATGCATGACTGGAATAGTGATAGTCTACTAGAAAATGTATCCTAATTGATTTGATTGTCACAAACTCGTCTATCACGTTGTCAAAATTAATATTCTCAAGTGTTTCTCTTTCGATGCTAAGGAGTGCAAGATCACTCGATCAGACGATCTTGTCCCATAGGGCCTATAACCACGTAAATAAGACAAAATAAATTTCATTTTGCTGAAGGACCGCTCACAGCTTGCAATTGAAACAGCAATTGTTAGAAGTATTTGCAGTGAAATGCGTAAATTCGGAAATACGTGATCTCCATATGAAACAATAAAACCAAGAAAAACCAAAGGAGATTCTGGTAGAACTTCAGTCCGGGCACTGAGCAGCATTTTGCAGTCTCCGAATTCTGTGCACAATTCATGATCATTGACGTCATTGTCGTAGAAATTTCCAAAATCTAAGCAATTTTGACGAAGTGTGCCGACATTTGTCTCAGCCAGAAGAGTTTTGACGTCTAGTAAAAATCCAAATTTGGTGTTTAGCTTTTTTTTTAGACGTAGGCTAAACACCGTATTGATATCTCCTGTTGGAGTCTATCAATTACGTTATTCATAATACGTGCATTTCTTCTTCTGCAGAAAGTCCTGCATCTCTTGGTAATTCTGTAGGCCTATATATTCTAATTCTTCTGTCAATCTCGTTTCCCCAAATTGTGCATCCTGTTTTTCCATTGTCTACCGCAACCTGGCTCAAATTATCACGAATGTTGACAAGTTCTTGCACCAGCAATTCAAGATCAGATGCTGCTTCCTTGAAATTCATAGTAGGATCCTGCAATCGTTTCTGGACACGATCAATTTTCCCAAGTATGATGTTCCCGAAAGGTAACAAAACTAAGCAGTTAAAGTTTAATATACCTGCCAGCAAAGTTTCTGCATCACTTCTGGTGTAAGTTGCATCTTCTGATAATTTTTCCAACAGCCCTACTAGTTCATCCTTCATAAATAGCTTTAACAGCTACTGACCGTGCACTCCAGCGTGTTTCAGACTTCCTCTTCATTGTGGTTGAATGAGAGAAAAACAAATATAATACTTTCAACTGTTAAAAAAAAATTTGTTTACAACTGGATCCTGTTTAGCTGAGTGTACTCCTGCAAGTTTAAGCTGTGGTTGTCGAACAATGTTCTGTGATCTCAGGATATATGTCCAGTCATTACGCAGCATTGTCATAACATTGTGACCGACAGTCGGCTAGAGGTATGTTATCAGATTCCAGTTTATCTACGATAACTGTTTCAAGGCTTGCTGCGTCTTTGGAATGTATTGGAACAAAACCTAAAAATGATTCTTTGATGGATACTTTTTTAGTTTGAAAATCCACATCCACAAATCTGATGACTTCAAAAAGATGTTCCCGGTGTCCTAGATCGGGTGTTGGGTCAAGTAAGATACCCAAGTACTTGTTTTTTTATGATTTCACTCAACAGCTGATTCCTTACAGTCGATGCAAGTAGGTGGATAAATTCATTTTGGATTTCCGGATAAATAAGATACTGAATCTGGATTTTCTCGGGCATGTTGTAGGTGTTTTTCTAACAGTGAATCATACTGAGCAACGAGTTAGATCACAAAAAGTTTCCAACATTTTTATCCTCGCCCTTATGCATATTATGTTCCTCATGGCCACGCAGTGCCAAATTTTGTGAAACTATTAACTTAATACAGGTAAGTATTCTTTTCAAAATATCGCGCCAACGTTGTTTTTCCAATTGAATTTGAGCTTGGACCTGGACATCAATTCCAGTTTTTATCAATTATCCTCCGCTCGGCATCCTTCCATGTAGTAAAAGCTCTGCGGTGACCGATACTGTCTATATGAGACTGTAGTTTTTCTGGCTTTCTTCATTTGTTGGTTGAAACCATTGGTTAACTAAAATGAAGATCGTGAGTTTGAACTTGATGATGTAAACAATAGACAGCAGAAACAGTAAGCAGCTTTATTAATTGGTGAATATAATAGCCACAAGCGATTTACTTCCTCTCCTTCCTCTCCTCGGCGTTTAAACCATGACGCAGTAATTGAACGTTCACGTGCTACTGACGGTAGACTGCCTCTATGCTGAAAGGGTATAGATCTAGATCCGAGAGTTATCAATTCATCACGAAAAGGTTGTGGTATTATCCAACCTGTATAATTGTTAAAACAAGATGCCACTTTCAGTATATGAAGAATAATATTTGAACCCGAACTGATCTATGTTTTTAAAAAAACCGCCATCAGCAATCCTACATTGTGGATGTGTCATTTGTTGTATGAGTGGAATGGAGCCCCTTAATACTCAATCGGAGCGCCAAAATCATGCTTGCCAACTGGTTTGTAATGAAGATATTTGTGGAGCTCCAAAATTCAATCTTGCAAACGTATTTGGGATACATTCGTTTACATCAAAATAAAATTAAATGATTAGTTTTAATACTCTTTTTGGCGCCCCCTAACGTGGCGCCCGGGGACATAATGTCCCCCTCATGCCCCACCCCCTAGCTACGCCACTGGCTCCAGTCCAACCAAGACGGATCCCTGTCGCCCTGCAGGAGTTTTGGGCCTAGTGGACGTAATAATCTTCTATCTAGAAGGAACGTCTGTAAAAAAAATTTAGGAAGAATATAAGATAAACGCAACATAATTATGATTTTAATGAATGTAAAATGAATGAACAGCACTTTTTTGAGGTATGTGGAAGGCAGGGTGGAGGCCACGAGGGGCCCCCACACAAATTTGGGAACAGGGCACCCACAATCCATCCTAAATACGGCCCTGTATGCAAGGGGTCACCCGATAGCAGTAAATTACATTTAAATGTAAAAAGGAAAGAAAAAGTAGTCATAAGCCCAGATACCACCGTCATACTCATTCATCTGGTGGGAGGTTTTTAGCATAGACGCCACTAGGGCTCCAAATGTCGGCACTTTTTTTTATCACAAAAATGCTGTTCCCGGAACTGAAATGGCCTAAGGGTATTAAGGAATTACTACTTTCTTTAAATCGACGCTCGTTTTCGAAGTAGACATGACAATAGAGAGACTGCGAATGTTTTTTCGAGTGGCGTTCGCTATGAGGTGGTGTCCGCGCCGAGGTCATTTACTCTATAGGCTAGCAAACTTATAGAAACGAAAAAATATTTTAAGCTTGTGTCTTGCTAGCATAGGCATAGGCCTCCACCGGAATGTTTATATATTTTTTATTCCAAAGAAAAACAAAAGAATGCTTTTTTTTTTTACAATCCCTCCCTTAAACCTTTGACATAGATCTAGATGTAGTAGCTTTCACGTATAGAAACACGTAGCAAAAAAAAAAGAAAAACAAAACTTTGTCTTAACAAGCGATGACCGCAAAAACAATTTAAAAAAAGACCTAAAGAAAAATAATATCACAAAAGTCTGATTGCTCTTCCCAACCATGCGACGTCATAGGGGAGACCGGGGCTAGTCCGCCATAGGGGTACATTCGCCATGGTGGTATTGCGCGCAAACCGAGCTATTTTTAGACTGGACGACAATACCACGCCACTCAGTAATGGCGTCTGGTTGATCTTGTGTATGTGTTAAACGGCTACAAATCTAGACTGCTCTGTTTTTTTAGTAGGTAAGTGATTTTTCTTCGTACTACATCTCCTCATATAACACAAGAAGTAGTAAAGGCTATTAAACGACACTGCATGGTATCAAAACACTGGCTCTCCTTGTTACATTCATGGTGTCACGTTGTCGCTTTCTCTACCAAGGCTGCTGTAATGGATTGATAATCGTAGAAAGGTGATAGTGGGGCAGGTTCGCCGACACTGGCTGGGGCATATCCGACAGATGGGTGAACCTGCCCCAATGGGAATCTGTCTGTGTTCGGCCCACTGAAAAAAACGCCTATGGCAAGCTCAGCAAAACTGGTTTCGATTTTATTCTCGCTCCCCATTGATAATTTATCAACTTCAAGAGATTGTTAATGGCATGGGGTCCTACTATGACAGTGCAGAACATCATCTAAGGATTTGCAAAAGCAGGCATCTATCCTTACAGCCCTGACACTTTCCAAGAAAACGAATTCTGTCCCTCTTCAGTGACTGATCGAGACAATCCACTACAACTAGAACCTTCTCACCAGAAACATCAGCCAGGCCCTTCTCAACAGGACCAACCAGAACTTTCTCACCGGGACTAACCAGAACTTTCTCACCAGGACTAACCAGAACTTTTTCACCAGGACCAGCCAGAACTTTCTCACCAGGACCAACCAGAACTTTCTTACCAGGACTAACCAGAACTTTCTCATCAGGACTAACCAGAACTTTCTCAAAGGGACTAACCAGAACTTTCTCACCAGGACCAACCAGAACTTTCTCACCAAGACTAACCAGAACTTTCTCGCCAGGATCAACCAAGCCCTTCTCGCCAGGATCAACCAGTACCTTCTCGCCAGGATCAACCAGGCCCTTCTCGAAAGGATCAACCAGACCCTTCTCGCCATTATCAAACAGGCCCTTCTCGCCAGGATCAACCAGGCCCTTCTCAAGGGCAAAGAAAACCATTGCGGCTTGTAGCAGCAGCTGACTTTTCGCCTGTTTCAATTAAGCCTCACCCCAAAACTCTTCCGCGAAAGTTACAAACACGCGGGAAAAGGAAAAGCTACATTCTGACAGACACGCCAGAAAAAGCGAAAATTAGAACTGGACCATCTGGAAAAATATCGCAAGAAAAGCGCAAAGCAAATTGGAAAAAAGACTTCAGTTGTGAATAAGAAAAAGCAAAAAGAAGCTTTGCAAAGGAATAGTCATCAGAGGAAGAAGATGAGAAATGACATTTTCTCATTTGCCTCTTAAAGTGGTCTCACAGTAAAAAGGAATCCTGGATACAATGTCTGCAGTGCAAATAATGGTCACATGAACATTGTATTGGAGACAAATGTGACTATTACACATGCCACAACTGTGCATCAAGTGACTCTTGACTATTTCGAATGATGCTTTTGAATTTGAATCGATATGAAACCTCAAGTTACACTTTGTATTTAGTTAAAGTTTGTTTTCATTCATTTTGGAATCAAAACAGTTCTGCATCTAGATCCAACTTGGTTACTTTTTATTCTTTAAATCTATACCGAGATTTGGAACCATAAACATAAATAAAGCTTGCCTTGTTCTTTTTGGTATCGAGTGTTTAAACCTTGTTTTAGTGAATTGTTTTGCATGTGGCGGATTAGCCCCTCATGGGCGTATGTGCCCCACATGTGTGACGAACTTGCCCCACATGTGGGGCACATTCGCCCACACAGAGTGACCTCACATTTGATTTTATTGTGTGATTTGGGGCAGAGGTTTCCCAAAATCTTTCTAGTTCATATTAACTGAATAGTTGGGGAATGATTATAAGAATCGGCAAAGAATTCTATCCAGAAATAAACCCTGAATAGCTAAAAATGCTAAAAATGGGCGGACTAGCCCCGGTCTCCCCTACTGCTTTGAGTGCTTTGATCTGCTGCCATTTCATCACTACGCTCCATCACCGCCCTGCCCCCCCCCCCCCCATCCCATCAATATTATTTTAGTGTGTTTATGAAAATTATTTTCAAATCAAAATTTTTATTTTTTATTTTGCATTGGCCAAACACTTTTATTCCAATCACCAATATCCGGCACGTGTTGCGTATGAATTATATGAAGGTTTAAAAACGTGTGGGAGCGAACAAATATTGTTCGAAATCATGTAGATCTAGTAGCTACCAATATTGTTAGAAACAAAATAATCATTTTAGTTAATACATTTTTGTTTTGTTATAAGAAAAGATAAGAATGGGCATTTATTATAGCGCTTCTATCCATGCTTTTAAATTAGCATGCTCAGTGCGCTCTTGGTGTGACTTGCAATGGCAGATGTACTAGCCAAAGAGAAAGGTCTTTAAGTTCCTTTTAAAAGATTCTCTCAGTGTCTGATATAGACTGTTCCTTAGAGAAGGCACCACTGACTCAAATGAGCGCACTCCCAGCTACTTCTTTCTGTTTCCATCCAAACTAGGAGTTTTGAGAAGTGAACTGTGTTGAAGAGCGCCGTTCCCTAGATGGCTTATGCCTTGTTATAAGCTCTCGAAGATACGAAGAAGCAATGCCCTTTATGCATCCGTACGTAATGGACATGATTTTGTGCTCTATTCGCTTCATCACCGGGAGCCAGTGGCTATCCCTTAGTGCTGGGGAGATATGATCGTGCCTCCTCTATCCCGAAACAATGCGCGCCGCGGTGTTCTGCACTCTGCACTCTCTGTAATCTCTGCAGCTGGTTCTGGGGGCAAACCCCATAGGCAACTATTGCAGTAATCCAACCTTGACTGGATAAGAGAGACTGCTACGGTGTTGGCCGTTCTTCTATTGAGTTGAGGTCGCAGCTGACCCAGGGCATGTAGATGATATATGTGGAACCATTGATATTTTATTATCAATAAAAAGGCCAAGGTCTCTAACCGTGTTGGACAACGTTATCTTGGAGGCCCCAACCTTGATCGTAGTAATAGAGATTTTCCAAAGACTGAAGAATTTTATATAAAAATTAGTTTTACTAAAACCCAAACATTGTAAGAACACAGGTATTATCGAACATAATCGAACCCGAACCTAGGCTCTCTACCGCTCAGAACCGAAACCGAACTGCACGGTTTCTAATTAAAGGAGACAACATCAGATGAGATAGTCTAGGCCAAGGGTCTTCAAACTTTTTCAGCCCGAGGGCCGCATTTACTATCAAACAGCGGTCCGGGGGCCGACTACACACTCGAGTCCAAATGAAAAAGAATAAAAACATGAATGCTGTTTTTACTTCCGTTATTTTAAGTTGCATTTTCTGTCTGTCTGATTGCAATCATGCGTCGTGGGAGCGTCGTGGGAGCGAGAATTGGCTTCGATTTTTCGACCACTTCGCGTGGTCCTATCGAGCTGAAATTTGGACAGCAGCCTTGCCCCGACTAACAATACATTCTATCAAATAAATTTTCAGTTAAAACAAGTTAACAATACTACACTTATGACAATATTCATTTCTTAAAAGGAAAGTATAAGAAAAATTTTGGTTTCACTTTAAAAATGCCTGTGAAACTTTTTATAGTTTTTCAGAGCAAAGCTAGAAAAAAAAATTATGCGCTAAGATTATTTTTAGAACAATTCATACGGAGTAAGGAGATATTTTTGAGATTTGCGACACAGATATTTTTCTGTACGTTTCATTTGCAGTAGTCAATCAATTGTTTAATTACATGTTGGTAAACTTAGTTTGCAAATAAAGGGAGTATAATAAAAACTTCGTTTTTATGGTTTTCTTGTTAATTAGGGCCTATTTATTTAAGATTATTTTATTCAGTTGTTATTTAATAACACATTGATACACTACACATGAACACCTGTATTAGTGGGAATGGTGAAATTGTTTCCTGGATGATTTGATGTCTCTGATGTGACCTGACAAGTCATCGGACAAGTTTGTTATCAAATTGTTCTTCACGTATTTTATTTTTGAAAATGGTTTGATGTTCCGAAGATTGAAAGGTTACTTGATGCAAAAATTTTGATATAAGGATAGTCTTTCTTGGGCAAAAAAACTGGTAAGACACACGCAGAAAGTAGAAAAAGTAAGCAGCGAATAAAGTTTTGCAATGTAGTTATCGGTTGGAAGTTGGAAAACATAACGCACTACTACGCGTCTCTATTTTAATTAAATTAAAACATAATGTCCACGTAAGCGGCGGCTGATCTAGGCAGGATACAGATACATTTCCGTAGGCCTAATATATTTTTCGTAGATAAAAAGGGCCCAACCGCGGGCCGTAGTTTGGAGACCCCTGGTCTAAGCCTTAAGTATTTTTTAAAAGACTACAGCCTTTTCTCACGACATTATATCTTTAATTTCTAGTTGTCAGAATAAATTGTGTTTAAATGGAAAATCTGTAATTCAATGCGTAAGTAAAGTACCCTTCGGACCAAACTGATCATAGGGCTAGTGAAGCAGAGTTCACAAGTTTCTTTGGCCACGGTATACTAGGGTATGTATGGCCAGCACAATGCCCAGCCGCCTTTACTTTACCCCAATTAATGTCAGCCAGGTACCCATTCGAGCTGGGTAGACTCAGGGACACCCTCAAGTCCTGGGAACAAAATCCTAGCCTTCACCAAGATTCAAACCTAGGACCTGCGGATTGTAAGTTGAACGCGTACAACCTGTTTAAAAAAAAAAAAAACTAAATAGGATGTCAATGAAAATGATCGTAAGTCAATTGTTTCGTGTCTGGTAGACTGGAGACAGGAATATAAAAAAAACTTGGCAAGTCACTCTCACAGAATGTGTATGTTTGAAGATGTTTATGAGGTTGTGACTTATGTAACACCAGGAGGTTACCGGCTAATTATTATTTATCTCTAATATCATCTAAAAGTGTAAGGTTGTAAAATATGTTAAATGAAATTAGATACATCAAAGGTAAAACATGTTAATTGAAATAACTAGACATGCGTACACCATTCGTTTATTCCGACAAGAAAATAGTAATAAATATAATATACACACCTATATATAAATATTAAAAAAAACGATATAATTATATTGTCAGAAATTAATGCGACTTGTTTTCAAAGGCTAGTGCGAGTTTAGTATTAACTAAACTACAATAGGTTATAGCCATAGCCTATTTTTCCGTAATTTTAATTCCGGATTTCTTGCGTTTTTCATTCCGTTAGATTTTGAGAAAGGTCTGTGAGTAGTAGCACAAACTTTCGATGCGGCTTATAACTCTTTGCGATATCGACCCTTTTATTATTTCCGAAAGTTTGAATAATTTAATGTTAAGAAAAAAAGCATATTATTAAGAATGCGTAAGGGGAGCTAACCACGTTAATATAGTTAGGATTTAATAATTATCTTTCTTTTCCCGGAGAATATTATGCGCTGAGACAAGACCACCGTAAGTAGGCCTAAGCTTACTTGTATTTACGATGGTCTTGGTTGAGATTTCTTCTTTTTCTTTGACGCCCGTGACTTTAACACGCAATTCCTGAGTTACGTTCTAGATTCTACTGACTTCTGGCTAAAGAGTTTCCGTAAACGTAAAACTAATTTCTTTTTTAGTGGGCTACGGGAGCGATTATTGAGTCGGTGTTTAAAATGGAGTTTCTGCCTAACGCTTATTAGAGAGATTTAACTGTCATGCATATAGGAAATCGAGCAATCTTGGTTAGGTTTCTAAAGTCTTCGTGACCAACTGCGACATTATGTCATTAAACCTCTCAGCTTTTCACAACTAAACAGTAGGCCTATCGTTTAACAGATGGAAAAGACTTTAGCTTCTTAAGTTCAGAACTTCCCAGCAAGTTTGGTGTTGTCTTTTTGTTTTTATTGCAGCTATGTGATATCCGTGTGTTCTTCTACGCTGATGTTGTTGTTTTTTAAGGCAGTAAATTTTCGTGAAACTTCTTAGATCGCTTTTAGAATCTTTGCGAAACTATTCCTGTGTCGTGAAACCTAAACGTGAGAAGTCGTTTGGCTTTAACGTTTAGAGAAGACGACTACTGTTCTTTGCCCGTTGAGCTGAGATGCTTCTTTTTCGATGTGTCGCTTTTAGAGATGCCGGCACACCAGAATAAGAAACCACACGGTTGTGTTACCTTCCCTTTCATTAAAGTAAAACATAATTGTAATTGTTTTTGTTTTTTTGAAGTTTTTATAAACCTGGTAGGCCTACCGGTAATAGAAAATGAATTGTAGAATGCCGGTATTGTGCTATTTCTTCTACATTGATACAGAAGGATAATTAAAGTCAGATATTTTATGCCAATCATAAAAATGTGTGTTATATTATTTCTTTATTTTTTATATTATTGTTTCATAATTTTAAAAAGTAAGCATTTTACGGCACCACTTCTATAGAACCGCAGATCTCCAGTTAGAGAATCATTTTTTTTTAAATGGGGTAAGAAAGAGTTTCAAGAATGGAATAGAATTTTAAGTGTTTTATGCTTGTAATTCCTTAAACCCAGTTGTGAATGATGCAAAGTTTTCTTGTACAGAAATAAAAAGTTGTGTTCTATTGTACAAGAACTTTACACCTTTTTTTTCTTGTTCTAAAGCAGGGGTCGGCAACCGTTTGATAGCGGCGTGCCAAAGTAGAATTTCTAACTCACTCGGCATGCCTACAGCCAAATAGTAAACCATATTTATTCTTTTTAAACCATAATTATTAAATGTATGTAGCATGATAAGAAAGGCGCTTTATTAAGAAACCATACAAATGTCAACACAGAATTACAACAATTATGTAATGTAATACTCGTATAGGCTACATATTAGTACCTACGCTTAAGCTCTTGTTGTTTTTTAAAAGTCAAAACAAATAAATTTGATCTCAACTTATTTTGTGTGCTTATTTAAAGAAGATAAAATAAACATTTGTATGCAATTTGTCTGTATCAATTAATGTGAGCCTTGCTTAAACTTCAAGAGTTAGGCGACTTTCTTATGGGATTAAAAGTTTTATTGTAGGAGAAAATCTGTTATGAGAAAATCTGTTTACAAGTGTAAGTTGAGCCAATAGATGAAAGTAAAACAAATGCAACGTTTTTCAAACAAATGAACGTTTTATGTATAGCTGACGACCTTTCTAAGCAGCTTTCTTCCAGATTTTTTCGCAATTCGGTAAATTTTGATGTCCATAAATCGGATGTTTCAAATTCAATTTGCTGCATTTCGAAATAAACTACTGCCAGAAAACTCCACTTTGAGTGCTTCAATTTACTTCTTAAGTTCATCTATCTGTAATGTATAGGCCTATAGAACTGAATTCGCTTTAACATTGGGGAAGTAGGCCTACTTAAATGTATTAGAGTTAATATCAAGGATAAAGTTGTCCAGTTTCAATCCAAATTCTTTCCAGTAACAAACAGTTCAAGAATTCTTTGATCCTGTCCTTGTAAACGCAAGTTGAGCTCATTTAAATAAGTCTGCAAAAAAAATCAGCTTCATCAGGCATTTTCATCAATCAATTCCGAAAAATATTGTTTCATCAAGAAACATCGTATACTGCTTCCAGACACGAAACGAATTTATCCAACACTTCACCTTGACTAAGCCAGCGAACACTGATGTGCAACAGAAGATCTCCATATTCACTTTCAATTTCTTGTAGTAAAGATTGGAACTGCCGGTAAATCAATGAAAAGTGGGGAAACTATAAAGTTGACTATTTTAACAACAGTTTCCATTACGGAGAGCAAGTCTAATAAAGAGATCGTTGCACACAAACTTTCATGGTGTATAATGCAATGGAAGCTTAACAGCAGCCCCCCAGTATGGTTTACAAGAAATTTGACAAATCTTTTTTGTTTGCCAACCATCGTTGCAGCGTTTTTGTCATTTTCGGCCTTTTTATGGGCACTTATACCTTGATATATCGCCGCATAATATAACATTTTGAATAATTGTTAAAGTTTTCTATATATAGGCCTACATATATGCTGAAATTATAATAATTTGAATGATATCCTCTTGTTAAGATAAAACTTAAATCTCAATTCGCAAATCTGAAATCTATCAAGGTTGTTTATTTATTTTATTTTCTTTTTGGGTCGGAGGGGGGGGGGGGGGGTAGGACTGTTTTCATTTCGGTGGAATTACTATTTTTGACGTTAAATTGTAGGAGATACTTGATACTTTATAATAACATTATTGGAATCGCGGTAAACACTTCAGTTAATGGTCTACAGATACAATATTTGTATTCGATATTTTTTGGGCTTGCGATATAATACAAACAAAAGCAACCAAATGTTGAGTAGTCTGCACATTCTTTTGATTTAGCTTAAGCATACTTTGAAGTAAGCACAGGAGACGCAAAGACTAAGTTTTATCCGCTGAAACTGAACAGGCAAACGACAGAACGAAATGGCTGCAATTTGATTTATTTGAAAAATAAAGTACTTGTTTTTTATTAAATTATATTCAGAGTCTGAATAGCGAGAGCTAATGAAAAAAAAGACATGTCACGCAAAAGTCATTAAAAAACACCATTTTTTCGGGGGTCCTCCGCGTGCCAATGAAAAGGGCACTCGTGCCGTAGGTTGCCGACCCCTGTTCTAAAGGATTGTTGATCCAATAATGGCTAAATTTTCAACCAAATTTTAATTCCTTGAACAATTCTGAGCAATAATTAGGAAAATATTGTGTCAATATAGTCTAGTGATCTTTATATATGTTGTGTACTGTGCCAAAGATATGTTTCCAAATAAACCATTAAAACATTGAGTGATTCCAGATAGTACAAGATAGTGGACTGGTAATGTGGCTATATTTCCAAAGCTTTCATTGGTTACATCTGTTATTATTTTTGTCTTAAGTAGGAGGATTTAGGCCATGTCAGATCTACAGTCGGCTACGTCTGGCTATGGCCTACAATTACTAGAATTATAAGAATTATTATGAGTTAGGAATTAAAGACAAATGTCTGGATTTGGTCCAGTAGCGCAGACAGGGAGGAGCACGCTACCCCAAGCCCGTTTTTCGAAAAGTGGGGCTTTTTTTTTTTAGAATACTTATTGTTGCCTTTTCAATGATTAAAAGTAAGACATTTTTCAATTTTTAAGAATAAAACACGTGGCTGCTTTGCCAAAAACAGAAAAGTGACCTTTTCGAGAACAAAAATTATGAATTGTTTTATAAGCTTATAAATAAAAATTGTGATTTATTTAGGAATTTTTAAAAAGTGGGACGTTTAAAATTATAAAAAGCTCGACAGTTTCAAGACTGAAAAGTGGGGACCTTTCAAGAAAACACTGGGGCCCTTTGAAGAAAAATGGGGCCCATTCAAGAATAAAAAATTCGGGGGAGGCGAATAACAGTGAAGTGCAAAGTAAAGCCTCTCCTGCTTAGAAGTATTGTCCGCCAGGATGTGCCAAGTGCTGCCTCATATATAGCACTCTAAGATACTTCTGAAATATGGCTTCTCCTACCTAAATGTGTCTGAATGGGCACCTTCACGTATGTGTTCGAATTTCAAGGTTTTGGTCTCACTGTTTCAACATGATACATTCAGGTGCGGAATAGCTCGACTACTGAGAGGAGTCTGGGACATTCTTCAGAGCAAAGTTTAAAACATTTCAAGTTTCACTTATCTAGTTCTACTCTCTATTGAGCTTGTACACTTTTCTAGGTTACAATCTCCATCTCTCAAAGCTTTCTGTGGTTGATCAGATGTGATCTGATCTCTCTGATCATGCCAATGACAGAATGGTGACTGGCTGGTTAAATCTGTTGGATTCTTAACACATGATCATGAAAGTTCTTGAACTGACGATTCTGCTGTCTTAAAACAAAATGGCTATCTAAGTCATCAAATAATTAAATTGTGAATTGCCAGGGAATAGCCAGTTAAGGGAAACGGGAATGAAGTGAACAATGCATGGATGACATGGTCCGAGGCTGACTCTTTGTGACTGATTGTGGTTTCCTTGACAGACCTCATGGATAGGGCAGTTTCCGTGTTTGAAACGAAAAAAAAAGCTAAAGACAAACCCTTGACTATGATGAAAACAAGGACAAACTACAAATACCAACTACGCCAAAGCGACTGAATGGGACATAATGAAGAAAAAAGAAGGTGAAGATCGTGTAAAACAGTCATCAAATATGCGAAATAGGATGGATGTACTAATTTAATTTAACACGATGTCAGCTTATCATCATCTGTCCTTTGGGTTCCTTGTGGAACATAGGGCCTCTGTCAAAGCTCGCCACTCTTCACGGTCTCTTGCTAGTCGTTTTAATTCTTCCCAGCTCTTTCCAGTTCTTTCGGTTTCATCCAGTATGCTTCGTCTCCATGTTCGCTTGGGTCTTCCTCAATGCCGTTTACCCTGGGGATTCCACTCTAAGGCCTGTCTAGCTCTGTTGTTGTTATCTTTCCTGGGGGTGTAACCAATCCATCTCCACTGCCTTTCCATGATTTGTTGTTCTACTGTTCTTTGTACACACCTCTTCCACAGCTTGGAGTTTTCTACCTTGTCGAACCATTTTATTTTGAGTATATTTCTTAGGCATCTGTTAAAAAAGGTCTGAAGTCTATTTTTAGTTATCTCTGTCGTTCGCCATATTTCGAACCCAACAAAGTAGGACCGTTTTAATGTTTGTGTTAAAGATCTTTATTTTAGTTTTGATATAGAGGTATGTAGATCTCCAGACCTGTTTCAAGTTGGCAAAGGCTTGGCGCGCCAAATTTATTCGACGTTCGATGTCCTCGTCTTCTCCCCCTGATGCACTGACCCCACTTCCAAGGTATACAAAGTGATTCACTTGGTCTAAGCTTTGGTTTTCTACTTGTATGTCGCCATCATGTTGGTGGTTGTCAGCTACTATAGACAAATGGTTAGTAAAACATAGGATAGAATTTAATAATAATTATAAAAAAGTAGTTGCTATGGATTGACAATAGCTAAAAAACAACAACAACAAATAATACTGTACAGTCAAACACCGATTGATCTATACCTCGATATACAATTCGAAAACAATCAACGAAATTGTAGACCATCCGAAATCTAAGACGTTTTTCGTTTGTTTTGTATTCATCAGTGTAACTATCATTATTTCGCTATAGTCACACCTAGAGTTAGCACTAAACAATTCATATAATTTTTATTAGATCTAGCTGTTTCAAAGAAATGTGAAAATAAAAAAACAAAAGTATTTTGCTTTACATATTGCACTGTGTCGATGTATATAGTAAAAAAAGAAGGGGCTGTAGAGTTGGGTTCTAATTGGTGGATTGTAGCGAAGTGAGCGAGTGTTATTTATGTTAGGTTCTCCTAGAGCAGGAGTCAGCAAACCTTTGTCATTTTTCAATAGTGTGCCGCAGTAGAATTTCTAAAAAATTCAAGAGTGCCAATAGCGTAAAAGTCGTCCTGCTCTGGCACGCGTGCCATAAGCTGCCGACCACTGTCCTAGAGAACTTCTGGTCTGATCAATTTGGCAAACAAGACTGTTGTATCTCCCAGTGAGTTATGGTACCCAAAGAACAGAAGGAAAGAACAGATGGAGAAGCTTAATAAAGACGCAAACTAGACTCAAACCACGGATAAGCTTAACCCTTCCTGTACCGACATACTTTCTAACTATGCATCTATGCTATCTTCAGTCCCGCTATATACGCGCCCGGGACTGTAAGAGTTAAAAGACGCAAAAAAAAATTTCTGTATAGAAGGAACATCTGTAGCATATTAAATAGAAGGATGAGTTTTTTTTTTTACTTATACCATAACCTAAAGAACAAGCTAATTACTACCAAACCCAAATGGCAAATAGAAAAGCAGTATCTTTCAGACATTGTCAAGTTTAATTGTCATAATCGTATCGTGGTACGGTACTGTACCATAAACCAACTTTAGTTGACGCTTTATAAATCTTTAACCGTGCATGTTATTAACCCACCACCGAGTTATTGATTTTTATTAAACACGGCAGATTGCAAATGTTTATCTGTTGATATCTGGTATTTATTTTTTTCATCTACTCTACCAGCAACGTAGAATTGAAAAGTGCTTGTGTTGCAGAAAAAGACATCAATTATATAGCTGCTACTTTTAGCACGGTTAGTGTGCTTTCTTTGTACTATTCAGGTGCAGTTATCGGGGTGAGGAGGGCACAAATGCAATTTTTAAAGAAATCGCAATTCAACGCTTCTTAAAGAAATAATAAGAATAGAATAAAAAGAAAAAAAGTTTGTTGTGCGAAATAGAGACTAACACACAATAAACTATTCACGTTCTCTTTCTATAAAAAAAAACATTACATTATTATCAACACTAGAAGATATGAGGAAAAAACATGAACATCTAACGCATTTAATCAGTAAATACAAAATGGTATATGCTCATCGTGGTGAAGGTGATGGGGTGCTTGCTTTACACTTGGTGAAATGCCCCTGAACATACATGTGGTGAGTTGCCCTTGAACATGCATGTGGTAAGTATCTCTTGAACATACATGTGGTGAGTTGCCTTTGAACATACATGTAGTGAGTAGCCCTTGAACATACATGTGGTGAGTTGCCTTTGAACATACATGTAGTGAGTAGCCCTTGAACATACATGTGGTGAGTTGCCATTGAACATACATGTGGTGAGTTGCCCTAGAACTTGCATTTGGTGAGTAGCCCTTGAACATGCATGTTGTGAGTAGCCATTGAACATGCATGTGGTGAGTTGCCCTTGAACATACATGTAGTGAGTAGACCTTGAACATACATGTAGTGAGTTGCCCTTGAACATACATGTGGTGAGTAGTCCTTAAACATACATGTGGTGAGTTACCATTGAACATACATGTGGTGAGTTGCCATTGAACATACATATGGTGAGTTGCCATTGAACGTTCATGTGGTGAGTTGCCCCTGAACATACATGTGGTGAGTTGCCATTGAACATACATGTGGTGAGTAGCTCTTGAACATACATATGGTGAGTTGCCATTATACATAGATGTGGTGAATTGCCATTGAACATACATGTTGTGAGTTGCCCTTGAACATACCTGTGATGAGTTGCCATGGAACATACATATGGTGAGTAGCCATTTAACATACATGTGGTGAGTTGCGATTAAACATACATGTGGTGAGTTGCCCCTGAATTAATTGTTGTGAGTTGCCATTGAACATACATGTGGTGAGTTGCCCTTGAACATACATGTGGTGAGTTGCCCCTGAACATACATGTGGTGAGTTGCCCTTGAACATACATGTGGTGAGTAGTCCTTAAACATACATGTGGTGAGTTACCATTGAACATACATGTGGTGAGTTGCCATTGAACATACATATGGTGAGTTGCCATTGAACGTTCATGTGGTGAGTTGCCCCTGAACATACATGTGGTGAGTTGCCATTGAACATACATGTGGTGAGTAGCTCTTGAACATACATATGGTGAGTTGCCAATGAGCATACATGTGGTGAGTTGCCATTGAACGTTCATGTGGTGAGTTGCCCCTGAACATACATGTGGTGAGTTGCCATTGAACATACATGTGGTGAGTAGCTCTTGAACATACATATGGTGAGTTGCCATTATACATACATGTGGTGAATTGCCATTGAACATACATGTTGTGAGTTACCCTTGAACATACCTGTGATGAGTTGCCATTGAACATACATATGGTGAGTAGCCATTGAACATACATGTGGTGAGTTGCGATTGAACATACATGTGGTGAGTTGCCCCTGAATTAATTGTTGCGAGTTGCCATTGAACATACATGTGGTGAGTTGCCCTTGAACATACATGTGGTGAGTTGCCCCTGAACATACATGTGGTGAGTTGCCCTTGATCATACATGTGGTGAGTTGCCAATGAGCATACATGTGGTGAGTTGCCATTGAACGTTCATGTGGTGAGTTGCCCCTGAACATACATGTGGTGAGTTGCCGTTGAACATACATGTGGTGAGTAGCTCTTGAACATACATATGGTGAGTTGCCATTATACATACATGTGGTGAATTGCCATTGAACATACATGTTGTGAGTTACCCTTGAACATACCTGTGATGAGTTGCCATTGAACATACATGTGGTGAGTAGCCATTGAACATACATGTGGTGAGCTGCGATTGAACATACATGTGGTGAGTTGCCCCTGAATTAATTGTTGTGAGTTGCCATTGAACATACATGTAGTGAGTTGCCCCTGAACATACATGTGGTGAGTTGCCCCTGAACATACATGTGGTGAGTTGCCATTGAACATGCTTGTGGTGAGTTGCCCCTGAACATAGATGTGGTGAGTAGCCCTTGAACATACATGTGTTGAGTTGTCCCTGAACATACATGTGGTGATTTGCCCTGAACATACATGTGGTGAGTAGCCCTTGTTTAAACATGTGGTTAGTTGCCCTTCAACATACATGTGGTAAGTTTCCCTTGAACATACATGTGGTGAGCTGCCCTTGAACATATATGTGGTGAGTTGACCTTGAACATACATGTGGTAAATTTACCTTGAACATGCATGTGGTGAGTTGAACTTGAACATACATGTGGTGAGTATCTCTTGAACATACATGTGTTGAGTTGCCCTTGAACATACATGTGGTGAGTTGCCCTTGAACATACATGTGGTGAGTTGCCATTGAACATACATCTGGTGAGTTGCCCTTAAACATACATGTGGTGAGTATCTCTTGAACATACATGTGCTGAGTTGCCCTTGAACATACATGTGGTGAGTTGCTCTTGAACATGCATATGGTAAGTATCTCTTGAACATACATGTGGTGAGTTGCCTTTGAACATACATGTAGTGAGTAGCCCTTGAACGTACATGAGGCGAGTAGCCCTTGAACATACATGTGGCGAGTAGCCCTTGAACATACATGTGGTGAGTTGCCCCTGAACATACATGTGGTGAGTTGCCCTTGAACATACATGTGGTGAGTTGCCCTTGAACATACATGTGGTGAGTTGCCATTGAACATACATGTGGTGAGTTGCCCTTGAACATGCATGTAGCGAGTAGCCCTTGAACATACATGTTTCGAGTAGCCCTTGAACATACTGTGGTGAGTTGCCCTTGAACATACATGTTGTGAGTTGCCCTTGAACATACATGTGGTGAGTTGCCACTGAACATGCATCTGATGAGTTGCCCTTGAACATACATGTGATGAGTAGCCCTTGAACATACATGTGGTGAGTTGCCCTTGAACATGCATGTGGTAAGTATCTCTTGAACATACATGTGGTGAGTTGCCTTTGAACATACATGTAGTGAGTAGCCCTTGAACATACATGTGGTGAGTTGCCTTTGAACATACATGTAGTGAGTAGCCCTTGAACATACATGTGGTGAGTTGCCATTGAACATACATGTGGTGAGTTGCCCTAGAACTTGCATTTGGTGAGTAGCCCTTGAACATGCATGTTGTGAGTAGCCATTGAACATGCATGTGGTGAGTTGCCCTTGAACATACATGTAGTGAGTAGACCTTGAACATACATGTGGTGAGTTGCCCTTGAACATACATGTGGTGAGTATCCCTTGAACATACATGTGGTGAGTAGCCCTTGAATATACATGTGGTGAGTAGCCCTTGAACATACATGTGGTGAGTTGCCCTTGAACATACATGTGGTGAGTTGCCCTTGAACATACATGTGGTGAGTTGCGATTGAACATACATGTGGTGAGTTGCCATTGAACATGCATCTTCTGATTTGCCCTTGAACATACATAAGGTGAGTAGCCCCTGAACATACATCCAAATCTCGTAGCTATTTGATACGTATCATTTCTGTCGACAAATGGAAATGACGTCATTTATTGGTAATTTGTGTAGAAAAAATGTAGATTGTCACATGTTTTAAATCTTTACCTGGTTCCTTATTTTTTTTTAAAATAATTTGGCTAAAAAAATAGTTTTAAAATGTATTTATTAGGTTTTAGTTTGTTTACTTTGTTATCATGCTTAAAGTCACTTTGGAATGAAACTCGTGGACTCATTTAAATTACTTTTTATTTTTTAAATACAAAGACCCTTTTTTTGTAATGTCAAAATTTGACCAACTAATTTGAATACTGTTTCGATGTACTACCAAATAAGTCACCACGGTGGCAGAGCGTTTGGCTGGTGTACCGAAGAACCTGGGTTCGATTCCTGGTAGTATTATTGTTCCCGAGTCTGGATGGTGTTCCTGAGTCTATCCAGCTCTGGTGGATGCCGACACCTGACTTTAGGAGTAAAGTAAAGGCGGCTGGGCATTGTGCACAATCCCATAGTATGCCATTGCCACAGAAACAGGTGAACGCCAATTTCCCGGCCCCATGGACCAATCTGGTCCGACGGAAAACTTGACATACTTTCCCAAATAAAATATTAACTCAATTTTGAGAAAATCATGTTCAGGTGGCCTTTAAATACTTCTGTCTCCGAAAGTTTTTTATACGATAGTACGCGTATCGATTATCTCAGCATTTTAACAGCTATAAGCTGACATCAGTACATAATCTTCACACTAAATATTTGTAATACTAATATATTACACCAACTAAGCGCATTAACACACCTTGTTGTCTTACATTACTCGGTAAGTAAAGCTTGATTTCTTTAGCTTGGATTTTATTTTCTGATTTAGTATTATAATCTGTAAATTACACGTATAAGAATAAAGACTTAGAAACGATATGTAATTAAGTAATCGGAGTGCATTTAACAATGATGTTAGATGTATATATAATAATAGAAGTACAAATATGTTTCTTTATTTTCAAAAAATTTAAATATTAACTGAACTTTTTTTTTAACCATTTGATTTGACATATTTTAAGCATGACGTAAAATATTGTATTACTTGTTAATTATTCATTCCCAATAATTAGGACTGTTTTTCTAGTCTTAAAAGTTCTTTTTTTATATTTTTAATGTACAGATGACATAGCTCCCTAGCTGGAAATACACTTTTGAAATAGTTTTAAAACGTACACAATGTTCAAGATCTTACTCATCGCTTTAGTGGTTGTCTTTTACTTTGTGACCACTGGATATTGCTATGATGGTAAAGGTGTTAAGGCTGGATTACATTATTTTCTTTGTATTACAAACAATAATGCTGTACAATATAGTACATGTAAATATTAACATACAGTGATTCTCTTCTAGGTAAATTTTTTAATTATTAAACTCTTTGGGAAAGAAGATAACAAATTCAAATTAGAGATAACTTTAATGTAAGAATAAGTGCATCAAATGCTAAAAAAAATATTGAGATTCGAAGTTTGATCTTAAACACAAGTAACAATTTATATCACAACCTACATGATAAGACTCGAGTACACACTGCAGACCCAGGAACAAATTCTACTCTTCACCATGCCTTTAACTTGAGACATTCAGCACGCTACTCTTACTTTAGTCAGTCATGAATTAATCTAATAAGCCTACATCAAGAAATTGACAGTGCTGCTTTCTGTGATTACGTCTTTAAAAATGTGGGAGCGACCAAAGCTAGGGGAAAGTTTAGACAAGTTGATCAGTGTTACAGTTCAGTTTTTATTCCCTGCAACATGATTTTAATTTAATAGTTAAATGAGGGAGTAAGCTTTTCCCTAAATAAATAAAGTGTGCAAGCTAAGTCAGCAAGAAAAGCACGATTTTGTATGAGTGATCAAGGGTTGACAAGGAAGAGAATAGTAGGGTGAAAGATCGGTACATGTTAAATTCTTAAGATGGAAGGTTGATTTGTATAATAAGTTCTGTTGAACTAAATGTGTTAAACTTAAGTTGATTCAAATTTAAATTGTGGACTTAGAATAGTGTTTGAATAAATCGTATAAGTAGCTAGATATAGTGCTCGAGAGATGATAATTATATGATGATATATGAAGAAATCTGTATTGAAGATTTTATAGTACAATTGAAAATATGTGTATAAGAATAATTATTGTGAACCATGTGCTTCGTCCACTGATGATTTTATGTAATAAACTTTCGTCTGAATTATCCAATGTGTGCTCAAGTTTTTATGTTATCAGTATTCAGTATATAGTATTACACGCCTCAGAAGACATAATAATAATAAAGAACAATACGGAAACAATCAGTAAATCGAAAGCAATTATAAATATAATTTTATTTTCACTGGGAAGTTGATATTTCTCTTTTATATTTTCCATAGTTAGACCATGATGGAGGAGGCCAGTCTAAGTTTTTATTTCCTTTATCGACCTTCCATCTCTAGTTGGGGTTGACCATAGGTATTGGAATTTCTCTCAAATGTGGCCGCTGAGTTTTATGCAGCATCCTTAAAAGGAAATCTGAAGAAATTATCTCCGAAGAACAGGACGGGTTCAGAACTGGCAGGAGCACTGTCGAACAAATATTTAACATTAAAATTTTCAACGAAAAGTTCTTTCAACACCAAAAACTGCAGATACACAACTTCATTGATTTTTAAAAGGCTTTTGATCGCGTGTGGCACGATGGCGTGTGGCAAGTTATGAGACTATTCAATCAAGATAAACACATAATCGATGTTATTAACGCTCTATATATTAAGGCAAGCAGCGCAGTTCTCCTGAACAACAAAATTGGGGAATGCTTCAGAACATCTAAGACTTATAGGAGTACGCTATGCATTCTCTCTCCAGTTCTATTCAATATGTTCCTGGAACATATAAAGATGGCAACATTACGGGGTTTTACAAATGGGCGACCCATTTCTAATCTCAGATTTTCTGACAATATATACCTTATTGGAGAAAATTCTGACCAGGTACAAGACCTCACCTCCAGACTGGATGCTGCAGCAAAAATCTGTTGGTATGGAAATCAGCACAGAATTTAGAGTAGAATATATCAAAATAGTTTTATTTCAGCTAAGTCTAGATCATAAACTAAGAGCGGTTATAATGATATTAGACAACAGTAACTACATTTTAGTATATTTTCAAAATGAGACAACACTATATATATATATAATAGAACTAGCTTTACATCTAATAATTTTAGTGCATATTTTCCATAAATTCCATGTATAAGTAATATAGTATACGCTAAAGACGTAGAGTTAAAACAACTAACTGTTTTGTCCAATGTTTTCTTTTAGTTTGGGCAGATTCGTCACAAAGTAAAAAGATTCAGAAAAGAGAGTAAGAAATAATCAATAATATTATAGGCACTGTAGTTGGCATTTATGTATAATTATTATGTTGCTCTTTATACTTTCATTTTAAATAAATTAAAACATATAATCTACTAGTAAATTTAACCATTCTTCATACAGATAAATACGTGTAATATAATACACTTAGGCCTAAATGAAATGTGTGTGTCACTGTCTAAGCTTAAAGGCCTATCGTATTATTTAATAGTTATTAAGTTGAGTTATTGTCTAACAAAATAATGTTAAGAAATGTGTGTTTTGTTGTTGTTTATTTTGTTCTCACAAAAAAAATATGCATACACAATAATTATTATCTAATACTAATATTGAGGATGTCACAATGGTTTCATTATTCTTTCAGTAGGCAATGTCCATTCAAACATGTTACAACCTTATGACTTATGAATTTACGTTTATTATATTTCAAAGTTTTAAATAAGGAAGAAGTGTATGGTTGTAAGTTGTAACCAGGTTCTTATCTTATCTTATACATTACAGACGCTCCTTCTATAAAGAAGATTATTGCGTCCTACGCTCATCCGTGGTCCGAGTCTAGTCTTGCATTTTTATTAATGTTTTAAATGATGTTAGGTTATTGGTTTTCCTGGTTTGTTCAGGCAACCCATTCCATGCCCAAATGCCACTCGGGAAGAAAGAGTACTTATATGCATTTGTTCTCGCATAAGGGACAAGGAAGGTGTTTTTGTCTTTATGTTTATCTGAGCTTTGCAACAGATTGTTATTGGGTTGTATTTCTAAATTAGAGTTTAATGCCTTATGTATAATTACTACTTTACTCTTTGCCCTTCTGTCCTCTAGTGTTTCTAGGTTTAGTGATTTGACTAATGGTGTTACTCTTGTCAATTGGGAATATTCACTAGTTATAAACCTTTCAGCTCTTTTTTGAATTTGTTCTAATTTTTTAATGTTTTCTTTAGTTGATGGGTCCCATACAGATCCTGCATATTCTAGTATAGGCATAACTAATGTGAGATAGCATTTTAGTTTTATATTCTTATTACATTTGTAAAAGTTCCTTTTTATGAATCCTAATGTTTTGTTTGATTTTTTAATTACTTCATCAATGTGAGGGTTCCAAGATAACTTATCATTTATTATTACTCCTAGATACTTAGCATTGCTAGTTTGAGTTAGTTCTTTACCATGAATGAAGTAGTTTGTTATTATTTGTTTCTTTTTCTTGGATACCCTTATTAGTTGGCATTTTTCTGGGTGAAAAGACATACTCCAGTTTGATTCCCATTTTTGTAGTTCATCTAGGTCTTTTTGTAAAAGTTCACTATCTTTTCCTGTCTTTATTATTCTATAAATTATGCAATCATCGGCAAATAATCTTACTTTTGTGCCTGTGTTGATGAAATTTGGCAGATCATTAATGTAAATTAGAAATAGTAGGGGCCCTAGAACAGTTCCTTGTGGAACTCCTGAGTTTACTGTTATTGGTGATGACTTAGAGCCATTTATTATCACTGTTTGTTCTCTGCCTATAAGAAAGGTTGTATTAAAAAAAAAAATTAAAATTTAAACAAAACGTTTTCATTAGCCTATATTTTAAAATCAGTTTTTAATTATCGACTACACTGTCATTACACATTTTCAAGCTCTGTAGGCTGCATTTCTTGTAGATTGCTACGATATAGTCCATGGCTTAGGCCCATGGCTTCTCGCCTACGACATTCTCTATCAGTGGGGCATAGAAAGAATCAACCTCTAACGGTAGAAATTGAGAGTTTTAAATTTTGAATTTGAATTTGTTTTTTAAATATTATATTTAAAAAAAAAGCACAATAACAATTTCAAATAAAATAAGTCCATCATCCTAAGCAATATGTTTTTGCGTCCAAAAAATTTATTTAAGGATTTTTTTCATTTTTCGTTACCAAAAAAAAACAACTGAATAACTGCCTCCATTGTTGGAGTTGAATCATCGTAAATCCCAAGTTTAGGAGTTTTAAAAATTGTAGCCGTTGCATTTCATCCCCATTGGCATGCGGTGGTAATTAAAATAATAGTTTAATATCTTTCTTAACACTATGAGAGTGTTTTATCTATAGATCATGACACACAATACCTTTCTTATGAGAGTGTTTTATCTATAGATCTTTTTGCGATTGGGATTATTGTGGCTTGTTGTCGTAAGAGTATGATGTGCCGACCCTTTAATCGACCTGGAATATTGTTTAGTTCTCTCCTGGCTCGTTAGATGACATAAGATACACACACAAACAGTTCTAAGGTGTACATAAGCAAATCTTTGGTGATGGTTATAATGTTTATTGTCATTCAGCAATCCAATGGGAAAATATACACGAATCGATACAGTAATAGCTAGCACTAGCGTATGGTAATGTCATGTAATCTATCATTAAGTTACACAACTACACATTGGGAAATCTATTACTTGTCGAAATGTAAAGATAGGGACTTCTAGGCTCCAGTTTATGTTTACAAGCCCAGAGCCCAACCAAGACTGCCTAAGTTTCTGCCCTCGCGTTCTTGCGACTCTAAATCACGTGGTCTATCTCAATTTGGTTGGCTAACTTCCTTACTTTAGATTTAGATATGATTCCGATTGGCTAGTTCGAAGATATTTCTGTATAAAGGGATGACTCACTAGAGGGAGAAGGGGGAGGGGGAGGCGTGTATGGGGGGGGTCTAGATGAAAGCAATTAATACAGCTAACAAGCGGGGTGGTAGGGGAACAGAGAAGAGGGAAAATGATTTATTTTCCCTACAGGAGACTTAATATCTCTATGTCAACAAGTCCGCGGTCAAACTTTCCCGAGAAGTGTTATGTGTGAAACGACTTATCTGGTCAGTTTCTCAGGAGCCAGAGGGACAGAGGTATTAACTAACATGCCGCCGCCCCGGTGAGTTGGGTAGGTGAAGGGGAGATAAGTGGGTGGCAGGGGAAGCACGGAAGGGAGGGTACAGGTGGGAGTTAAGCGGGGAGTTGAGTTTTTGGGTCAATTGCGTAATGCCTATATACATGAATGTTGAATTGGCAATATGAATTAATAGTTTCTGACGTGACATCAGTATAAACACATTAAAATAACAACATGAATTAATAATCGAAGACGTGATATAAATATATACATTAGGTATTACATACTGACACATACACACTCATTCATCCAAAACTGAGTACCATTTCGGCAGCATTTAGTTAGTAATCTCTGAATTGGGAAATAATAGAATGTAGTGAAGGTTGAGGAAAGGTGTTGAAGGGTGGCTGGAGAGTTACAGTTGCGTGAGAGAGAGAGAGAGAGAGAGATGTTATGACGTCAGACTACTCTCCTGCTTTCTATCCTAAACTTACGCTAATCTATGATCTTACGTTACGTTACACACAACTATCTATCTATCTACATTAGTGCTAATAAGTCATGGTTGCGTCCAGAACCGTGACGATGACACACAATACCTTTCTTATGAGAGTGTTTTATCTATAGATCATGACACACAATACCTTTCTTGTCAGAGTGTTTTATCTATAGATCATGACACAAAATACCTTTCATATGAGAGTGTTTTATCTAAAGATCATGACACACAATACCTTTCTTATGAGAGTGTTTTATCTATAGATCATGACACACAATACCTTTCTTGTCAGAGTGTTTTATCTATAGATCATGACACACAATACCTTTCATATGAGAGTGTTTTATCTATAGATCATGACACACAATACCTTTCTTATGAGAGTGTTTTATCTATAGATCATGACACAAAATACCTTTCTTGTCAGAGTGTTTTATCTATAGATCATGACACACAATACCTTTCATATGAGAGTGTTTTATCTATAGATCATGACACACAATACCTTTCTTATGAGAGTGTTTTATCTATAGATCATGACACACAATACCTTTCTTGTCAGAGTGTTTTATCTATAGATCATGACACAAAATACCTTTCATATGAGAGTGTTTTATCTAAAGATCATGACACACAATACCTTTCTTATGAGAGTGTTTTATCTATAGATCATGACACACAATACCTTTCTTGTCAGAGTGTTTTATCTATAGATCATGACACACAATACCTTTCATATGAGAGTGTTTTATCTATAGATCATGACACACAATACCTTTCTTATTAGAGTGTTTTATCTATAGATCATGACACACAATACCTTTCTTGTCAGAGTGTTTTATCTATAGATCATGACACACAATACCTTTCATATGAGAGTGTTTTATCTATAGATCATGACACACAATACCTTTCTTATGAGAGTGTTTTATCTATAGATCATGACACACAATACCTTTCTTATGAGAGTGTTTTATCTATAGATCTATGTAATTTTTTTTTCTAAAGCTCTTGATTATACGAATTAATTCGGTATATTAAAAATAAAAACAATATGAAATCCTTGTGACTATTTATTTGTGTTTATTACATATTGGTGATTACATTTGGCTGACTTGTGGTTATAGCAAACGTGGCACACCGTAAGTAATTCTCACTATTACTAGGCCTATTTAAAAAAGGGCCTATTATTATTTTTAAGACAATAATGTAACAAACTAATGTCTTCAACAATTCACTTCACAAACACTATGTAGTCAAAATATAATATTAAAAAATATCTTTACTAGTAATTCAACATGTGTATCTCAATTATTTTCTTCCTACCTTTGTTCGGTGTATTTTCGTAAAATAATAAGTAGGTTAGCAATTACCAGTATTGACTCTCCAGTAATCTCCAGTGACCTTTATCAAGCTTACGAGTGAATACTATTTCTATATTTTTGCCGTTTCCTATTGTCCAATGGACGCTATAAAATTGTATTGTGCATGGTTACTCATACTTGTATTTAATTATGTCTACAATGAAACAAAAAACAATAATAAAGAAACAAGGTGATTTTAATTGTTGCGAGTAAAGTTGCCATGCAAAAAATGTACCAATGAGCAAGCAGATGAGCACTACTTTAATGTATATTGCTTCCTTCCAAGTCTATTTTTGTTTTTGTCTACACAATTCCTTGTAATGGTACATTTGGCCCTTTCTTATTCCAATGCTTAATGTAAGTCTGCATTTATTATAATCTAGCAACATTTCTGCACTGGATATCTGTATTTTTTTTCTTCTCTTAGATATCCCCTGGAAACATAATTTAAAAATATATTTTGTTTAAGCCAACTAAACTCGTTGTTCAGACATCTTGTCGAAGTCTATAAGCCCACAGTTCAGACATCTTGTCGAAGTTTATAAAACTCACAGTTCAGACATCTTGTCGAAATCTATAAACCCACAATTCAGACATGTTGTCGAAGTCTATGAACTCACAATTCAGACATCTTGTCGAAATCTATAAACCCACAGTTCAGACATCTTGTCCAAGTCTATAAACCCTCAGTTCAGATAACTTAGCTTTTAGCTAAATCAGATTTAAATTATTAAACAAATCACATTGTTTATGATCATTAAGAACTAAGCGGAATAACTTTCTTATTTGTGTACTTCACTAAATGTCTTTTAACTTGGGTAGGCCTATTACATAGCCTAATAATTAAAATTGTGTTAACATTGCAAAATTCAAATAAGGAAATTCTTCAACAATATACCAAAATGTTTAAGACCATAGTAAAAAATTTAGGATAATAACTACGAAAAACGTAATTGATGAGAAACTTGCAATTATTATGAGTTGTTTTTTTATACTCTTACTGTAGATGTAAAACGGGGTTGTTATATTGTAATCCAAAAATTGATGACTGCTGTGCCGGTCATTATTGCAAGCGACAAGCGTAAGTCTAGTTTTAGTTTGAAAATTTTCATTTCAAAATGTTTTGCCAAGTGTAAATTTAAAATAAGATAGATAATCTAAAATAAACTGATGCAATAGGGCTTGAAACACCTTGGAAGTCTCGATTGCCAGACATTGTTTAGTAAGTTGCTTTTCGGCAAAAAGTGGAACGTAATGTAGGCTAATCATGGTCATTAAAAGTCATACTATGGCAAACGTGTCTGCTTGCACAGCTGTTTGATTCTGCTGACTTAGTGCAGCATGTTGTCGAACCAACTCACAGAGATGGTCATATCTTGGACTGGGCTATATCAAGATCGGACAAAGCGATATTTGTTCAGTCAGTGACTGTTGATGACCTACTCTTGTCAGATCACTTCCTTGTATCGCTAACTATAAATATGATTAAGCCTGTTGCTCAAAAGATAAAAATTCAGGCGAGGAATTTAAAGAGGATGGATATTAATTCTTTCCGTAAGGACCTGTCTGAGTCTGTCACGATGTGGCAATTGAGAGGGGGGTAATAATGGCTGGTTGTCTTAGAGATATGAGGTGCCGATGCTGTAGTTGACCTGGAATATTTATTTGTTCTCTACTGGCTCGCTTAGATGTTATTAACACACACAGATAGACAGTTCTAAGTTAGGCAAGCAAGTCTCTGGTTACGTTTCAGGTGTTTATTTATGATTCAAATTCAATATCCAATGATGAGATACACATACTAACATGCAGGGGAGATACAATGCTTGAGATATATGCACAGGAACGTCTAACACTCAATATACTGTGTTGTTACGGAATCCAAGGTTAGGCTACGTAACTATAATGAGGGAATTACGATTACTGGCTAAGTATCTGCAAGTCCGAGTAACAATTCGGGAGCTAGACCAAGACGATGTATCTAGCTCGGGAGCTGGGGGAGATCTGCCTTAGTTTAGTTGGGCGGGCTTTTTCGTGAACATTAGTCACCTGACCCAAGGTTACTTTGGTTGGCTTACATTTAATTACATCCTATTCTCATTGGCTAGATTGAATATACATTTGCATAAGAAAAGCTTATTGGAGCCAAAAATGGATTGGGGGTCGGGGTTGCGAGGGCGGAAAGGGGGGGGGAGAGAGGTCTAGATGAAAGACAATTTATACAGACGTCCTGCTGAGTGGGGGAATTTACCTCCCTTTGGTAGAATTTTAAGTAGTTAACTCAAGTGGCTGGGGGGGGGGGGGGGGGGGGGTTCGGACGAGAATTAGTATATGTGTGCGAACTGGGTCCTCTGGTCAGCGTTCAGGGAACGACCGTCTCAAAGCAATTGCATAACATGCCGCTAAGCTGAGGGGATATAGAGGGGGGTGGCGGGGGCGCGAAGAGGAGGGAGTGGGTGAGGGGTCGAGTAATGACTGTCTACACATGCGTTAAAATAGTACAAGATATAAATACATTAAGACATGATATGAATACATCATTATAGCATAGGATAAAATATATACATTCTAACTAACACATTCGTACCCATTCAACCAAGATGTAGTACCAAGTTGAATCGTATTAGTCAGTAGACTCTGAATTTGGGCGTAGTACAAGAGTATAGTGACGGATAGAGAAACAGGTGAGAAGGAGTGATGGGGAGATGTAATTGCGTAAGGGAGGGAGAAGATAGTGACGTCAGACTAACCTTCTCTCTATTCTAGCTAAACTTAAGCTAATCTAAGGTTCTAGTTATACACTGCTATCTATGCTATAGTCTATCTATGAGTGCTACGAGTCACGGTTTAATCCAGAATCGTGACAACTCACCCGGGTAGCTTGGGAATCTACTCAGAAAGAAGATTTCTACCTAAATTACTGTCTCTGGGACATGGGGAAAGGGGAGTAACTACACACTCATTAACACTGTGCGCGCGTGGGGCCGTATTACTGAGTATGCTGGGCCACGAAGTGTGTAGGGGCACTAGTTAGTGTCCGCTATGCCGCGTGTGTCGAAAGGGGTTTTGGCCTAGGCAAAGTTGCAATGTGTCGAAAGCATTAGTAGCGGGTTTGTCCCAAGATAATGGGAACGATGTGGGTGCGTTGAGCAATCTAAATAACGGACGGGCAATTTTACGGAAGTTTGGTATAAGGGTATTCTGATAGTTGCTGAATTCGCACAGTGTTTGTCTTAGTTCGAGTCTCGTCGTGGGCAGCCTCGCATGACGGAGCTTATCTTTAATGGACATGGGGTGGGGGAGAGGTGTCTGGTTGGGGGTGGGGCGGGGCGATCCGTAGGTTGCGGGTGTAGGCAGGCAATGCGTTTGTTTACCTACAATCGGTCTTCCGAGTAGGATGTCTACTTGTAGGCCTTCTATTACGGCGGCCTCAATGGGGCCTGTAAAAAGTGCTGAGCTGAGGTTTACGAGTGCGGTCGGTAGCTGCTGAATAGGAGAGTTATGAGATGGACCTTGGAGTCGCACATATCGTCCTGTGTAGTCGCGGGGGTCGATTTTTGATTGCGTCACTAGGGCCTCAAAGCTAAGACCGGAATCATACGTACAAGAGGCGAGTCGGCCGTTGATTCTGACTATCTCGTCGACGTAGCTACGGGGGAATTGGTTATGTTTGTCTGCCGAGGAAATAGAGAACACGTGGTGGACTCGATCGTAGTCACTGCTTGAGTACTGGTCACGCCCCTGATCGGCGGGTTCCTGTTCGGGGGCTAAGTGGCTCGGGTAGCTGGGCGTTTCTAACTCGTGCGTTGCAAGTCCGTTAGTGGAATCTTGCGCTGGGTCTACGGGGTCCGTCGTGGTGTAAAATGCACCGGCGGCAAGATAGGGGGTGGGGTCGCGTCGGTTTATGTCGTGAGCTAACTGAGGGGTGGGCCTAGTGTGGCGGTGGTCTCTATGTGCGTTGTGAGGACGAGGTCGCCCGTGGTGGGGCGTGTGCGGCTGGGGAGCGGTTGATTGAGGGGGAGGGTTGGTGCGGTGGTTGTCCCAGTTATTCCAGGGTGACTGTGGGTGACCCGGGCGGGACAGATGGCCCGGTGGCCGTGACGACCTCCCATTTTCCTGTCGGGAAGCGGGATGTGAGAGAGATTTCTCCCGGGGGTGGGACGATTCTACTAGGTTGGACTGCAGAAACCTATCTGCGCCCTGCAGGGAGGGGTTTAAACCGGTGATTCCTTGTTGAATAAGGAAGGCCCTTAGCTTAGGTGTCATCTGTGACTCTATTTGCTCAGTCATTACGAGGGTGACCATACCGTCGAATGACTGTTCAATATTGCCTAACTCAACCCACTTGAGTAGGTAAGATTGTATTCGCTCCGCGAATTGTGTATAGTTTTCCCCCGGTCGTAGCGTGGACGACCGAAACTTCTTCTGGTAGTGGGATGAGTGTAACTGGTGGCGATTTAGCAGCGCGTTTTTCAGTGCCACGCACGACTCCCTGTCTTCTGGGGCCAGTTTACAATAGGCGTCATAATCCTCTCCCCTTAGAGTGGAGACGAGGATCCTACAATGTAATTCTGGGGGGACCTCATTTAACTCCATACAGTCGCTAAACCGTCGGAGGTAAATGTCGAACTGTTCCAGTCGGGGGTCGTGAACTTCAGTCCATAGAGAAGCATGTCGGGGGAGGGGATGGTTGCTGGGGGTGGCTGAGCTAAATGATGAGGGGGAGTTTGGGTTGTCGCTGTTGTCCGGGGGCCTAGTGCTTGCGGCTAATTCAGCTAGTCTGAATTCATGTGTCCTGCGTGCCTCTTCATCTAGCCTATTTTCTTCTCTAACCCTCTCTTCCCTAGCTAACTGTTCTGCTCTAAGCCTATCTTCTCTTTCTAATTGCTTTGCTCTCTCCTCTCTAGCTACCTGTTCTGCTCTCTCTGTCTTGGCCTCATGGGCCGCTACCTGCTCTACTACGTATTTAGTGATGTCTGAGTCAATGTAGCCTATAGCTATAGCCTCTTCTCTCAACTGCTTACGCAATAGTACACCTTCCGCCATAGTAACAGAGTGAGGCGAGATTAAGATACTAGAGGCGGACAGAGATATAGCGAGATAGGAAAGGAAAATATAGGAGGGGTGTTGGGGTTCAGAGTTTAGCTAACGTAATACAACTCAAAATGGTACTCACCAGACAGCAATTCCAAGAATTTTACACACATACACTAACACACGTATATCCAATCATAAAGTTATCGTTTATATGGCGCTCGGCGCTGTTGGTGCAGATCTTCGGGCTGGTTAGGAATTCTCTTTCCCCGTGCCGGGACTGGATTAGCGTTTAATGTTAGTGTCTATTTTTCCGGGTTTGGATACCGGGAACTACGGCGGGTTCCTACGGGGAGGTTGACAGGGCAGTTGTCGGGTTCTCGGCGGTCTCTAGTTGTCGGGCAGGCTGATGCGGCGGCGGTGGGTCTCTCTGCTGACGTCTCGGGTGCCGGTACGTTGATGCGGGGCCAGAGGGTGGCGACCTGGCGGTTGGGGCGGCAAATCTGACGTAATGGGGTGGCAATTTGGTTGCTGGTGTGTCTGGGGTGACGTAGGCTGGCGTAGTGTGGCGAGCCTGGCTTAATGGGGTGAGCTGGCTGGGGTGGCGTAGATTGCTCGGAGTGGCGAATCTGGGGTGGCTTAGGTTGGCGTATCTGGGGTGCGTAGGCTGGGGTGACGTAGGCGTAGGCTGGGGTGGCGTAAGCGTATGCTGGGGTGTCGTAGGCGTAGGCTGGGGTGGCGTGAGCGTAGACTGGGGTGGCGTGGGCTGCGTAAGGTGGCGAGCCTGGTTTGATGGGTTGATGGATCTGGTTGCTGGCGTTGGGATGACGGGTCTGGTTGCTGGCTTAGAGTCTTTGTGTTGTAGAGAGATGAGCCCCCATCCAGGGTCGGTTTCAGAATCGGCGTAGTCCTCGGGTTGTTGCTGTTGACAGTGCGCTGAACGGCTTGAAGTTCAGATAATCCCGGACGAGCCCCCACTTTGTCACGATGTGGCAATTGAGAGGGGGGTAATAATGGCTGGTTGTCTTAGAGATATGAGGTGCCGATGCTGTAGTTGACCTGGAATATTTATTTGTTCTCTACTGGCTCGCTTAGATGTTATTAACACACACAGATAGACAGTTCTAAGTTAGGCAAGCAAGTCTCTGGTTACGTTTCAGGTGTTTATTTATGATTCAAATTCAATATCCAATGATGAGATACACATACTAACATGCAGGGGAGATACAATGCTTGAGATATATGCACAGGAACGTCTAACACTCAATATACTGTGTTGTTACGGAATCCAAGGTTAGGCTACGTAACTATAATGAGGGAATTACGATTACTGGCTAAGTATCTGCAAGTCCGAGTAACAATTCGGGAGCTAGACCAAGACGATGTATCTAGCTCGGGAGCTGGGGGAGATCTGCCTTAGTTTAGTTGGGCGGGCTTTTTCGTGAACATTAGTCACCTGACCCAAGGTTACTTTGGTTGGCTTACATTTAATTACATCCTATTCTCATTGGCTAGATTGAATATACATTTGCATAAGAAAAGCTTATTGGAGCCAAAAATGGATTGGGGGTCGGGGTTGCGAGGGCGGAAAGGGGGGGGGGAGAGAGGTCTAGATGAAAGACAATTTATACAGACGTCCTGCTGAGTGGGGGAATTTACCTCCCTTTGGTAGAATTTTAAGTAGTTAACTCAAGTGGCTGGGGGGGGGGTTCGGACGAGAATTAGTATATGTGTGCGAACTGGGTCCTCTGGTCAGCGTTCAGGGAACGACCGTCTCAAAGCAATTGCATAACATGCCGCTAAGCTGAGGGGATATAGAGGGGGGTGGCGGGGGCGCGAAGAGGAGGGAGTGGGTGAGGGGTCGAGTAATGACTGTCTACACATGCGTTAAAATAGTACAAGATATAAATACATTAAGACATGATATGAATACATCATTATAGCATAGGATAAAATATATACATTCTAACTAACACATTCGTACCCATTCAACCAAGATGTAGTACCAAGTTGAATCGTATTAGTCAGTAGACTCTGAATTTGGGCGTAGTACAAGAGTATAGTGACGGATAGAGAAACAGGTGAGAAGGAGTGATGGGGAGATGTAATTGCGTAAGGGAGGGAGAAGATAGTGACGTCAGACTAACCTTCTCTCTATTCTAGCTAAACTTAAGCTAATCTAAGGTTCTAGTTATACACTGCTATCTATGCTATAGTCTATCTATGAGTGCTACGAGTCACGGTTTAATCCAGAATCGTGACAGAGTCTAAGTTAGTGATGTCACCACCAGATGATGTGGAACAGCTAGTCCTCTTGTACAATCATACTCTCTCATCTCTGTTGGATACATACGCCCCAGTGACAGAAAAGTTTGTTAGAGACAGACCTGATTCCTTTTGGTTTACCCCCTCAGTTCGGAAAGCTAAGTTGGCCCGGCGTATAGCTGAGAAGCGCTGGAGAAGAAGTGGCAGCGAGGTGGACAAACAAATGTTTCGGAAGGCAAGAAACATGTTTGCACAAGAAATCAGGCATGCGAAGTCTGAGCATGTTCAGGCTGTTCTAAAGGCTGCTGGCACCGACTCTCGCAAGATGTTTTCCGTGGTGAATGACCTTCTAGGGAAGAAATCGGCACCCCTTGTTTTGCCTGACCTGAGCAGCGAGCTAGCTGCAGCAACACTGTGCAGCTACTTCAATGACAAAGTTGAAACAATCAGACAAAGCTTTGGAGAACGTTGTGATTTGTCTGCAGTGGAAAATGTCTTTGTAGGCACCCCTCTAGAAGAACTATTTCCAGTTTCCCATGAGCAGCTGAGTCATCTCATCATGTCATCCAAACCTACCTATTCCATTGTCGATCCCATTCCAACCAAGATTGTGTTGGATTGTCTGAGTGTTCTGCTTCCTGTATTGGTACGCATTGTGAATAGTAGCCTTCAATCTGCAACAGTCCCACGCCTCTTTAAGGCTGCGGTCATAAAGCCCCTGCTTAAGAAAAATGGCATGGACCCAAATGATTGCAAGAGTTTTCGCCCTGTCTCTAACCTCTCCTATGTATCTAAACTTCTGGAGAGAGTTGTGTCTCAGCAGCTTGTACAGCATCTTAACAGTCATAACCTGCTTGATAAGTTTCAATCAGCCTATCGACCTGGGCACAGCTGTGAGACAGCCTTACTCCGTGTCCTGAGTGATGTTCTGTGTAGTGCTGACCGAGGTGATCTGACACTCTTAGTCCTGCTGGATCTCAGTGCTGCCTTCGATGTAATCGACCATGAGCTTCTTCTGTCGAGGCTTCAAAATGAGGCGGGCATCTCTGGAACTGCACTTCGTTGGTTTAATTCCTATCTGGAGGACAGGACGCAGCGTGTTGTTGTTAATCAGGCCTCATCACGGGACACGCCTCTTACCTGTGGAGTACCGCAGGGCTCGGTTTTAGGGCCTATCCTGTTCTCTTTGTACACTAGTCAGCTGGGCAGAATTGTTGAAAATCATGGAATTTCCCGGAAAACATTTGCCGACGACACAGAACTGTACAAGAGCTTCAAGCCTGATCCTTCTGCTTGCGGTGATGCTATTCGGGCTGTGGAAGACTGCTGTCTTACAGTAAAATCATGGATGGCAGCAAACAGACTCAAGTTAAATGATGAAAAGACAGAGGCAATTCTGTGTGGTTCTAACACCAGTCTCAGAAAGGTCGATATTGAATCAATCAAAGTTGGTGTCTCGGATATCCCCTTGTCCAACACTGTTAGAGACCTTGGGTTTTTTATTGACAATAACCTTACAATGGTTCCGCACATTGGTACTGTGGTAAGGGCTTGTTTCTTTCATCTACGCGCCCTGGGTCAGCTGCGTCCTCAACTTAATAAGAGAACAGCTAATGCCGTAGCAGTCTCTCTTATTCAATCACGGCTGGATTATTGTAATAGCTGTCTGTGGGGTCTGCCCCAGAACCAGCTCCAAAGACTCCAGAAAGTACAGAACACTGCGGCACGCATTGTATCAGGGATTAAGAAGTCGGACCACATAACCCCAGTTCTTAAAGATCTCCACTGGCTCCCTGTGACCAAGCGCATTGACCATAAAATTCTGTCACTTGCCTATAGCTGTATGGAAGGCACTGCCCCTCAATATCTTCAAGAACTTATTCCCAAGCATGTGTCCACTAAGGGGCTGCGCTCTTCATCACAGTCACTATTCAAAGTACCCAGTGTGGACGGTCATAAAAAGAGGTCATTTGGTGTACGCTCTTTCGAGTCAGCAGCGCCTTATTTATGGAATAAATTGCCTCAGACATTGAGGGATTCCAGAAAAAAAGAGTCATTCAAGAGAAGTTTAAAGACCTTCCTCTTCAACTAGGCTTATAGTTTTTTGTTTTGTTTTTAGCACATCCACAACTGAAACGTGGAACCAGAGCGCACTGAGCATGCTAACATAGCATGGATAGGCGCGCTATATAAATCATCATCATCATCATCATTATGGGCTTTAAGTTAAATGGCATAATAATTAAAGCCTTAGACCTACACTTACTGATTGGGATGGGCTCCCTGCTTTGGCTATTTCTGATTTTTCTGGCTGTTCAGCGGGTTGTAAACGTGAATAAGTTTCTTATAAGTTTACAGACGTTCCTTCTAGATAGAAGATTATTACGTCCACTAGGCCCAAAACTCCTGCAGGGCGGCAGGGATCCGTCGGTAGCAGGGATAGAACCCGCGACCTGTCAGTTGGTTTTTGGTTGGCAGTCCGGTGAACTAACCACTGGACCAGCCGGCTTCACTGAATACGTATAGAATACTTATAAAAACGTAGTTAAAGTCTATACAACGAGCCCTGCAACTGCGAGTATTGGGCAATACATTATTGGTGAGCAAGTTATATTGCAAGTTATTTTCTTTAAAATGTATAAAATATTTTTAACCGCTATATATATATATATATTTTTTTTCATAATGGTTTGTACTACTGGCTGGTTATGACTGTACAGAGTACATGGTCAACGACCTTCAATATTAGACCGGTACGTATATATATATATATATTATACTTCTTCGATTTTACTTCTAAAACGTGTCTTAGCTAGCTAAGTGGTTAACGTATCGGACAGCCATGCGGGAGACCCGTATTCGACTCTCCTGTCAGTGTAAAACTTTGTTTTTCTACATTTATTTTTATTTCAAGTAATATTACTTAAACAAATATTTTTACTTTTATGAGAAACACCGGGCAATTGAGATTTTAGTTATATAAAAAGACATGCCTATTTTTAACCCGATTACAATATTTATTTTAAATTACTTTCCTCAATATTTTCAGTATATAATATTATAATAATAATAATATTTACTTTCATTTTACCCCCTGGCAACTCCGGGGAATATAGCTAGTAGATATATATTTATTTATTTATAACAACAATCAAATATGTTATAAACAAATTACTTTACGAACACTTTAATAACAACTGAAAAATTGAAAGACAAAATAAGCTTGCTATGTTTACTTGCTCAAAGATTCAAAAAGATAACTGAAAATGTTTTATCGATATCATAAGCTATAACCAAAAAAAAGCAGCAAGATAAAAACCGGAGCAATGGGTCACGAACAAAAATAATGCAGCTCAAAAGCGACAGATCCGAAAATTCAAGATCAGTAGCTCCGACCCCCTCCCAACCCGGGTAAGTATGCAGCACCTGGGTACCCCCAGTGTGACAGACACTTCCGAGCTCAGATTGATCTTGTCAGCCACCTCGGACCCATTCAAGATAACCTGATGACGTTTATAGTATGGTCTTTACGGTTTGACGATGGACAAACAACATATAGGCCTAGTTATATAGAGAGAGATTGTATAAATATAATATGTTTGTTGTGGTGGTTTTTTTGGACACGGTCCTTCTAATGTTCTAGTGTTTAATGCTTACAAATTGCCGAGACAGATAATATTCGACGACACCTTGTGTCCTTGTTTCCCTAGTTCAGATAACAAGGTATTATTGGTAAAAGCAGGTGCAGTTGTGTAGTGAGCTTGATATACAAAACCCTTTGAGTTTCATGGCTAAATACATGGTTGAACTTTGACTCCATTGCCCTTGACATCAAACTGCGTGGCAATGTGTAATTTAACTTAATTTAAGATTTTACAAAATTTGACTAATTGTGTTTTTTTTTTTACAGTTATAGATGTCGATGGTAGGAAATGATGAAGCGGCCAGAAGTAAAACAAATATACAGAGAAGTCATCTCTAGAATATAGCTTTTCATGTTGATGTTTTTTATCATCAATACACATCAATACTTAAAACATGTAGCTTTATTAGTCTTTCTTCTTATTAGTAAATCTTTTGTTTTAAAATACTAATATTGTATATATTTGTGTATATTAGTGGATCTTGTTAGCCAGGTAAGGGAAAAAATTAACATCATAATGCCTTACTGTGTAAGGTGCATCACATTTGAAACAACAATCTTAACATTTAGTTTACGTTCGCATCATTAGTAAGTGAGTTTAATTTCATATAACAGTTTGCTACTTGAAGGTGTTGTTTCCAAAAGCGAAATGCCCAATAATTTCGCACTTTCTTTCAGACCCGTAAGGAATTTTGTGTAAATACTAACTAACAAGTTTGACAGATATTCAATTGTTAATGTGAATAAGCATACGTATAAAAAAAATGCTTAAGTTATCCTTTATGTAAAAAAAATTGCACAAGTGTAAGACGTACGTTTATGAATACATAAATGTATAAACTATATAAAATTTCCTTTTAGTTGTAAAAATGATGCTCGAATTAATATGAGAAGAACAGCTTTATCCCGGATGAGTCCCTAATTTTGTTACACAGTAGTCTCACTGGTGTAAGATGTATGTTTCCCGTAAAATCTTATTGTCAAGGGGGGGTTCTAGAAATACTTGTCAAATACTTCAATATTTGTTATTATTTCTGCTGTTTCACTAAGGGCACTAAAGTATAAAGAGTTTTCTAAATGGTTTAATGGCGCAAAAATACCTAGTTTATCATTCATCAAATTAAATAAGTAGCACGATCAATGGTGCTGTTCTTGATTGACCCTTAACACTAATGCACTAACGTTTTCGCTTAGAGTGAAAGAGAGGGACAATTCTGGGTGACTTAAATAGTTTATGTTTAATTGTTAATCAAATACTATATAATAATAATACATATATATTTATTTATTTATATACGGCACCACTATAAACTATCAATACAGACCAAAATACATATAACTTAACTTAACATATAACTAAAATCATCACATCAACACAACCTAACTATCTAATATATCTAACAAGAAACCAACAAATATCGAATATCTAAAAAGACCAAGATCTAATACGAGAAAAGACCAACATGTTTGGTTTTACCCGACGGGACTTAGATGCAACCCTTTCGATCACCACACACTAAAATAACTTGACCGGAAGGAACTACTTATACTATAGGGACAGCCAAATACGATCACCCCTCTAGAACCAATTGGTCATTGACCACAGCCATCGAGGTTAACATAACCGACCAATCAGCTTCATGTGCGCTGACCCCCACTGAACACAATATATCGATACAATTTCTAAAAACTGTGCTTTGTTATGGAATGAAAACAAGGGCCTATAAAAAAGATACACAATATAACTACCATAAACTATGCATATTTAAAAAACTACAGCACATTTCCTACCGATTACTGATAATTATATATCTTAACAAACATTGTAAAACAAATTATTAAGCTAAAACTGGCAAGTTTTGGTAACAAATATAAGCTTAGTTAAATACAAAAGGAATATAGTTAAAAAAAACAACACAAAAATACACCGTAAACCGGTCACCAGTTTACATTCAGATTACACAATCTGATTAAACGAATATGAAGAATCATGGATAGATCATAGATAGCCTATATGTTGGTGGTGTCGAGGTCTCATAGGTATATAGTTAAAAGGTAGAAAATGTCGACGCTAATATTATAAGATATGAAAAGATAACAAAAGTAAAAACACTTTACTGCTACCAAAATACAGTCTTATAATATAAGTTAAATCGGACAGAGCACAATGAAAGGCTATATTGTGCCGATTACGCTCATATGCAGGGTTACGAGAAAGTTGAATAAGTGGAATGAACAATATTAGGCTAATTAGGCCTACGTACAGAATTCTTCTGTACATAATTATAATATGTATCTAAATATCAATTAAAACTTTACCAGCGTATTATTTAATTATAAATAAATGCAATATCAATGAGTTCTAAAATTAGTTTTAAAATTATTTATTTTAAATTTATAAATAGCACAAACATTCTCTATCAACTGCAATGTGCAATTACCTGGTATTTTATTAGGCCTTTGACAAGATGAAATTTAAAATATTGAATCTCCCAGGGCTTGTCACTTTAAGTTTGTTCTATGCTGCTATACATACAGAAAATATTTGGCGTTTAACTACTTTAACATGTCAGTTGTACTCCACTTTACGATGCTGGCTAATAAAATAAGTCATTGTGCAAAACTGTACACGTATCTTGTTTTCGTATTACTTTGTTGTCTTAGTTTCTTGGTAAGTACAGTGTTTATTACCTAATTAATACAATTTATAATACTTGATTAATACTAATACAGTGTGTATTCTCTCTCACCTCTCTCAGTCCTCTTCGTGTCGTCTGGCGCTTTAGGCGAAGGCCAAAGATCTCCATTTATATCGTTCTATTGCAGCTCTAGGTGCTGTCTTTAAGTTTAGGCCTCTAGCCTTCAAGTCCCTTACCACCGTCCTTCTCCATGTTTCCTTTGGTCTGCCTTTAGACCTTTTTCCCTGGGGGGTCCATCTCAGGGCTGTCCTGGGGAGGGAGCCAGCTGACATTCTGCAGACGTGTCCCATCCATCTCCATCTCCTTGCTTAGATGCTCTCTGCTAATGAGATTTCTCATGTTTTCTCACGTAGATCCTCATTTGATATCGTGTTTGGCCAGAAGATCTTGAGGATGCGGCGAAGGCTTTGAGTCTGGAACACCTCTAGTTTCCTTTCTTTTCTATGGTATTTGTGGTCTTTCAGCACTCCAACCCAGGACCGTATTTAAGATTGTGGGGGCCCTGTACCCAAATGTATGTTTCCCCCCTCCCCATGGCCTCGCCTCTGCCTTCCACAAAGGACATACAACAGAAAAGTGGCGTTAATTCATCTTACATTCTGCAAAATCAGAATTTTATGTTGCCCTTAGCTTGGTTTGACTGGAGCGCTTAAAATTGAAGGGGAATAAATGCATTTTATTTTACATTTTCAATGAAAGAATGGTGATGTCAATAAAAAATAATCTTTTTGAGATTTGTGAGGGGCCCTTTTATGTGGGGGGCCCTGTTCCAATGGAACATGCCTAAATACGCCACTGTTCCGACCCATACAGTAGGACGCTGAGGACATTGCTCTTAAATGTCCAGTGTGTATTAGGCCTACCTGATAAAGATAAGATAAGAATAGGCATTTCGGAAATTTTCTTTTAGCGCTTCTATCCATGCTATTAAATTAGCATGCTCAGTGCGCTCTTGGTGTGATTTGCAATGGCAGATGTACTAGCCAAAGAGAAAGGTCTTTAAGTTCTTTTTAAAAGATTCTCTTGTCCCAGATTCTCTGAGTGTTTGAGATAGACTGTTCCATAGAGAAGGCGCCATTGACTCAAATGAGCGCACTCCCAGGTACTTCTTTCTGTGTCCATCCAAACTAGGAGTTTTGAGGAGTGACTGTGTTGAAGAGCGCAGTTACCTAGATGGCTCGTCTTGTTATAAGCTATCGAAGATACGAAGGAGCAATACCCTTTATTAGTAGGCCTACAGTTTGAATTAAAAGATTAACACAGTGTGTATGTTAAATAACAGTGTGCCTACATTGCGTTCTATTTTATTTAACAAATGAATAACTTATGATTGTTTGTGTAAGTAATACTTGGGGACAATGTTTATAAAATTACATTTATCAACGATATAGTTTTCTGTTGTTTTCTTTTGCATATTTATTTCTTTGTACGCGTATTAAATGTTATACCCTTAACATCTCATCTTTAACAATTTTCCTCAGTCGCAAGTAAGCTACATACAATCAGTAACACAGCACACGGCAGACACGTTTTTTTTTTAATATAATGATCGAAGGAGACCGGAAATGTTTTTATTGTCGACCTTTTATGCATGCATAATCGTTAATTTCATCAGCCATCCTAGTAAGGTAATGCTAAAAGTTATCCTCAACAGACTAAAACCTATGGTTGAAGAAGTACTTGCAGAAGAACAGGCAGGTTTCAGATCAGGCAGAAGCACAATTTAGCAGATTTTTAACTGTCGCTTGCTCATAGAAAAACACATACAGCACCAACGCGAAGTCCATCATAACTTCATCGATTTTAAGAAAGCATTTGATCGTGTATGGTACGATGGATTATGGCAAGTGATGAGAAGCTACAACATTGAAGAAGGACTGATACAGGCAATAGAAGCACTCTACAATCAAGCAAGCAGTGCAGTTCAACTAAATGGTTGTATAGGCACTGTATAGGGGACTTCTTCAAGATGTCGATTGGAGTCCGACAAGGCTGCATCCTATCGCCAGAAACAATCATGCAAGAAACACTCGATGAATAACGTCCATAAATCTCAATTGGGGGAAGACCCCTATGCTATCTAAGATTTGCTGATGATATCGACCTGTTGGCAGGGAGCAACAAAGAGCTACAAGAGCTCACAGACAAGCTTGCAGATCCTTTGCATACGGAATGGAAATCAGTTCAGAAAAACAGTAAAAAAAATGATCAACACCACAGATGCCAGAAGTGCAAACATCATATTGAACCAACAACAACTGAAAGAAGTAAATAATTTCCAATATCTAGGAGCAATCATATCCGCAGACGGACGCTGTGAGCCAGAAATTCGAGCAAGGATTGGGACTGCGATGGCGGCAATGGCTTACCTAAACAGAATCTGGACCAGTAAAAGCATTGGTCTCCCAACAAAGCTCAGACTTTACAGAGCCCTTGTCAGAACTATTGTTCTGTATGGATGTGAGACATGGACGCTTCAATCGGCAACTGAAAACAAGTTGCAGGCGTTCGAAAATAAATGCATGAGAAAAATACTTCTAATCTCCTACGTACAACACAGGACCAATGCGTATGTGTGGGACAGAATATCCTCAATTGCAGGCCCTCAAGAAAACATTATGGCTACAATCAAACGGCGCAAACTGACATGGTTCGGTGACGTTCGGTCATGTGTTGCGGCACAATAACCTGGAAAAAAAAATCCTCCAGGGCATGGTGGAAGGTGGGCGTCGGAGAGGCCGTCAGCGGAGATGCTGGTTAGACAATGTCAAGTATTTGGACAGGGCTGCAGAGTTGACAACCGCGCAAGATAGGCAAAAGTGGAGAAAGTTGACTGCCCAAGTGTCCATTCGCTCTCCCCCCCCCCTCCCCCAACGATCTTAACGGTCATAGGATTGATGATGTTGATAAATCGTTAAGACTTGTCAATAATAATCAATCAAGCAAATTTAATTTCTATGTTGAGTAGGCCTACATAACAAGATAAATTAGGCTATCATGTTTAAATTACATTTTGTCAATATATTATTATATTAACATTTTAAAGTACCGTAAACATTTAACGTCATAAGGTTACAAAAGCGGAGCTCGCCAGTTGATTGGACCATGGAATTTATTTTAACATCAATACAATAAGGAGCGATTTAGATTTAGAGTGGCCGTTCTAAAATCCCTGAAGTTCCTAAAATTATAACTTGGTAGCCGGCCCAAAACATCTATAATCTGGGTGCCGTTTTTGTGCATTGTAACCTCTTTTTCTGCAGCCATACCCTCGACTGGTATTTAAAACAAATGTGACACTGGCGCCCCCACAGACATGTGATAATATGGAAACAAGAAAGATCTAGTCAGGCTACAAATGTGGCAGTTTGAATCAGCAGCAGTGATAACGGCCAATATGAGACGTACAATTACCGTACAATCTAGTTGACGCATGCGCAAGTGACAGCTTGTAACATTCTAGGCCAGCACTAGGATATTGAGAAATGTTTCCCTTTTTAGACTATTTTTCATTTCAGATTAATTTTTGTTCAAAATATTTCTGTTACTCAAATGGATTACAATGGATGCAATAATGGCAATTTAAAAAAAAATATTTTCAATGAATTTGTGTTTGTTGTTCTTTTAAATGAACATTGTTTAATAACGGTCAGAGAGAATAGAGAGCCCAGTAAAAGTTTCTAAATCTATATACCATATTCAATATAAAGACCAATAGGCGAACTCTTCTGTTCTTACAGTAGGCCTACATTCAATTATATAAGAGACACAACACAATATAAAAGCACCATTTTGTTTATCTGACCAAACCCGTCCATGTGGTTTGGTGATGACAAGGGGAATAAAGATTCGTTGGGCTCAGCATGCAAGACTATTATTACGTTATCTTATTTGTCCTGAATCATTGAATTAGGTTAAAATCCACGAAATCATTATATGAATAACAAGCTACATTGCCCGGCGTTGCCCGACTTGCCCGGGTGAAAAAAAAAGGACTGTCTGGGGTGCAGATAACAAATTTATAAACTAAGCTTACACTTACTGAATACTTTTAGGAAAGTAAATAAATATTGTAATAGGGTAAAAAAAATAGTCAAATATTTTTATTTAACAAAATCTATATTGCCTATAGATTTACAATGTCTTTTGTTTTTAAAAGTTTGAAAAATTAATTGTCGAAAAAAAAAAGTATAGTCTAACTGGAGAATCGAACCCTGGTCGCCCGTATAGCAGTCCACATGTCCGATGTAAAAAATTATTAGACGGCATATTGGGCTAGGCCTAGATAGGTCAGTGACACACGTGTTTTCAAATTGACCAATGGGGATCCTCGCGGGGCTTAACACTGTCTTTTTATATATATAGATTATAATTTGTAGGCCTACTGTAAAATGTAATTAAACGGCCAATATTATAATCTAGATAAAGTAGGCCTACCATATATTGTAACAATAAGAAGAAGGCTTATGATAATAGTATTTGAGAGACAAAGACTGTGAGGTTGCGGTATGCCGAGTACCCTTCTCATACAGATCTCAGTCCTGCCTATGACACTTGTTCTAGGTCCCAAATACCACACTCACTAAAGCTGACTTTGTAATACCACAGGAAAAAGTAGATGGATAGTATAGACGTCCTTATGGAGGTCATTAAATAGAGGGAGATTTTTAAATAGTAAAGCAGACATGTACCTTAGGTTGTTAAAAAAAACTTTTGTTTTATTTCATACACAGTGTATAGTTAGTGAACTTGCCTTTTTTTCTGCTTATATTGACAGAGACAGAGAGAAAAAAACTGCTACAAAAATAATAAATAAGCTTATTGGTGATATTATTTAGAAACATAACTTTTTTATAACCTATTATATTCTAGCCCTAAACTAGTCCATACTAATAGCCTACTAAGTATGGTATAGTCCTAAACTGAACAATACTATGGTATAGTAAGTATGGTATAGTCCTAAACTGAACAATACTATGGTATAGTAAGTATGGTATAGTCCTAAACTGAACAATACTATGGTATAGGCATATAGTATTAGTATAAAAATGAAAATATTTAAGAATATATTTTAATGTGCCAGTCCCAGTTCTGTTAACAATTTTATCACATGTAAAAAAAAATGACACAGAAGTAACTATTTCAAAATTAGTTTATGGTTATAGAAATTTTTTTTTTAAAGTTACAAGGGTGCAATAAAAACAAAATATACATTTTCTATATCTAAACCTTTACAATAAAAATGTGCTCAAATGTGATCAATTGATATACAAGCAATCAAACCTTTATTTACAATATATACAAAATTTATAAAAAAAAATAAAAATAATATGACAAAAATTCACTAAGGCCTACATTTAAATAAAACTAAATTTAATTCTTATTATGTTTATATTGACATAATTTGCACTGAAAAATGTGTGCACTCAAAACAAAGAGGAACATTCATTTGATAAAGAGAGTGCTGCAAGCCAACGGGGTTTTAATTGAAAACATTTTTTAAACACGGTTTAACAATCCTATCAACCCTTACAAAAGTAGATCATAATACATATATAATACATACAACCATACAAATAATATGATATTGTAAAGATCAGGGTTGCGCAACATTTTTTTATCATTGGGCGTATTCAAAATGGCTTTCGAGGGGCAGGCCATAGTCATGACATCCTCGCTCTGTCATGGAATAAGAATAAAACACACCACTTTGACCACCATTGTCAATTGTCACATTTTACTCAGCCAATGATTTAATGACAAAATGGAATGGGGCAGGAATCGTCAAATGAATCAAATGATTTCACCAAACATGATCTACTTTTGAACAAGAATTCTCATTAAGACAGCTATCTACCAACAGGCCAAAATTCACCCATGGTGATGTTTATCTAAGCTGCGACGACAGATGATTGCCCTAAATTCAACACGGGACATAGCGGCTTGAGCCACAGTGTTAACAAAGAGATATTATCTATCAGGAACTCTACGGCATAGTTCACCTACAACTGGGGTGATCAGCCCTAAATGAAAATGATCAATGTGGGGAGAGTGGGGGGGATTTACACTTTGAGGGCCCCCGCCTTCAACCCAATGAAGTGAGAAATATTGCAACAACATGTAAATTGATTTTAGTGTGTGCTAATTTATCAGATTAGACAAAAACCGCTTTACAATGTACGAAAAAATTCAAAAGCAAAAAATATTTCAGATTTCAAAATATGAAAACACAATTACAGTGTAAATGTTTTGTTAAGCAGTGAATGAAAAAGAAATTTTGAATTGAGAAAGAGTAATTAAAAAAACATATTAATGTGTATGTAATATTTGTTAGAGCGCTGGTTCATTAAGGGATATAACTTGTGAAATCTATGGAAGGAAACTAGATACAGGATGAAAAAATTTTACGGGAGCATTTTGCAGTAACAATAATAAAGAAAAATTAAAACAAAGGTCATCACTACATCGTCGTCCCTGATGGTGATAACTCTTGAAATGGAGATTTAAAAAAGAATGCCACATGAAAACACAAAAAAAAAAATGTGGTTTGAGTCTTGCATTCTATGCCTGAATAAACTCTGAAAAAATGTCAACTTATATGGAATCGACATTGTATATGGAATTTTTTTAAAGTGTTCTCTTTCTAGTGTATTGTATTAGATTCCCCAAATTCCCCAGCGTTGCCCAGAGAAAAATTAAATAGGCCTCTACAAGCTACAGATAAACATTACATAAACTACAATGAACAAAATTATATAGGCTAGAAGTAATAATTTTTTAAATATAATTATTTAGTGAAAACATTTAGGGAAGTAATTTAAATAAAATATTATCATCGGGTTAAAAAAAAGGCAAGACTTTTTATTACACCAAACGTTAAATTATTGCCCCGCGTTGCTCGGGGGAAAAATACATAGGCTTAGGTAGATCTAAAGCTACAGATAAAAATTTAAAAAACTACAATGAACAGAAAGCTATAATAACTTTAAAAATATAATTATTATTTACTAATGGAAAACATTTAAGAAAGTAATTTAAAATAAATATTGTAATCAGGAAAAAAAAGTATGTCTTTTTAGTTAACAAAAAGTTAGGTCTATCCCTGTGGATAAGAATCAAACACCCGTCTTTCGCGTGCATCTAAATTATTAGATTTTCTTTACTGAAAACCTTTAAGAAAAGTTTTAAGTCCTAAAATCCTTACAATCTTTAAAAAAAATATAATATGTGAAAATTTTAAAAAAAAAGTAATATTAATGGCGATTTAAAAAAAAACAAAAAAAACTATAAAGCTATCAGTGGGAAATCAAACCCAGATCTGAGTTCACCCGCTTGGCAGTCGAAGACACTAACCACTACGCTAGGAAGACCTCATGTCAATAAGGGATCACAAAAGTAAGATATGAGACCATACAATCATGTGTCTTTAAAAAAACAATTTTGATTGGTTAGACACACACACATGGTACTTTACATATATAGATTGTGATGAATTCTAAGTTAAAATGTCCCCCTGTGTTGGTATCGGGGTCCTGGAAATGACCAGGTGAAAGAATAACCCCACTGCTAAGTTCCACTAGCATGTCGTAAAAGTCGACTAATAGTGGGTATAACCCGGGCGTGTAAAACATGTGACTCTTTGTGGTGCTGTTCGACAGAGGTCCAGATTGCACTACCCTGTACAGAGGTTTTTGCGCAACTCCTCCTGTTGGTAGCATGGAGATTAGATGTAAAGTTGTGAGGGGGCCTGGATCCAGGATGTGACGATTCCGCAGAATATTCCCAGAATCTAAAAAAATGGCACAACTGAGTGTCATAACCATTTGGAGAGCTCTGTGGCGGAGATTGGACCATAGGCCAGCCCAACCTCAGCACAAACTCATGCAAGTTTTATGAACTTGTAAATTTAAAGAGAGCAAATAAATGGCACAAAAATATATTTCCCCACTGGTAGAGTACATAAGCCAATGGCGAATAAAAAAAACTTCATGTAGTAAACTTTACAGGCATATCACACTTTAAAAATAAATTACTAAAATTAAAGAAAAATGGTAAAGATACTACAGTAACAAATCAAATCAATTTTTGTGTTGGTCACTAACAATGCTTGCAAAATTAGTTTTACAAAATTTGATTTGTACAGGTTTTAAGATTAACTTTCCACGTTTATTTATACCACTAAACATCACAGGAGCATTATAGATTCATGTGAGACAGCAATGGTGTTGTTTTTTAAAAAGCTTTAAGGAAAGCGTGTGTTTTCCAAAAAAAAGGATATAAAGTGAGCTGAGTTGGCAATGTTGTGACTTCATTCTTACTTGACAAGAGCATCATTACTTCAAAAGGTTTCTTTTTTAATATCTAAAACACACCTCACATTTTTTTAATTATGAGTTACCTAATTGCAGGCACACTAGCATATTTGTCACACACAAACAGGCCTTATCGCAGGCAAATCTTTGTCTGGAATGGTCAACATTGCCAACATATTATTTTTCACTTTAAATAATCACCAGCTGCCCTATCGCAGGCAAAGCAAAAAAATATTTAGCTGGTCATTGTAGTATGCGTTTTAAGAGTATGCAACATCGCTGAATCAATCAATCCCTGTGTCTAACATAGCTAATGGCTTCAGTAATTTCTATTATCAGTGTCAACTTAACATCTCCTAATTTAGATGTCTGTAATGCCTTATGATGCTTTGGCACCTGGCACAGCAACGCATCAAACGTGCACACATCCTGCAGTTACAGATGCAGCCACAGGGTAGGTTCTGAACAGAAACTGAAGACTGGAAACAGGACAAGCAAAACCTTGGAAAGGGAAGGTCTCCTGGAGATGAAATGTAAAGTTAATTTGTGAAAGACTATTCTGATACATGAAGCATAGTTCAATATACATATTAAATCATTTTGTATACTTCAGGATTATTTGTTTGATACAAAAAATGTTTCCCAAATCAGTGACTACAAAATAATGCAACCTTTTGGAACAAACACTTATGAAATATAAAAAAAAAATTTAATTGTCGATGGTAATAATTAGTATTAAACTTAATGAACAGTGTTATACTTTAATGTCAAGGGTCTAACTTGATTTCAAAATATGAAAGTTATAAATTATTTGATAACTGAGCTTTTGATTTCCAATGCAGGCTTATTTACAATCAATGATTTTTCACTGTGAGATTTATAAATAAATATAAAAGATTCAAAGCACAACTTTCACTACAACCGTAATGCCCATATGAGCACCCTATGTAGGCTTCAGTACAGAAGCTATCACAAAGCAGGGCTGTGGAGTCGGGGTCGAGGAGTCGGTGTTTGGGGACATTTTGGGTACCTGGAGTTAGAGACGGCACACAATGCACCGACTCCGACTAAATTTAGATTGGAATTTTTAAAAAAGCAAGTTTAAATGTCCCAATTTATAAAAAGTTATATTTAATGACTTCTTTACTGTAAGAATAAAGACCAACGCATACAGTGCCTCACGTAACCGCAAAACAAACACGTTAAGTGACAGTGAAGAAGCATGCTTTTCCTGTGCTTCACTATATGGCAATACATTTGCATATTAATACAGAGGAGTCGGAAGTACACAAAATTGAGGAGTCGGAGTCAGAACATCTTATCTATCCGCTCCACAGCCCTGCCACAAAAGTAATTAACTCATTTGCTACTACTGTGACTGAATGCGGAATACCCCCTCCATACTAATGTGCTTAAAAGCGGCAACCTATTGTTGTTTATTAATTTTTGGCCAAACGTTCTGTGGGGGTGTTTTTACTGCCAGCACGATTTTAAAAAATAGGAATATAGTCTGTTTCGGATGTTTTTATTACGATTCGTTTTTTTGCGATGCGCTGTCAAAGTATGGGTAGTTTTCACTGGCGTTTTGTCTTGTAATATTCATTTAATCGCCTTTTAATTTTTTAACTCATTAATCAATAGCTCTATACCTCCAAATATGACACTTAACAACAGTTCTGATAATAAGGATGCTTCAGATATAGACTTAGATGAATTTCCATTACAACTTGATTTATGGGCTTTATGATACTTGATCTGACTTCATTGCTAGGGATAGTGACAATATTGAGCCAAAACCTAGGTCCTCAACACCAATAATTAGACATTTTTTATGTATAAAAGTATACATTTCCAGAATTCTCAGACATTTATCTATTTTACGATGTAATTTTTATTAACATTGGGTAATATTTAGTCATTAAAAAATATTTTTAAATAATTTACTAAATTTAAGGAGGAGTTCCTTCCCTTCGGTTAGTACTCTGAAGGGTGTTACAGGAATCTAGGTAAGTAGCAAATGAGTTAACGAACATCCGAGAACCAGAAAGTTTTGTCTACAATCAATCTCTAGCCCATGTTTAAATAGAAATAAATGACTCTAAATGCATTAAGAGCACTATTCTAAATATATAACTGCATATGCTAAATCTAATGCCACATGCTTAGTATAAACCAGGGGTGTGCAAAATTTTTTGTTGTTGGGCTGCAGAGGAGTTTGAAACAAGATGGGCAACACATTCTAAAAATTTATATACATAATTAATACAATGATTAATGAATTTTTAAAAAATCAGAAGTTTTGTGAGGGCCATATTAAGATGGCTTGACGGGCTGTGCTGTGGTATGCAGGCCGCCTGTTGCACACCTCTGGTATAAACAAACAACACTACACAATCAGACCTGCCTACCCGTACGCTTTGGGCGTATTTTCGTACGCTTTAAGATACAAAATACGGCTGTTACACCGAGCGTCTTAAAAATACGACTTCTTGAATAAAAAAAATATGATTTCGCAATTTTTCATTTTATTTCTTTTCTTTTCGGTAATTAGACGATCACGAAATCGCAGTTACATAAAACCGATGTTTTGACTGGTCGAAAATGGATAGATCTATCGTCTGTTTCAATACCTAACTTGTTACACAGCGCGGCGACCTTGACCTGATATCCTTTTTTTCCCCTCTCGCAAATATCCAAATTCGGCTGACAGGAAACCTACACCGCGTGCACGAAATCATGAAACATAGCAGATGACGAAAGAAGCTTCCTAGTCTGCTCCGAGTAAAAAGCGAAGGTGTAGGCTATTCTGCTTGGGTGCAAGAGTTTATAGAGTGCCGGCTATGGCTTTAGTCTGTTGAGGATAACTTTTAGCATTACCTTACTAGGATGGCTGGGAAACTATAAATTAAATGATCAACTTTTTTCTTTCATGAAAACTTAACTCATTTGCTACTACCGCGACTGAATGCGACATACCCCCCTCCGTACTAATGCGTCCAAACGCGGCCGCCACGTGTGTGACTAACCTTGTCTTTTCTAGATTTTTTTCCGACATGCGTTCTGGGGTTTTATTTTACTGCAAAAACGGCTTTTAAAAAGTAGGAATATAGTCTGTTTCGTTAATAAAAACCGGATGTTTTTATCTAATTTCGTTTTTTTGCTATGCGCGTCAAAAAATCGGTATTTTTCACTTGCCTTTCGTCTTGTAAAACTTTTTTTATAGCCTTCGTCTTTCATTTTTTACTTTATTAATCGATAGCTCTATACATCCGAATATAACATTTAACAACAGTTCTGATAATAAGGATGCTGCAGATATAGACTTAGATAAATTTCCATTTCAACTCGATTTTTGGGATTTATTATACTTTATGGGACTTTGGCGCTAGGCCTAGAGAAAATATTTAGGCAAATCATAGGGTCTCAACACTCAGCGAATAATTCTACCGATAATTCGGCATTTTTTATGTATAAAAGTATACATTTCCAGATAGCTAAGATATTTATCTATTTTATGATGTAATTTTTATTCACTTTGGGGAATATTTAATTATTAAAAAAAAATATTTAAAAAAAATTTACTAAAATTAATACGGAGTTCCTTCACTTTGGCTAGTACTTTCCCGGGTGTCTTTGGAAAGTAGGTTAGTAGCAAATGAGTTAAAAGGTGAAATAAAATGCATGTGTGATTCTATATTTATTTTTAGGTCAGGGTTACCCTAGTTTTTGCTTTCGTGGCTCGGGGTAATTGTTATAGGCCTACTCGTGCCTCCTGAGTTTTAAAAACTTTTTTTTAGCGCAATCCCGTAATGTAACTTTTTTGGACTCGGTAGTTTCATAGGCTATAGTCTAGAACTATATAAATCTCCAAGAAGTCTACGTTTTTATGGTCTGACACGGCAATCGGTAAATAGCCTAAGCCTACTTCACGCGAATTTGTTTTTAGGTCAATCTGTAGGCTACTTCACGCACGCTTTACTCGCGGCTTTCTTTTAAATTCTTGACGTTTTATTTTACTAACGGAGAGATTAAAACAATAAAACACTTTTCTTTATCAGCCTACTAAAACGAAAGCAACTATTTATTAATAGACTTGATATCGGCTCAACGTCGGGGTTTCAATTATTGCTATCAATGATTCAATGATGTAAAATCGTCACTATAAACTTTATGTAGAACACGGAGCTTGCTGTATGCCCTACATTGTTAGTAATACCTAACTTGTTACACGGCGCGGCGACCTTGACCTGATATCCCTTTTTCCTCTCTCGCAAATGTCCCAATTCGGCGATCAAAAGTATGCCTGACAACAGGGTGCACGAAATCATGAAGCAGATGACGAAGAAGCTTCCGATTGTGCTCGGAGTAAAAAAGCGAAGGCGTATTCTGCTCGGAAGCAAAAGTGTATAAATAAATATTCTATGAAATATAAGTACTTGCATGTGTCATCCAACAGTGACACATCGGCACACTGCACTATTTGTCATATCGACTTCTCGGTGGGACACGGAGGGCTCTATGACTGTAAGAGACATGACGAATCGGAGTCGCACCAGAAACTGGCTGTTGAGAAAGAAATGTCTATGCCTATACAAAATATTAGGTCTTTTCTTATGAAGCCTGAGCCCGTCGCTGGGGAGGAGCAACTTCAGCGTGATGTGACTCGTGCAGAAGCAATGATTTGCAACATCATTGTGGATAATAACTTGACGCTGTCGTGCTCAGATGTGCTGACAATGGCTGTGGCGTCGATGTTGACTTGTTGATGCATGCAGAAGTGACAGATGTCAAATTGCAGGAGTCTTGCAGGTTCAGCAATCTGGAATTCATCATCAACAGATTTCCTGTCCTGGTCACCAACACCTCACTAGACAAAGTTGCTGAGCAGTTCTGCCTATATCAATCTACTGATGTGTCAGGGTGCATCAAGGACAGAATTGATCGCACGTGGTTTTCTATTGCTGAAATGAAGCATGAAGATACTGACAGCTTGATGTTTGAAGACTTGGCGAATGTGATGCTGGGGCTTCTCACCATACCACACAACAGTGCCCACTGCGAACGTGTTTTCAGCTGTGTCAGGAAGAACCGGACACCACAGCGTTCCTTAATGTCTGACCAGACCATGGAGAGCCTTCTGGTGCTCAAGTCCCGGCCATGGGCATTTTGGAGTCTGTAAAGGCTCTTAATGATAAAGACTTAAAACTGCTGAACATACTACCAGAGTCTAAAGAAACATGAACAAACAAATAGCTGAGGTAACCAAATGGAGGAGGACAGAAAAATTATTGAACACACACCAGCTGTCTATTTCGTTAACATTTGAAACATATATTTATTAAAGTGTGCTGAAAATACAAAACAGATTTTCTTTGCTTGTTTTAAAGTATTTAAACATTAAATGAAACAACTGTTTTAATTTTAATGACTATTATTTTGAATAATTGGTGCGATAGATGACAATTATTATTGCATAGTACACTTGACCTCGGAAAAGTACACTTTAGCCTTCTCAAGAATACTCCAAGCGTTTTTCCAGAGTAGACAGGTCTGCACAATATATGCTATTTGTACACACAACAGTTTGTATCATTTTTATTTCATGTCTAGCTTTCTATTAATTCCTAACTTAATTTGTACCAAAGTTTGAAATTACACCTGTCTTTTAATTATGCCCAAAAAAATTTTTTATTTTCATTTAAAACAAATAAGACTGTTGCTATTAATGCTTTTCTTTGTTGAACATTTTAAAATTTATAAACAAACTTTTGTGGAGAAAAATATTTTTAAAAGCCCTTGTTTTTTACCTTTTCTGCGTAATTGATGCATCATTGTTAGGTCTACGTCGCACACATCTGTTGAATTTAAATATGCAGTTCTCAAAAAGGCAGCCCTTTCCTCTAGGTGCAATTCAAAATCGTCACTGTTTTCAGATTCTTGTATAGGTGTTCCAGGTGTTTCCTCAATTGCTTGCAACTTAACAAAAGAAAACACAAGAGAAATATCATATACATTTCATATAAAATGATACAATATTGTTAGATTAAAATAAAAATTATTTCCATTTGGAATACTGATACGGTATTGTATTATAAAATAACAATACTATTTCATGAGGCACTATATAAGTGACAGATTAATTAATTAATTAATTAATTAACTATTTGTGAAAAATTCTGACAAAATGATACTCGAAATGATCCTATATAAAACAAAAAAATTGTGAAGTGGGGATCGATCTGGTTGAAAATACTTCTGTTATCAAAATAGCAAGGTTATCCATTTCTGATGTATAATGACTATGTTATTAAGTTGGTTTTTGTTTCTACTTGTACATATTACACAATATTTGTAAATCTGTGCTTATAAAAAACATTCAATCCAGTGTGCAAAATCTCTGAGTTTAAAAAAAAAGTTATTGATGGGGCAACCAGCTGAAGAAAACTGCTGAACAAATGTTTGTAAACTTCATTTTGTAACTCTTTTCATTTTTATTTCAAGAGTTTCTAGTTTTGAAAAATTCCAGATTGATAACAAATGCTTGAATAGTAACTTGAATCAAATTCTTCCCCATTCTTGACTGAATATTTTTTACTCAATTAATACTTAATGTACTGTTACGTATGTCGGTCATAGAGGAATGGCGTACTAGGGCATTGACCTCTTAACAAGTGCGTATTAGAGTCCAAGGTTTGACCTTTATACCCTGAGGGCAGTTTAAATAAAATAATTCGTTCAACCCCGTGGAAATTGAAGATTATAATCTAGATCGCAGTATCCTATAGAGCAGTGATTTGAAATGCGTATTAGGACCCTGTAGAATCTTCGATAATAGTTTTCTTTGTAAAGTCCCTACCTCCTTAAAGTTAGTTCAGTTTGAAAGTTTGTAGAGAGAAGTCGCTATATTGATACTTGTATATTTTAGGTCATTTTATGAAACTCTTATGTTAGCCACCTGTTGATGCATTTACTTATAGTTTATCTTAAGTCTACAATTTAAATAAAATTATTTATTCAACAACTAGAGTTCTTTGATCTATCATTGTTGAGAAAGGTGTTGAAGATAATTATCACGAATATAACTACATTACTGCATAGACCTGTCAGTCAAGGAACCCCTAGCTTTGACTACAGATTAGCAGAATCTATAGACTTCTAATAAAGATACAACTATTCATTGAATCCGATTTAACGAGTCGTAATGATAGTCATCATAGTATTAGTCCATAACAGTACTTTTGTTCTAAGTTTTTTTTTTTTTCAATTCAAAGAAGAAACATAATAAAATGAGAGAGAAACTTTTTGTAACACTTTGTACTATATTGGTTATTGCCCTAGTAGCATTGAATATTTTCAATGCGCTTAGCATTTGTAGGATAATTTCCTTCAACCAAGCTTAACCCTTATTGTACCGACCTACTTATTTGCGATGTATACCTTCAGTCCCAGCCATTATTTTACTAATTATTCCCTCCATCCCAGACATTATTTCAGAATGGCTGTGACATCAATAGGGTTCCGAAATTATTATTTTTAATTTTTTGTTGGTAAAAATTGATGATAACACAAAGAGAGTAAATGGCTAGTAACATAATAACTAACCTTATTAGAATAATCTAATTCATAAAGTAATTGTATTCATTCGTAATAATAATCCATAAGAAAAAGTCACATAAACATGTACCGCCATAATAACGGAAAGTAATTCGATAGCGTCCATTAGGACCACACTTTCATTTTCAAAAAAAAAATGAAATAATTGGTCAATTTTCATAATTTAAAAAGCTAAATAAAATTCAACTATTCAGCATTTGAATAAATATTCTGCCCGAGACTATGGTGAAAGGTCAAATCCTTTACTTTAAATAGACACCCTTCCTTGAGGCAAATATACGCGGCCGGTTTCCAGGACATTTCGTATTCGGAGGGAAATATAAGTGTCTGGGACTTTCAAAAATAAATAGTTGGAGGAAATAATAGACGACCGGGACTGTAAGTGTGTAAGGGTTAATAGAATTGTAATAGACTTATGAAACATCTATATAAAGCTATGTGTGTGTGTTTAACCAATCAAATTGGTTTATTTAAAGACACGGCACCTTATTGCCTCATACTTAACATTTGCAATTTGATTTAGCACATGTGTCTTCGATAGCTGAGTAGATAACGTATCGGACTGTCATGCGGTCGACCTGAGTTCGAGTCTCCAAATAGTTTATACCTTTTTTTTTCTAAATTTTTTTAATTTCAATTAATATTATCTTAGCAAATCTAAAAGAAAATATAAGTAGTTTTCAACCATAGAAAAATTAAAAATTTAAAAAATATTACCTCTTCTACAAAAAAGCTGTTTTCTGTCATGTCTGGTATGTCAGGTATCGACGGATCAAATGGAGGAGGCTCCTCTGGAATATTTTGCTGCCTTTGGTCACTGGCGTCATGACTCTCAGATGAGATGGATGCAGCCACCAACAAACTGATTTATAAAGTACAGCTGATGTAACAAAAACAGTACACTTTATTTCATTTGAAAATGTTATGAACTTTATGTGTGCTGGTACATACTTATTGACACTTGAGCGACTGATCGGTCATGGGTTATTATTTGCTTAGATGCTACTTTTTTATTCTTTGCACAGCCCATTTCTTGCAAGCTACAGAAATTGATAGTTACAATAACAGAAGAAAAAAAACAGGCAAAGTACTGGTTGATGATCAGAGATTTCTCTACATGTTTACAGTTAAATGAATTAAAGAAACTTTAAAGGAATACCAGCATTGCATAAACCATCACTGAAGCCTCAATTGTAGATTTACTTAATGTTCTACATAGGCCTTTTGTTTTAATGTTTAGATATTGTATAATACAATACAATACAAAAGTACAGAAAAAAAAAAATTAAGGACCATTTTTATCCTGTGGTAGATTTATAAAGATAATACATAACAACAAATGTTATTGCTACCACCTTCTTCTTCAGTGTTCCATAAATTGATACCACCAATCCAATTATTTATCTTGACTATAAAAAATAAAATATCACTGTCACTGTCAGACCAATTGAGCCAGAGAGCATGTAAAGCAGAACTCATAAGTTTCCATGGCAAACAAGGATGTTGTGTGGCCAAAAGAAGACCTTAATGCACATTTTTCTGTTCTGTTAAAATCCCTGTGACTTTTATCCCCAATATATTTCTTATCATATTAGGACCCTTAAAAGGCTGTAAGCTCAATCTAAATGCACAAATCAATTAAAAATAATGTCTCTACAATTAATTGTAATAAGTAAAGTATATAATACCAGAGCTGTGGAGTGGAAGTTGGAGTCCGAGTCGAGGAGTCGGAGGAAATTTGGGGTATCTGGAGTCGGAGTCGCAAACAATGCACCGACTCCGACTAAATTTAGATTGGAATTTTGGAAAAAGCAAGTTTAAATGTCCCGATTCACAAAAAGTTATAATTAATGACCTTCTCTACTGTAAAAAAAAAGACCAATGCATGCAGTGCCTCACGTGACCGCAATACGAACATGTTAAGTAACCGTGAAGAAGCATGCTTTTCATGTGCTTCACTATATAACATGCAACGCACAATTAGGAGCGGCAATACTTATACTTTTCATAGTGTTGTACAGAGGAGTTGGAGCTGGAGTCGGAAGCACAAAAAACTGAGTAGTGGGAGTCAGAGTCGGAACATTTATCTACCGACTCCACAGCCCTGGTATATACAATTGTTTTTTGTAACTTACTTTCCTTGGCTCTGACTCTCTTGCTCACCAGAACGGTCAAGTGATAACTGCAAATTGTATCAAGGGGTTTGTAATTAAGATAATAGAAGATACAGAAATTAAAATTGAAAAAAAAAATCTAGTTCCAAATGAGATAATTATGCCATTAATCATAATTGTTAATTTTTTTCACTTTTTATACAAAATATAATCAGCACTAGGCCTACAACCTGGAACAATTTACCGTATATACTCGCATATAAGTCGCACTTTTTTAACCCAAAATTTCGACAAAAAGTAGGGGTGCGACTTATACACCTGACACTGTTTATGAAAAGTTCAAAAAACATCACTACTCTGTCATAAAGTTTCCTTCATAACCCCTATAGTTGATTGTAGTGATGTAAAATTACAAGGATATGCGTAGGCCTACATTTTACATTTAGAAAACTTTTGTAGGTCTAAATATTACTTTATATAACTGAAATTGAAATGGACAATGACAAATATTTTAAGTTTTTCAGACCCTTCCCCCCCCTTTTTCTTTTGAACTTTTGGGCCGATTTCGTATTGCCAAAATGTAGCACAAGTCTAAAGGCGGCATTTTTTGGTAGGCTTGTTGAACCCAAATTACAGTAAGGAAAGAATCGTAAATGTGTGAAAGCCTGTCTAGGCCTATACTGTAGGTAGGCCTATAAGCTTGTATACTAGTAGCTTAAGATGCGTTTTATTTAGGACCTAAGCTTATAGGCTTATAGCCTACTAATAAGGCAGTGTTTAGCATTCCGATAAAACCACGTCATGTCTAAGCAATGTTTCCAAACTACAATCGGCCAATTGACACATGAAATGTAAATATTGTGTTTTATTTTTCATTAGTTGCATGCAAGAGTTTAAAAAAAACACAGCTTATTGTCGATCATGCAATCGCGCTTGAAACCATTACAAACAATGTTAATGGTAATTGGGTCACTTGTAAAGCGTCATCAATACCAGTGCCACACAGTCTAGGCAACGTTCAGTCTAATGACGCAGTTCAAAGAGTTTTTGTGTGTGTCGACCCACTATAGTATGACAATAGGGATATGAACTTGAGTAGGAACAAGTACTTAGATGAAGAAACAGATATCTTACTTTCACATATTACTAATGCCTTTATTTGATTACGTTTGCCTAATGCACGATTGAAACCATTTTTTAAGGAAAGTTTCCAAATTAGGCTGAATATTTAGTAACTTTTATGTTTAAAAGGAATGCATTTTTGAAAAGTTAGGCAGTGTAACCTGGGAAGTCGGGGTGCGACTTAAGCGTGGGTCAATGACAACATGTAAGGAAAAAAATCTTAAACTAGGGGTGCGACTTATCCACCGGTGCGACTTATCCGCGAGTATATACAGTATTTTAAAATATAAAGATTCAAAAAGTGTTGGTCTTCTTTCCTCCCATCCATTGGAAAGTTGTATGCCTTTGCACTGGAAACAAAATAATATTTTTGCAACAAACACTTAAACACATTACGACAGATATTTATTACACACCATGACATTTTCAGGTGGATGTTGAACAGGGCGTGTAACGGCTGTAGTGGTTCTGCAGTTTTCAACAAGTGTTGAGTTCATGCTACGGTCAGTCACATTTTCTACATCCTCTACATGATTACTGCTGTAGCCAGACTCTGGTGTGGCACTGACCTACAGAAAAAACACTTGCTGTAAAGTCACTGCAACAGATATGCACAGGGTGAATGCCAAATGTTATAATTGTTCACTAAATTATTGTGCTATATGCTTTGATTTGATTCAACTTTTAAAGAATCAATTTTGCCTCTTCCCAGTGTTTAAATAGAATAATACTGATGGCAAATAAAAAATTACCAGATTAGTCTCATTAGATTCTATCTGCATGCTTCCAATTACATTTACATCCTGCAATTGGGTCATGCCAGCTTGAGCATTAGCCAACACAACAGGTGTTTCCATTCCCTGGGTGTCAGTAGTATGTTCTGTGTCAGTAGTTGACATATAACCAGACTCCATGATGCTGATTTGTTGATGAGAATCAGCATCAGGAAAGGCGTCCTGTGCATTCTCTAAACTTTCCATGTTGGTGTGACCATAAACTACAGATAAAAGAAGTTAAAAATATGTCATTGGTATTCACCAATCTTTGTTTCTGGTGTTATATTATCTTAGTCCCTCGGTCTTCTTTCCAATTTATTATGCCTTATTTTTATCTCCATAGAAAAGTAATACATTTAAAATCGATCCCTAATAAGAAAACATAAATGCTATTATAATGATAATAAAATATGTAAACATTGTACAACTTTTAAATGTTTACATGCAACTGACAATTCAGGCAAATAAATAACTTATTTATATGTGCCAGATTAAGAAAAATTGATATGAAAAGCTGCAGATTTACTTTAGATAGGTTCTAATTTAAAAAAGTAAAGTACTGTACCATTCTGACCAAACTGACCATAGGGCTGGGGATGCAGCATTCACCAGTTTCTGTGGCTAACGCATACAATGGGATGTGTGGCAAGCACAATGCCCAGCCGCCTTTTTTTTACACCAACTAATGTCAGGTACCCTTCAGAGCTGGGTAGACTCAGGGACACCCTCAAGTCCTGGTAAAAAATCCTAGCCTCCACCAGGTTTCGAACCCAGGACCTTCGGATCGCCAGTCGAACGCGCTGCCGCTCGGCTACCGTGCCCCATTTTGAAAAATAAACAATTTTATAATAATAATAAAATATGTAAACGTACAACTTTTAAATGTATACATGCAACTGACAATTCAGGCAAATTAATTACTAATTTATACGTGCTAGATAAGCAAAATTGATATGAAAAGCTGCAGATTTACTTTAGATAGGTCCTATTTAGTTTAGTCTAAATATATATAAAGTACATACTATTTGAAAGGTATGTTTCTTCTGCCTTGAAAGATGATGGATTCTCTAAATCAAAAACTTTGGGTGACTGTGGAGGTGCAATATATTTTTGCTGAGGCTGAGTAAGCTAATTTTTTACAGGTAGCCTGTGAAATATTTGGAAAAGGTGAACTGTTCTGATGTTTAGGGTTAAATATATGATATAGATTGCGTAATAAAATACTGATGTGACCTAAAGAATTGTATCTCCTCTCTGCTCGTTGTTTCAAAAACGAAGAGGTCAATTAAAGTTTATTTGAAGCTTAAACACTTAATTTTTTTTTTCTTACAAATTGTTTATATGCATTTTTTACTCTCTCTCTCACTCTTTACATACATAAATACGTTTAAACCGCAAATACAATAACAACATTTTATATTTCAAGCCATACACATTGGCTAGCTGACTGAGAAGTGAATCAATAAATTTTTTTTTTTTTCACACCTTGCAAAATAATACAAAACTAAATTTGTCCTAGGGGGTGGGAGAGTAAAAAAAAAAAATGGACGCCAGTACAGTTAAATGTAGAAATCAAAATCAGCATTAGACATTTAGTCTTTATAGGCACAATAATATCTAGACCTATAGTTGAAACCATTAGGTCAATGCAATGGGAGATCAGCTTGACAATATTTGAATATGATGTGATCTTTAGAGAGCCTCACCATATTTTTAGAAACACCAAATTAGATCTAAACGTCGTCAATTTTTTTACCATGAAGTCAGATGCCTGAACAGATTTTAAGTAGAGTACTAGACCCACTGCTTTAGCAATATTAAAATTAATGAAATAATTGATAGTTGAATAATTTAATGCTGCTAATTGAATTAATTTTAACAGAATTAATATATATATAGTTACTGTGAGTTTGTTTATACACGGTAGGCTATATGTTTGTTTATATATATATAGTATAAATATTTATATATTTGTCCTCTATAGGCTCTTATGTATAAATTGGAAACGTCCTCCAGAAGAGATTTTTATTATATATAAACAATATTGCTTAATTTGTTAATTTTTAAAAAACAATAAATGTAGGCTTATTACTAATCATTGTATGTTATATTAAGGTTCTAAACTGAGCGCCATTTCATAATAATGTCCTTTGAAATGCTTTCACATAAAGGTGTTTTTCCAGACTGGGTTTTCCAGAATTGTGGAATATTATTGTCTACTTTTTTTAAATATATGTACTGTTTGGCAAATATAGGTTTCAGGGCCAATAGGCGACTGTAAAAAAAAATAAAAAATAACAAAAACTAAATACCAAAATGTTCTCACTACATTTTTTATTGTAATATTGTTTGTAATCAGTTTTAAATCATAGTAGCCTTCAAACTACCGCACAAGACTTAAGCCGCTTTTGGCTGTTTGTTAACTTTGGTTCCTGTTATAGCCAACTTTATTAATTATAGGCTACAGTTAGGGCCTACTATATATAGAGGCCTAGGAGTTATGCCATCAAAATGACAGAGAAACTCATGATTACAATGTTTTTTTCCACTGGCAATGCCGGGCAATTTAGCTTTTTATATAATAAAAAGACTTGCCTTTTTTTAACCCGATTATAATATTTATTTTAAATTACTTTCCTAAATGTTTTCAGTAAAAAATATTAATATTTTTTTAATTATTATATCTAGAAATCTAGATCTATAGCTTTCTGTTCATTGTAGTTTTAATGAAATTTTGATCTGTAGCTTATACTTTTAGGCTACAGCCCTATTTAATTCCCCCCCCCCCCCCCCCCAGGCAACGCCGTGGAATTTAGCTTGTATTATACTTATATGAAAAACAGGTAGGCCTAACAGGGCTCTTTTTGACCTTAAGTGTGAGACCCCCAGTCTGTCTAAAAGTCTAAGAAGACTAGTCTTAGACCTTTAACTTATCACTAGTTACCAGTGCTTTTTTTCTGGCGGAACACACCGGAACAGCGTTCCGGCACCTTTTTTTCCATATACTTTTGTATAGGCCTACAAGCTACATTGCCCGGCGTTGCCCGGGTGAAAAAAAAACAGGACTGTATAAGGTGCAGATAAAAATGTATAAACTACACTTAAAAGGAAACTAGTAAAGGTGTGTTATTGTTATGTCAGTTATGTTTCTTTTTAGGCCCTATAGGCCCTAACTAATATATAGTATATTATAATTAGGCTATAATATTTGATTTGACTTTGACTCCTTGTTTTTTACTGTTTCTTTTTGTGGTGGGTGGTGTATAAAAAATGGTGGTAATATGTGAATATGTGTAATTTAATTAGAAGGTCCTTAAAAATGGGACAGTGGTTGGCAGTTAATGAAAAATCTTTAAGTCTAAGCAAAATCTTTTCAACAAACAAGCGAATGCCGATTCCTGGAAAAGATGCGTATCCGTGTTCTATTCCTAGAAAAATAGTTTGGATTCGATTACAAACTTTAAAGTATTGCACCAGACATTGTAATTATAAAGTATTTTAATGTTCTTTAAGTTTGTTTTATAATAATTGGTTCATTACTAAACATTAACGTAGCTTATTGTCTTATACCGATACCGATACCAAACCAGACCACAATAGAATAGATGCCAGAGGCATATCGGCATATCCAGTGTCAGCCTAATAACTAATATTTGTGTTTTTTTAAGTGACAATTGTTAAGATTTGTGTTTTTATATTTTACTAAGAAAACTTTACTCTATTAATAATAACTCTAATACTACTCCTTATTAAAAATGTGCTAACGTTTAATTCTTATTATGAAGTGTACACATCCAGCAACATGGCTCATAGTATAGGCCTAAACCAAAAATATAAATAGTATACCTATACCTTACTTTATGAATATTATAAATCCAGTAGAGTACTACTGAGTAAGAACGCAACAGTCTCTAGCAGAAGCAAAATACCGACTGGGTCATCTTTTATATTTCGTTATTGCCAACCAGAGAAATGTATTCATTCGCTAATATGACGTAGCCAACAAACAATTAGCGAGGCTCCAAATGGGTGCTAAGAATATTTCTTAAAGTTGTCTATAGTCTAACACCTGGCACATTCAGCGGCACGCGAAAAAGAAAAACGAATGAGTTAAAAAAAAAAAAAAGAAAGAGATATAGATCTATATCAAAACAAAATGATACTAAAAAACTATTTCAAAAGATTTTTCTACTACGATGTCAAACGCTTTTTTATTGTTGTTGGGAAACGCCCCAGAATAGTGCGGGAATCACAAAAGTAGGTTAGTAGGTCGGTCGATCTGTTGTGACGGGCCTACAAACATAGAATATATAATATAAGTAAGTTGCTACTTGCAAAAATAACACATATATTGATGACATAATCAATAACAAATATTTAGGCCTACATTGTTTTAAAATATTAACTTTGATTAGGCCCAAAAGTGTTATCGCGCAACTTGTCCAATTTTAAAGCTGTAAACCCATTTCCGTTGGGCTTAATCCAAGAAAAGTCTACTTCAAATGAAAAGTGAGAGAAAAACTTGCAACAGTAATATCCCTAACAGGACCTCGTGGGTTATCGTGTCATTGTGGGGCCTATACTTAAACTAGTTTGTAAGCCCCTCAAAAGATCTGATAAACGAATGGGTACAATTTTTTTGAATTTTTTGTTTTCATATATTTATTATCTTATTGAATTGTATATATCCCTACTAAAAGCGTGTTCGTGTTATATAGGGCACGCTCGTCTAGCATTCGGCAATTCGCACTCAGCTTCTGAAATCTCAAGAAGATGGGCTGGTCATTTAGTGAGAATGCCGGATGATAGATTGCCGAAGAAGCTTTTATTTGCCACATTCAAAGACAGTCTGAAAGCAACCTTAAAAGCACTAGATCTAGACTTGGACCGAGACAGTTGGGAGGCACTGGTAGCCGACAGAATGTCGAAATGTGTCAATTGTCAATCAGTTGCTGTGAGGGTAGATAAAAATGTTGTTAAATGTTGTTAAGGTCGTGGATATTACATTTCCCAAAACAGTGACACGGGAAATAAGGTAGAAAACATCTAGTTATTTATTACAAGGGCGGGGTGAAGGGAAGAGGGGACACTAGGCGTAGCGTTTCCGGATGCTACGGGACCACCATTAATTACGTCAAAAATGTTTAGGCAATTTTTACTACCCCTCCCCTGTGTAAATAATTGTCAAACTTTCAGAGAACCCCCCCCCCTATAAAATTATGTCAAAAATTGTTACCCCCCCCCCCCCTCATTGTTACTAACACAATTTTAAATAGAACAATCACCAGGTAGAATTATGGAATTTAAATTGACTATAGATATATAACTCTCATAGGCAATAGATCTATTTCTTTTTATTTCTTTTTTTCCTTTTTATAGAAATATTTTTTAAAAATAATAATTTTACGTTTCACTATTGATAATGATACAATGTTAGTTTTACAATAGTTTATAGGGAAATTGTGCACCAGTTGAGAATTATTCATCGGAATGTGCCTTCCCTATCCTTTAACCTCTTCTACTTTGCACTTTTTGCCCCCCCCCCCCCCCCACCTTGCAAATTCTGGCTACACCACTGATTATTTTTAATTGTATCTATATATATAAAAAGACAGTGTTAAGCCCCGCGAGGATCCCCATTGGTCAATTTGAAAACACGTGTGTCACTGACATATCTAGGCCTAGCCCAATATACCGTCTAATAATTTTCCACATCGGACATGTGTCTTCGATAGCTCAGTGGTAAACGTAGTGGACTGCTATACGGCCGACCAGGGTTCGAGTCTCCAGTTAGACTATACTTTTTTTTTTTCGACAATTAATTTTTCAAACTTTTAAAAACAAAAGACATTGTAAATCTATAGGCAATATAGATTTTGTTAAATAAAAATATTTTACTTTTTTTTTTACACTATTACAATATTTATTTACTTTCCTAAAAGTATTCAGACAGTCCTTTTTTTTTTTCACCCGGGCAACGCCGGGCAATGTAGCTTGTATTTATATATATAAGCTACATCATATTATTATATTTTTCAAAACATTAAAACTTTGAACTTATGAAATATATCAGTTTAATCGACCTAATCTTTCAAGTATTAAAAGTAGTTAGCAAAAATGTATTAGTTTATATAAGCTTATCAGAATAAACCTTTTATTGCTATTATGTCGTGCAATATTTTCTCCCACATACACATATATAATTTGCACAACCTCCGCCTTATGTGACGACCGATTCGTTACAATTACAAAAATCATATAATTGTTATTATACTATTATACACTCGATTATACGCACACGGTCTCAAAGAAACGCGATATAGTGAGTGAATAATTAATTATTTTTTTACGATTAATTTGAAAAGAAGGAGGGGGGTAAATGGGGACAGAAAGTTTGACGACCCTCGGTTTCCCCAAGAAAAGGGGCGCATAAGGCAACCCGTATCTTACCAAATATTGGGAGGGGGCTCAAAGTTAGATTTTCTACCGCAGGGCGCCCCCGGGTGCGATATTTTTTTGGTCATCTTTTTGTGGCTTATTCCTCACAAAAGTCAAGTGTTGAGATTAACCGCTCGATTCGCCTAATCCTATTCTACCTACATCTTATTTATAGATTACAGACCCTCCTTCTATAAAGAAGATTATTGCGTCCTACGCTCATCCGTGGTCCGAGTCTAGTCTTGCATCTTTATTCACGTTTTAAATTATGTTAAGTTACTGGGTTTCCTGGTTTGTTCAAGTAACCCATTCCATGCCCGAATGCCACTTGGGAAGAAAGAGTACGTATATGCATTTGTTCATAAGGGATAAGGAAAGTGTTTTTGTCCTTGTGTTGAGCATTGCGAAAGTTGTTATTTAATTGATTTGGTTGTATTTCTAAATTGGAGTTTAATGCCTTATGTATTATTACTACTTTACTCTTTGCCCTTCTGTCCTCTAGTGTTTCTAGGTTTAGTGATTTAACTAATGGTGGTACTCTTGTCAATTTTGAATATTCGCTAGTAATGAACCTTGCAGCTCTTTTCTAAATTTGTTCTAATTTTTTTTATGTTTAATTTGGTTGATGTGTCCCATACAGATGATGTATATTCTAGTATAGGTCTAACTAATGTGAGATAGCATTTTATATTCTTATAACATTTGTAAAATTGAGTTTTTATGAACCCGAATGTTTTGTCAGATGTTTAAATTTTTTCTTTTATTTGAGGATTCCAAGATAATTTATCATTTATTATTACTCCTAAGTACTTTGCATTGTTAGTTTGGGTTAGTTCTTTACAATGAATACAGAAATTTGAAATAATGTGCTTCTTTTTCTTGGAGACTCTTAGCGGTTGGCATTTTTCATACTCTAGTTAGATTCTCATTTTTGTAATTCTTCTAGGTCTTTTTTTTTTGTAAGAGTTCACTAACTTTTTCTGTCTTCATTGTTCTATATGTACTAGGTTAATAGACTACTTTGTGAGTTGAAAGGCGTCATGTGTTAGAATTTAAATCCAACAATTAAATGTACACTAGAAACCTCGTAAACATATATGATAACGAAAGACTAATAGGCCAACACAAATGTGAGAATGTTTCCCCAATTAGGCTACCTCCTGCCATATTCACATTTCTTTGAGAGAAGGATCCCCTTCTCCTACCCCCACCCCCAGTCGCTAACCTAAGAGGCCAAGATCTAGCCTTCTGACAACCACCCAACAGTTGTGAAGGGCAGAAAGTAGGGACTTAGTTTTTCCAAGAAGCTTGAAATTGAAACTGAAACTAAAATTTTAAAATTTATAAATGGTGTAATCATGGATATATATTTGTCTTCGTAAGTAAACTAAATTTATTATGCATTTGATCTGTAAAGCTACAAAAAATCTAATAGTTTAGTTTAACCTATAAACACACTATAAATATATAATGCATATAATGCACAATATGTTTATAGCATCACATGTAAGCATGTGTATAAGGCTAAGTATGTGTCTCACTATGTGCAGAACTATTGTAGACGTCCTGTGTTTTTTTTTTTTTTTTTTTTTTTTTTTTGTGGAGCTAGACGTGTGACACGGTTAATCCTTTGAAACTAAAGCAAAAGTTCAACAATTTTGTTTTCTCATAAGAAAAAATGAGGATTTGGCGGACTGCACAATGCAAAGTTACCAAGGCTTAATATACCAAAGATCCGATCTCCTAACTAATGAAGCCCAAAGAAATAAACTACATAGAGTAACATAGAGCTGGGAAGACTCAGACTCATGCCATATCCTGCAGACATGGGGAAAATATTCGTTTTAGAATATGAGATCTTCGAAATGGTATCACATCAATAGGCCAATTGTTAAATATTAAAGAGTAGGCCTACACTGCTTGCTACGAAGCTAGAAAAAAAAAAGAATCGATTAGGTGGGCAATATCTCTAGTAAGTCTAGTTGCCTAGTATTAAAAAAAAAAGAATTTCACATAAACTGCAACCGATATTTTCGAAAAGGATAGCCTATACTCAATAATCTTAACATAATAACTACACTTATGTTTTGATCAAAGTTAGAATTTTTATTTTAAATAAAATAGATTTATCTACTACTTTTACAACTGCCATAAATAATGTAAACCGCACTCTTATGGTGACACTGTGGATCTTTATAACTAATTTTTACATAACACATAAAGATTACTCTTGAGTCTTGAGAGTCAATCCAACGTTTCGTTTTATCTGTCATTGTAAGACATAATGAATCGGGGATTCAATTCATGCCTTTTCCAACTTTCTCTTTTTAAATGATGTTATTGTTAATATGAGGCAGACTTAAATTCTGCCTGACTGGCACGGTCTGTTCTAAGCTTATTGGTTGACTATAAATAAAGTAGTCCGTGTGTTTAGGTGTACGACTCCCAATGGTTAATTTGAAGTCACGTGACCTTCTTGTCTTTTTTTTAAATTTTACTTTGCGATCTCGCTACTGACATCATACTGACATCATACTGACAATGTGACTTCTCTAGCTTAGTGGTTAGCGTATCCGACAGCCTTTTCTCCAGGATATTTATTTATATAGAATCTAGGTCTAAGTGCACAGTTTGTGCTCTGTGCTATTGTGCTGTTAAACATAAACACAACACACGTTTAGGAAATGAAAAGGGGAATGGAAGGAAGGGGAACCAATATGTTTAAAACTGTGTTAAAGAATATTAGAAAAAAAAAATACAAGGTTGGAAGAGATATTGGAAACGAGAGGGGCGGGGTAGGCTACTCAAGTCAATAATGTTATGGTACCTGAAAAAATGGCGCAGAAATTGGGGAAGGGGTGGGGGGAGTGGGACACACCTTCTTACTTTTAGGATCGCTGTTTGGTTTCTGTTTGGGTTTGTAGGTGTGATGTTCTTTAATACAACGTTCTTTTATTTGCGAGGGAATCGGGCGGGGGAAACTCTATTTTGATTATTGTGTTGTAAATTTTAAAAGTAAAACTGTTGTTGTAAGGGCAAAGGGGGGCGGTAAGGGGGGTAGTAAGGGGGTAGTAAGGGGGCAGTAAGGGGGCGGTAAGGGGGTAGTAAGGGGCGGTAAGGGTGCGGTAAGGGGTAGAAAGGGGCGGTAAGGAGGTAGTAAGGGGCGGTAAGGGGGCGGTAAGGGGGTAGAAAGGGCGGTAAGGGGGCGGTAAGATGGTAGAAAGGGGGCGGTAAGGGGGTAGAAAGGGGGCGGTAAGATGGTAGAAAGGGGGCGGTAAGGGGGTAGTAAGGGGGTAGAAAGGGGGCGGTAAGGGGGTAGAAAGGGGGCGGTAAGGGAGTAGAATGGGGGTAGAAAGGGGGCGGTAAGGGGGTAGAAAGGGGGCGGTAAGGGGGTAGAAAGGGGGCGGTAAGGGAGTAGAATGGGGGTAGTAAGGGGGCGGTAAGGGGGTAGAAAGGGGGCGGTAAGGGGGTAGAAAGGGGGCGGTAAGGGGGTAGAAAGTCGGCGGTATTAAGTATGTGGCATTAAGTATGTTCCTGAGAAGAGAAAACTTGATTAATTGGTGTTTGGTATTAAAATTAATACAAGCTGGACGATGGGCTTTCAAATCAAGTCCACTATCGGACTACACCAGTTATTTCTGTGAGCTAATGATCGATACGAATAATAAATAGTTTATGTTTATGTGTATTTGCGCACGTCGGGTAGAAAGGGGCGGTAAGGGGGCGGTAAGGGGGTAGAAAGGGGGCGGTAAGGGGGTAGAAAGGGGGTAGTAAGGGGGCAGTAAGGGGGTAGAAAGGGGCGGTAAGGGGGTAGTAAGGGGGCGGTAAGGGGGTAGTAAGGGGGCGGTAAGGGGGTAGAAAGGGGGTAGTAAGGGGGCAGTAAGGGGGTAGTAAGGGGGCGGTTAGGGGGCGGTAAGATGGTAGAAAGGCGGCGGTAAGGGGCTAGTAAGGAAGTAGAAAGGGGGCGGTAAGATGGTAGAAAGGGGGCGGTAAGGGGGTAGTAAGGGGGCAGTAAGGGGGCGGTAAGGGGGTAGGAAGGGGGCGGTAAGGGGGTAGAAAGGGGGCGGTAAAGGGGTAGAAAGGGGGCGGTAAGGGAGTAGAATGGGGGTAGAAAGGGGGCGGTAAGGGGGTAGTAAGGGGGTAGAAAGGGGGCGGTAAGGGAGTAGAATGGGGGTAGTAAGGGGGCGGTAAGGGTATAGAAAGGGGGCGGTAAGGGGGTAGAAAGGGGGCGGTATTAAGTATGTGGCATTAAGTATGTTCCTGAGAAGAGAAAACTTGATTAATTGGTGTTTGGTATTAAAATTAATACAAGCTGGACGATGGGCTTTCAAATCAAGTCCACTATCGGACTACACCAGTTATTTCTGTGAGCTAATGATCGATACGAATAATAAATAGTTTATGTTTATGTGTATTTGCGCACGTCTTTGTGTGTGGACGCAACAAACACGTTTATTGTTAGTTTGTGTGTCTGTGGGGGTAGGAGGATAGCCTTCATTGAATCTTAACTTGAATATAAATAGATTCTATTTAATACTGCCTCGCTCGGGAAGTAGGGATATGAAATATTTAACTTATCAAACGTCATTAACAAATCTTATCTTATACATTACAGACGCGCCTTCTATAAAGAAGATTATTGCGTCCTACGCTCATCCGTGGTCCGATTCTAGTCTTGCATTTGTATTAATGTTTTGAATGATGTTAAATTACTGGTTTTCCTGGTTTGTTCAGGCAACCCATGCCACTCGGGAAGAAAAAGTAGTACTTTTATGCGTTTGTTTTCGCATATGGTGTGGCAATACAGTGTTATTTGCAAACATCTGTCGTCACATGTAAGTGTGAGTCATGGAGTCACACCCGTGGCTGGTTGTCAAGGGGTACGATAGACGTACAGACCCTTCATCAGTCTTACAAATTTATTTTTGTCCACTCTGCCTTTGGAATCTAGCGCTTGGCGTGGGGGGAAAATACCAGTGTCACAATCAAGCTGCTAGACTAATTGGCTTACAGCACACCGCGAATACACAACAATAGATATTTATGTATATCAACACACAAGTTTGAAGAAATAGTTTTACGTATAACACAAGTCTTTAATACTAGAAAATGTATGTATATATATCTGGATGAACTGGAAGAATTCAATAATAATGTAAACAATTCTATAAGGCGATAATGTCATACACAATGTTAACCATTGGTGAATATACTATGAAAACTTTCACTGCACAGTGAACGATATTAGTAATAATACGTGACTTCTGTATCACGGAGTAAACCACGTTTCTGTTCCACAGAACAAGCTCAACTAACTAAATCTGGGAAGATGGGGTCTTTAAATACACACGGGCAGTGAATTAATAGAACTAAATTAAACATGTGTCTAGAAGATAAATCTCTTTCTAAGGAAAGGGCGTGGGTATTTACCGAAGGGGTAGGGGAACAATTTACGGCTGAGACGTGTAGTATCACTATTAGCCTCCATTTTACAAGCAATAATTATCGGGAATTCCCAATGGGGCTTGTTAATGTATTTTTAAAGTAAATTAAAGCCATGGCATTGTTGTGGGCCAGAGGCGGAGAAATGGGGGGGGGGGGGCTGAGGCAAGCGAGAATACAAAGAAGACACGACATTGATTTACATGCGAAATCCCTATTCTAGCGACAACAAGTGATTAACTCTAACCTATCTTCCTTCCATTCATATCATTCAACCCTAGACTACGTGCTAAAGGCAGTGCCGTCTCACATCCATTCTCCATGACACCACACGGCCATGTCAACCTTCCTACGCTTGGCTGGGAAATACTATCTCTCCTTTTGTTAGAGCGGCGCTGTATAGTTTCTTTTTTCCTAATTAGCGATTAAAATGGCCGGAACGATCCAACTGGCCGGGTCTTTGTTATAGCGTTGCCGAGTATTTTTAAGGTTAAAACGGCCGAGCCGAGCTACATTGTTACATATACCCACCCAGACCGAGGAATATTGCCTTAAGGGCAAGATTCCACTAGTGTCAAGATATTGCGCGTTTGTATCGTTACATTCTCATTTCCCAAATCCAAGATTAACATGCAAGATTGAATGATAAAAGAAACTGAAATATTGAATTATTTACAAACAAGCAAAGAATCATGAAGGACTCTATTATGCGTCCTGCTTTGGGTGCCTACTAAGGAAATCAGAAATGCAGTTGTGCTGGCCTAAGATATACTCAATATTAAAGGAGTATTGAGATAGGGTAAGGGAATGGCGCATCAATCGTCTATTAAGTTCCTTGGAGGATGAGAGGAATGTCAAAGGACGGTGGTCTGTCTGCAGTGTAAACTGCCGTCCATATAAGTATACTTGAAACTTTTCTATACCCCATACTAATGCAAGACACTCTAGTTCTATGGTGGGGTAGTTCTTCTCTGCTTCTGTCAACTTTCTACTTGCATAAGCTACAGGAAACAGTTGTCCGTCCTTGTCAGGGTCAGCTTGCATTAGCACTGCTCCTAACCCGGAAAGACTGGCGTCAGTCCTAACAACGAAAGTTTGTGTTAAGTCTGGAAGGCGAAGTACAGGTTTGCTGGTAAGTGCCGATTTTAGTTTAATGAACGCGCTTTCGCATTGATCGTTCCATGCAATTTTATCGGGGTGTCCTTTTTTGGTGAGATCGGACAAAGGAGAGGCTATCGCATTGTAGTTCGGCACGAACTTCTGGTAATATCCACAGAGTCCAAGGAACGATCTAACACCTGACTTGGTGGTGGGTCTGGGGGCATCTCTCAACTTTTCTATTTTGTCATCATCGGGCATCAAGTGATGGCATTCTACCAAGTGGCCGAGAAATTTCAACTTATTATATCCTATCAGGCATTTAGAAGGGCGGGCGGTGAGACCTGTCTCTCTCAACCTACCTAGCAACAATTCTAGGATTTCCAGGTGTTCTTCAAATGTCTCAGTGGCTATTAAAATGTCGTCTATAAAGTTAGACAGACTTGGCCTTTGTATGGGCTGCAAAAGTTTTCTCATCATACGTGTAAACACACATGATGAATTGTTTAGGCCAAAAGGCACCGTTTGGAATTCAAAGTGCCCTTGAGGGGTGCTAAAGGCTAGAAAAGGGCGACAACTCTCTTCTACTTCAATCTGGTAGTACCCTTTGCTAAGATCAAATTTCGAAAAGTAACTAGCTTTTCCAAGATGAGCAAAAATAGCATTTGGGTCAGGCATGGGCTCGGCTTGAAATTCGGCTACCGTGTTCAGACGCCGAAAGTCAATACACATCCGGTGAGTTCCGTCTGCCTTTTTTACTAAGACAATGGGTGCATTGTACGGGGATGTGGAGGGTGCTATAATTTTATGTTCCAACAGTGTTTTGATTTCATCTGCCACAATTTCAGCTTTAGCGTGAGGAATGGGATACGGTTTAACGCGGATTGGGGTAGGGTCTGATAACTTCATAGAAAAGGTTTCCAGGTTTGTGCGGCCTGGCTTATCGGTCAGCACATCGGCAAATTTGTTCATTAAACGGCGTACCTGGTCAGTTTGACCAGTGGTAAGCTTGGGGCAGATTGACACGTCCGCTACGGTTTCCTTTGCTTGTAACGGGCAAGCAAGGAGAGTGTTATCTGGGATTGTTTCTTCTGCAATGGCAAGAGCTAACAGTGGAGTATCTGTGGGGGGTCGCTCTAAGTACTTCTTGAGCAGATTGATGTGGTATCCTTTCTCTTTGTTACCCACCATAACTTGATAGTTGGTGGGAGAGATTTGAGAGGTAACCACATATGGTCCCTTCCACATTATCTGCAGTTGGTTTTGCGAGGAGGGCAATAGCAACAAGACCTTATCCCCTGGGGTGAGGGTTCGTTCTTTTACCCGGCGGTTATAATACTTTGCCTGTCTTTGGCGGGCTTTCAACAAATTATCATGAGCTATTTTGCGGACTGCATCGAGACGGTCCTTCAAATGTTGCACATAAGCATGCACTGTTTTTTCTTCATCATGAGGATTTTCTTTCGTCCACGTTTGGCGAAGAATTTCAAGAGGGCCCCGTGGTTGGGTGCCATAAATCACTTCGTAGGGGGAATAACCGAGGCTGGTGTGCGGTGTCGTTCGGTAAGCGTAAAGGGCGGCTGCTAAGTAGGTGTCCCATTCCTGGGGCTCGCTTTCGGCGATCTTCTTTAACATGTCTATCAGAGTTTGATTAAATCTTTCAACTAGACCATTGGCTTGTGGGTGGTAGGGGGACGAACGAAGGTGTCGAGTGTTTATAAGTTCAAACACCTCTTTCATGAGTTTACCAGTGAACTGAGCACCATTATCCGAGAGGATAACTTCAGGGAACCCTATTCTGGTAACGATAGTAAACAGGGCCTCCGCCACGTGTTTAGTATCTATACTGGGCAACGCTACTGCCTCTGGCCATTTGGTCGCTTGGCACACCACACACAATATATATGCGTTCCTCCTCCGCGTCCGAAGGAGGGGCCCTAAAATATCCACTGACACCCTCTGAAATGGGGTGTCCACCACGGGGGTCTGACCTAACGGTACTGGTGGGATGTGGTGCTTCCGAGCGGTGACTTGGCATTGGTGACATGACGACACAAAGCGCTTTATGTCGCCATCTATGCCCGGCCAAAAGTAGTAGAATTTGACCTTATGTGCAGTGGATGAATGTCCCTGATGGGCTCCCGTTGACGCGTCATGGGCGGTCACCATGACTTGCTTGCGAAAAGGGGTGGGAACAATTACCTGGGTTTTTCCATTTTCATTTTTGGGGTCCTGTCTGTATAAGACTCGGGATTTAAAAAAATAGCGCGGTTTTCCCGGTGTGTGCACATTGTTTTCGGCCTTTTCCAGCATGGACTTCAAAGAGGGGTCTTCCCTCTGGGCTCTAATAAATTCATGATTTGATGGAGTGGATTCTCCCACTGAGACTTCCGTCTCGGTTTGCGCTCGCGTGATCACGGGGGCAATAATCATAGGGGCATGTGGCGTTCCTAAAAATACATACTTGCATCCTAAGATTACATCAAAAGCTAGGTCTTTCATAACAGCAGCAGTTATGCACCCGCGTACATAAGGAGATTCAATTTGTATCCGCGCCACCGGAAGTCTTTGGGTGAGGGCGGAGAGAGAGGGGCCCCGAATGTCAATATATTCCCCAGTGAGGTCACAGGGGTGAATCCTGGCCTCAGTAACAATTGCGTCATAGCCACATCCTGTGTCATATAGGCACGAGGCTGGCTTTCCGTTAACTGTAATAATATCAGTTTCATTTGGGCCATTGTGGTGCCTGGGGTTAGGTCCTCTACACTCTTCGGTGTCTGACTTTATGGGGTCCGAATCCGCAAGATTGGAGTCCACCATAATAGAGGCAAAGGAGTGATCGGGCACAGGGCCGTCTCGTCTCCTATCATTGGGAATATAAGACGTGGGGTTCTGGGGTGGGCCTCCCCAATGCCCGTGGGGGTGAGACGGTCCCCCATTTCTCTGGGCATAGGGTGTGGGATGCTGATGGGCTTTGTTATGGGGTTGCTGGCGTCGGGAGTGGTTATTTTTATCCATTTGAGCGAATGGGCGATCTGAATGCTGCCGCTCCCCGCGGGGACGGTTAAATGCTGGTGCAGTTGTGTTTTCTTCTCTGTGAGCTGAGGCATACCTGTCTGCGAGTTCTACTAATTTGCCAATAGAGTCAACTATGTTCTCATCCAGAAATATTTTCATTTTGAGAGACATATTTTGTCTCAATTGTTCAGCTAACATAAGTTCAGCAAGACCTTGAAATGTTTTTTCACATTTCGCAAGACTGGCCCACTTTATTAAGTAAGACATGAGCCTGTCTGAGTATTGAGCATATGACTCATTTTCTCCTATTCTAGACTCTCTAAACTTTCTATTATATGATTTTGCTGTCAATTCATACTTAGTCAACAGTGCATTTTTCAAGGCGTCATATGTGTCACCTTCCGTCGACGGCAATTTGTCGTAAACGTCATAGGTCTGTCCTCTTAATGATTGCACTAAGTGCCTTAACCATGACTCCTTAGGGGCGTTATGGGTTTCTGCAAGGTCTTCGAAGCGGCTAAGAAAGACGTCAATTGATTCTACTCTAGGATCAAAAGGGTCAGTGGTAAAGTAGTATGTACTACGGTTATTGTCAGATGGTGAATCATTTGATGAAAGGGAAGAAGGAGATAAAGAATTGGACATTCCAGTGCCTGCTAGTTCTGTTTGCCTAAGTTGAACTGCCTTATCTGCCTCAATTTGCGCTAGCTTAACATGTTTTTCTGCTTCTAACTCCAATTCCCTTTTTCTGTTTTCTTTCTCTATTTTTAATAACTCTGCCTCCCTGTACTCTGCCACCTGTTGTTTTATATATTCTAGAATTGCAGTTCCAGTAAGGCCTGCAACTTCAGCTTCCTCCCTAGCAATTTTCTTTATATTTACTATATCGGCCATTTTGTTTTTTAAATTATTGACTAATGGTTGACACTAGCACGTGTAATGGCTATGAGAGAATGTATGTAAGAGGCACTTACCCGACTGCACTTTATTGTCTCTTTATGAATTAACACACTCGCACAGATTATACACACTAAATTGTCAACAGAATGTCAGTTTATTACTGTCCTGTGGACTTCCGCTGTTCTGCGATGTCTAGTGTGGCTCCTAATTTGCGTGTGAATGTGGGTTGGCTGCTCACTACATCTGGTGCTGCTCCCAGGTTTGTCTGCTCTCGGGTTGGCGGCTACCGGTTGTCTACTTTTTGTGGTCTACTGCGGGTTGTCGAATCTCTCTCGGGTTGACGGTTACTGGTTGGCTACTTCGTATGGTCTGCTGCGGGTTGTCGAATTTCTCTGGGTTGACGGCTACTGGTTGTATACTTCGGCTGCTGTCGGTGGAAATGTGAGCCCCCAGTAAGATGACGAATGGTCTGTTGTATCAGTCTGGCGCTTACGGGTAAATATTCCGGCACGAGCTCCCAATTATGTGGCAATACAGTGTTATTTGCAAACATCTGTCGTCACATGTAAGTGTGAGTCATGGAGTCACACCCGTGGCTGGTTGTCAAGGGGTACGATAGACGTACAGACCCTTCATCAGTCTTACAAATTTATTTTTGTCCACTCTGCCTTTGGAATCTAGCGCTTGGCGTGGGGGGAAAATACCAGTGTCACAATCAAGCTGCTAGACTAATTGGCTTACAGCACACCGCGAATACACAACAATAGATATTTATGTATATCAACACACAAGTTTGAAGAAATAGTTTTACGTATAACACAAGTCTTTAATACTAGAAAATGTATGTATATATATCTGGATGAACTGGAAGAATTCAATAATAATGTAAACAATTCTATAAGGCGATAATGTCATACACAATGTTAACCATTGGTGAATATACTATGAAAACTTTCACTGCACAGTGAACGATATTAGTAATAATACGTGACTTCTGTATCACGGAGTAAACCACGTTTCTGTTCCACAGAACAAGCTCAACTAACTAAATCTGGGAAGATGGGGTCTTTAAATACACACGGGCAGTGAATTAATAGAACTAAATTAAACATGTGTCTAGAAGATAAATCTCTTTCTAAGGAAAGGGCGTGGGTATTTACCGAAGGGGTAGGGGAACAATTTACGGCTGAGACGTGTAGTATCACTATTAGCCTCCATTTTACAAGCAATAATTATCGGGAATTCCCAATGGGGCTTGTTAATGTATTTTTAAAGTAAATTAAAGCCATGGCATTGTTGTGGGCCAGAGGCGGAGAAATGGGGGGGGGGGGCTGAGGCAAGCGAGAATACAAAGAAGACACGACATTGATTTACATGCGAAATCCCTATTCTAGCGACAACAAGTGATTAACTCTAACCTATCTTCCTTCCATTCATATCATTCAACCCTAGACTACGTGCTAAAGGCAGTGCCGTCTCACATCCATTCTCCATGACACCACACGGCCATGTCAACCTTCCTACGCTTGGCTGGGAAATACTATCTCTCCTTTTGTTAGAGCGGCGCTGTATAGTTTCTTTTTTCCTAATTAGCGATTAAAATGGCCGGAACGATCCAACTGGCCGGGTCTTTGTTATAGCGTTGCCGAGTATTTTTAAGGTTAAAACGGCCGAGCCGAGCTACATTGTTACATATGGGATAAGGAAAGTGTCTTTGTCTTTATGTTTATCTGAGCATTGCAACATGTTGCTATTGTGTTGTATTTCTAAATTAGAGTTTAATGCCTTGTGTATTATTACTACTTTACTCAAATGCGGTAATACATCCTACTGTCTAGGCTTATAGTGTTTATTGCTTTAAAACCTTCAAGATTTGTTAACACTTCTAAAAATGTAAATCCATACATTATCATTCATTATGGGTAGCTTTAAAAAAAAATATTACGCTGCCACACTGTTAATTTGATGTGTCAGGTATGATTCATCTACGACGTCAAAAAAAAAAGAGGGGGGGGGGGTCGAACAGACGATTTCCCCATATTCGTAGCAGTTTGTTTATTTCAGTTTGATGTGACGTCATTCTGTGTGTCTTCTAGGGTCAGGGGCAGGATTTTCTTTTTCATAAGGGACCTGTGCAGTGCCCGAATCTGGCACACAGTAGGCTATTAATTCGTCACTATGGCGCCTGCTCGTTATGAGTTCAGAGTAGAGCCGTCTCTGATTATTATCGAGGGCAGATAGCGGAGAAGTCCAAATGGCTTTTTTCATTTACTCGGTTTTAGAGGTTGGGGTGATCGTTGCATTTGTAATGAATGGGTGGCGATGTGTCTGCTGGATCCTGTCCCGGTGTGTAACAAGCTACCCAGTGGGCAATAATTCGTGTTTGGAACGCTGAGGGGAGCGATGAGTGGGTATGCTCGTCTCGGTGTTCCATCGTGTATCGGTCTCTAAGTTGTCAAGCTCTATTGATTCGGCACGATTTTCTGTAAAAAAAAAATATCTTAAATTTAGAAGATATTAACGCGTCTATCTGTTCTAGCAAGATTACGATAGTTAGATTTGTCACACTTAGATAGCTCTATTCATTTAATCAGATTTGTCTTGAGTCTGACAGTAATTTGTATACAATATTTTTTTATCCGTATATGCGGAAAAAAAAGTTTTTTGACTTTGCAGTCAACTAGTAATTAACAATATAGGCCGTTTTTTAGTTGGTCATAAGTGTGCTTGGTCAGAGAAATGGAACTTCGAATCTCCTCCCCTCCCCCCAAAGTGCCTGGACAGGGTATCTAAACTACATGTGTACTCGCCTTTTTAATGTTCAATTACACTTCTAGCTCACAAACACTCTCAATCAAGTGACCTGATGGACTTCCCAATTCGCATGACCCTGTTAGGTGCTGCTCACTTGGACAAGAAGCCCTGGTCAGCCAAAGAAATATAAAAACAAAAGAAATATAAAAACAATATAATGTGATAGACATAAAACAAATAATATTGCGCCCCAAATGTATATTTTGTGATATTTTAACCCAATTTATAATTATATTATTAATTTTAAAATGCATTTTTTGATACATGGATAAAAATGTAATAGGCTATATAATAATAACTGAATCACAGCACACAAAAAAGTTTGGGAATGGCTGCTATATGCCTGCCTAGCTCAATTAGTAATACAAGCCAATAGACAGCAAATATTTAGTTACGTGCAAGTACTTTCTTTTTTTAATCACAAACAACATTAAAATGCAAAGCCCCCCCCCCCCTTTGCCTAATTCAAATATTAAACTGTGCATCATTAAAAGAAAACAACTAGATAAGCCTAACAAAAAAATAACAATACAAGTGTGTTCCCCCCCCCCCCCCCCCCGTAATTACCTTTTTTTCAGCCCTACTTACGTGTCATGATTGGGCATGGTGATTTATTAAGCTTACATCAGAATGAGGGTCTAAAAGCTTACAATACAAACTTTTCGGTCTAAAAATGCATAAACGTGCTAAAAAAAATTGTCTTTTTTCTTCCAGCGGTCGAAAATGGCAACGAACCATGAACAGTATATAAATATTATATTATTTTATTTGCCACATAGAAGGTATAATCCCCACACAATCTACTACCAAATCCAACGAGTTGTAGTTGTGGGTGTGTGAATGGCATTTGCATTCACACTGTCATAGCACACGCGTAAATATTATGTTTTATTAAATTGTGTATTCATTTATCATCTATTGATTTAAAGACCAAGTGAACAGGTTTCCGTGTCAATCGCGCAAACTATTTTAATGTGTGTATTTAGTATCCAAATGCTAAAAAAAATCATTTTTACAAAATATTAAACTCAAATTTCAAGTAATTAGCTCAATATTATCATTTAAATGTGTGTTTTTTGGGAGATGAAGTAAACAAATCTCGTAGCCATTCGAGATTTGCAATTTCTTGTCAACACACTGTCGTGACGTCACACAAAGGTGAAAAACTTAGTAGTGTACAGTTCTCTGACTCGGAACTAGTTTGTTGTTTTTTTGTTCGAAAATGGTTCGATACTGTGGTTTTTCACCAGGAATAAGTTTCTGTCAATGCCTGAAGAGAAAATTCGGTACAATCTGTTAGACCTATTATAGATTACTCCTTGGTGCAGTATCCAATATATTTCTATATAATGCATTTACCGGTAGCGGTTTAGATAAATCATCTACTAAATCTAAGCACTAAACCAACCAAAACAAGAGGAGCTGTACAGAAAATAGAGCATTTAAGTTTAAATTAAAGGTAAGTTTTTAAAATAGAAAAATATAGGCCTACTATCTATTAGTTTTAAGATTAGTATTTGATTAGGCCTAGGACTTTTATAAAGTTAAATAAGTTTTATAGCTTATTACTAACTAGGCTAACTAGTTATTATTACTTGTAACTTGTACTTACTTGTAGCCTACTACTTATAATTAGGCCTAAGCCTACTACTTTAAAATATTAAACTTTAAACATAGGCTATTTTATTTATTTGTAGGCCTACTGGTAGTATTTTTTTAAAAATTATGATTAGTACTAGACTACACTCCTACACACTACACAGTGACAGTAAGCCTAGTATTGAGTATTTATTATTAAACGTTAGGCCTAGTTTAAAAAAAAAATCAAGTTAGGCCATGTTATTATAATTATTATAGTATAAAAATTGGAGAAATTTTAACTAATAGCCCAATTATATTATATTAGATTTATAAAACTAAAATTTAATTTCAGGTTTTATCAGAAATGGATTTTTCTGGCGCCTCAGGCTCAAACTCAAGTCTGCCACTGCATGTATTAACGCTGCTGTACCAAGCAAAGCCTCGGTTACTAAAATGGTATGCTAAAATCAACAATAAATGATGTTAATGGAAAATACATTTAATTTTTTATTATAATATAGACCTATATATTTTATTATTAAATGCATTCTTGCTTTCCAGTAGGTAGGCCCTACACCACATTATATCAATAGCCAATAGTGAAAAAGCTTGGATGTGAATGGTACTTGTGTGCCTGTTGGGTGGTAGTAGTGTTTTAAAATGTTCAATGATTAATAATTCAAGCTTTTTTTTATATACAACACTAAAATTTAATTTCAGGTTTTATCAGAAATTGATTTTTCCCGAACCTTGGATTCAAGGCGGCCAATTGCACATATTATTAATACTGCTGTACAAAGCAAAATATTTTTATACTATTTACTGTCTAAATCAACTGTTAACTCAATTTTTATAAAAAGCTCTTCAGTTGGTCTTTAAGGCCATGAATTTTTATGATTCATTTTTAGTCACGTGACCGACCAAAAAATAAAAATAAAAAGCTACTGGCGCATGCGCATAATCGTTCATTCTTGCCCGATTGACTTAATTACTATCTAACCTATATTATTATATTATATAACTGTTTTGTTGCCTAGTGGTCCGTACTGTCTGCTGGAAACCGGTGTGTCGCAGGTTCTACACCAGCTTTCACCACCATTTTTTTTTAATTCAATTATAGTGAAACGAGATATTTTTAGTTCAATACGTGAATACCCTTCATTTATTCATGTGGGTGGACATAATTTCACTCAGAGTATCAAAGAAATAAAAATACGACTGTTACGCCTAATGTCTATTTCTTTAGAAAACGTGTTAAAAGTGTTATTCAAGCATCTTATAAACTCATTAGTAAACGACTTGACTTGCGCTACAATTATTACAATGAGCCATTCTGATTCATTTATGCATGTTGGTGTACATAACAATCTCATTCAAATTATCCATTCAAAGTATTAAACTAATAATAGGCCTAATACTATTAGATTTAGGCCTGATGCCCGTTTCTTTATAAATGTGTTAATATCAATACGCTCTACGCCTCTCGTTTGTACTTGTAGTTGGGTGGTCAAATAACAAGTCCGCGTGTCCGGCGGTCACGTGACGTGCTCGCCGGAAGAATATCTCCCGCAATATTTTGTCCGGTCGCCGGACGTATATCTCCCGCGCTATTGGTCTGGTCGCCGGACGTATAGACATTGCCTAGACAAGCAACGTTAGAATTTGTTTTTATAATAGAAACAGATATGATGGGAAACGGAAGCGTCTAGAGTCTAGAGTCTAGTCTAGGTATTTTCTGAAATAAGATTGTTGATTGTTTCCTAAACCCCCATAAGGGGGTTGTCAACATAAGTAGATCCTAGTTCGTGTCCGTTGTTTTCACATAATAGGTATAGAACAGAATGCACAATCCCTATATGCACAGTCACTAAAAGTGAAGCTCGGCTTCCGCCATTTTCTTTTGATTCAAGGCAGCGGTCACTAAAAACGCTACTATAGTCAAATGAGAAGGGCCTCATTTATTTCTGATATCTACTCTTAGCAAGATTAGAACTAAAGCAAGGCTACTAATATTAAGTAATATGAGGTTACAACTTTCGGTTGTTTATCCTTTACGAGGTCAGAAAAGCCATGTAGTTTGACATGCTTATTTGTACGATAATCAATCGTTTTCGCATCATTTTGAAGTTTATTACACAGCAGCCTTTGTACCTTTTGCCTGAAACATTAGCTTTGGGTGTTCGAAATTGTAGATTTGATGAAAACGACATTGTAAATAAGCATAAATATATTGTGAATTATTGTGTAACCAGGACCTCTGCGTTTAAACAGTATGACGTCGGTATTACTTCCGGAAACAGAAAAAAAATGCGATTGCGCATTCTGTTCTATATTTATTCGGTGGTTGTGTTGCTTGTACATTCCGACAGCCTTGAAGTGTGGAAGCGGGGAGTGTGTGTGTGGGGGGGGGGGGGGGGGGAGTGCGTGACAACTTCGAGTACAAAAAGAAAAAAAAAAGAGTTAGCAACGGACTTCCCAGTCAGGTCGGAAACTCTCAAAGCTTATTGGTCAGCTGAGTCGAACTGATCCCCGCCTATTTTCACCGCCACCCTCGCGTGCTAGGTCGGTCGTGGGTATTTCCGTTGGCCAATAATATTGGACGTTGGATTGGCAAAAAGGGGAGGGAATTAAAAAAAAGTTGGGGGGGGGGGGGGGAGGTGGCAGGGGGGGGGACAAAACGGCACCGGTAAAAGTTCATGCCAGGAAACAATTTCAACTAACTGTGTTGCGTTTTCTATTTAAATGTATAATATTGAAAATAAAAAACTTTTCTCTCTCCATCCTAGCCATGAGTTCATGAGTCATTACCGTCATCATCTCACTCCCTCCCCTCTCTCTCTCTCTCAGCCCTCTGCATCCGCATTTTCGCCACGCTCTACTTTCCGATTTCCCGCCCTTCATAATCTGCTTCTACTACTATCTTTTCTTTCCTTCTGTCCTTTCACTCTCCCCCCTCCCCCCCCCCTCCTACCACCTTGCCTTCAATCTTCTTGCTTGGCCTCTCACTCGCTCACAGTTCCCTCCCCTCCTCTAAATTGATTCAGTAATAAATGACAGGAGGTGGCGGGTGAGAGGAGGAGATATCCAGCAATCCGGTGTCAATTAAAAGAAAAGATCACGCCACGCAGACAACAGCATTCCTGTATATTTTTAGAAACGATTTTGTAAAAAAAAAAAAACATTTTAGAAAATATTGTGGACAGGATGTGCCTTTTGAATTATTCCAAAACACAGACACACATATGTACGCAAACAAACGTACACACGTAGTTGACAGGCATGGTGTGTAGTTCTTATTTAGAGTGTTACTGTCTCTAATGTAAGCTAATGGTAGAAGTACCGTAGTAGTAGGCCTAAAGTTACACACAGGCCTTTTACAACGGTATCACTTGTTGCCTATTTCTTTCGCTAAGCAGTAAGGCCTATCAAAATCCTTTTAATGTGATGTAACTTAATCAGATTAAAGAGGACTGCGTTCAAATAAAATCCATCTAAGCTTACAGCTCAAGGTGCCAAGCGTAAAAAGAAAAACATTTGCAGCTCGCTCCTACAGCGTCGTCGCTCCTCTGTGGTGGAATGAATTTCCGAACATAATTAAAAACAAGCTGACAATATAGACATTTTTAAAACAAAACTAAAAACACACTTTTTCAATTTATTTTAATAACAGTTGGTAGCGCATTCGAAGACTTTGTTATGAAAAGCGCTATATAAATATGTAATTTGTAATACTGTAAGTTAAAAAAAAAAGTAGACCTATCACTCAAACCAATCTGAACTACTTGACAGATCAAGCAGCTTACTGATTGTACCTTTTTTCGACAGTCGAGGCCGCTGCCACTAGGCAACTTATATAGACCTAAACTTATGATCTCATATTGTATCGCTGCCCCCCTCCCCCTTACAACGTCTTTAAAGGGTTTATGTTCTTATGCTGAACAACTAACTGCCTTGTACATCTATATATAAAAAAAAGATCGTGTTTGTGTCCCCACGGATCCCCATTGGTCAAAACACGTGAGTTTGTGTCACTGACTTATTTAGGCCTAGGCCTATATACTGTCTAACAATTTGTCATATCGGACATGTGTCTTCGCTAGCTCAGTGGTTAACGTAGCAGACTGCTATGCGGCGACCCGGGTTCGATTCTTCAGTTAGACTATACCTTTTTTTTCTACAATTTTTCTTTCAAACTTTTAAAAGCAAAAGACATTGTTAATCTACGGCAATTTAGATTTTTGTTAAATAAAAAGACTTGCCTATGTTTTTACCCGATTACAATATTTATTTTAAATTACTTTCCTAAAAGTCTTCAGTAAAAAAAAATAATAATTTAAATATTAGATTTTTAAATTGTAGTTTATAAATATTTATATGCACCTTATACAGTCCTGTTTTTTTTTCACCCGGGCAACGCCGGGCAATGTAGCTTGTATTTAATAAAGTAGATGCAATCGCAGCTTATCTCTTTAGTACACCGTGTACTGTAGCCTTCTACATTTGTCTATTCACATTTTTATATAATCAACCTATCTATGCTGTTGATAGAGTAGGATACATGATAATCAATTGTTATGGCCGTTTATATTACGCGGTTAACGCTGATTTAACGTTTCCACAAAATCGTTCCACCCGGCTGAGGGAGAGAGTGGGGGTGAACTCGTATATATTTATTTCTTTTCACATAATAACTAAACTAAACCACCTTTTATGGCAAGCCTTTATAGAATGCCAAAAAAAAAAAAATGAAAATACGGGAGTCCACCCTCTACCCTTCTCTCCACAAGCCACATCAAATTCGAAGGCATACAACAACAACAAATAAACGTTGACATAGTAAAAAAAAAAAAGTGGCATTGTGCCGTCCAACTCTTACCTCGGCCCTGGCGACACAAGTCATTGATCAAGCATGTTACAATGTGCAGAAAAAAACAACCAACAACAAACAAATCATAAGCTAGCAAAGCGTGGTGTTATCTCTTGTGTGTTGAGGTGGAGGTGGGGGAGTGGGGTGGGTACAGATAGATTCCGTTGCGGTGTAGAACAGCTGTGAAGTCTCTCTATAAACAACCGGTAATTCACTAAGAACCAGCAGCGCGCGAATGGAAAAAAAAACAACAACTTACAATAACAAAAGATGTTCTAGAAATAGAACAAATCATTTTATGACCTTATAAGGAAACGTGCCATATTAGGCAATGATTATGCAATAGCGTATGTGTGTTTCAGACTGTGGGGTTGGGACCGGGAGGGTTAAGAAAAGAGAAGAAAAAAATGGGTGGGGATATTCATGCACGATCGATTATGATTATGTTAAAAGAAGAAGAGAAAAGAAAAAGAAAGAAATGTCCTTGTAAAATAATAATATCAATAGACATGGCGGGAACGATTAGGTGGAGATTCCACACGGCGATTGTGTTGTCTTAATTAATACATACCGTAGCTTTGCACGTTTTCCTTTTAATCGACTTGCTTGCAAACTAAAAATGTACACAACATTCAGTACACCGGAACTCTTTAATTCTAATGATGTAGCTTGATTACATCTATATATTGAATGATTACATCTATATATTGAATGATTACATCTATATATTGAATGATTACATCTATATATTGAATGATTAGGCCTACATCTATATATTGAATGATTAGGCCTACATCTATATATTGAATGACTACATCTATATATTGAATGTGTAGCCTACTGTTTTTTTTTAAATATAATTATAAAAGTACAATTACACTTTTATTTACAGTATATGGTGTATGGCTAAGCCTCCCCCCCCCCCCCCCAACGTTTAGGTTAAAAAATGTATACAGTTTTTTTTTAAACAAAATAGGTACTAAATTAGTAAAATGTTTGACACTCAAAAGCTTAGTCGACCCTCCCTTTTCCTCATGATTTCCCGTCAACCCAGGTCGGGTATGGGCATGGGTCGCCAATCACAGATTGACTGAGTGAATCACTGAGTGACATTATTATTTCTAGTTTTACCAGCTGTAACCCATTTTTGTGGTGCCTCAAGGTCGCGTCGCCAGGTATTTCTTGGGCTTTTCGGACCGCCTTTGGGGTTCCACTACAGTACCTGTTTATGTGACATTGGCTGGCGGTTTGTGTAAGGTGTGCTCTATCGGAAACTCTATCCATCGCCATCTCCTCTTTCTGATGTCTTCTTCAATAGGAAGTTGGCAGGTTCTTTGCAAAAGACTCAAAGCTTAGTCCGGCTCAATGCTTAGACTGGATAAGTTTTCAAGACACACCTTGACATTGTTGAAGTCATTTTTTTGAGTCAATAATTATGCAGGCTTTGAAATTAACCAAAATTTTGGTTTTGAAACTTCCATTAGAAAAATTTTATCTTTTTTTTTTACTGGCATAAACATATACACAAACATGTCGTATGCACACAATTTTTAGGCCTACTCTATGTGTATAGACTATAGTGTATGTGTGTGAGTGTGTGAGAGATAATGTTTATTCTCTAATCTTCAATAAGATACTCTGAACAGGACATTAGGCCATGAGGCTAATGCGGGTTTTAAGTTTTAAGCGAGTCTATTCTTGTCTTTTCGATAGGGGGGGGAGGGTAAATGACGTCATGTTGGCTGCCTTTCTAGTTCAAGGCCACCTATTCAACCTTGTTGTTTATGACGTCAAATTGTTTCAAAAGAAAAAAAAAGATTTACAAAACAAAACAAGGGTGGTGCGGCCATGTGTGTGTTGATTCGAAGAAAAAAGAAGGTAGCTTAGGTAAATAGGACATCCTGTTCTTTTCTTTACACGGCGTCTCGCTGTGATCTATGCCAATACAGATTCTAAAGAAAACTTCCACTTAATTGCATTTTTAAAAAGTATTTTAAACTATTTAAAGAGATGTAGTTACCACCCGCCCTTCTCATTTCACCATTGAAAGCATTTTATGTATAAACCCTTCCCCCCCCCCTACTTTTTTTTTCGTCTTGGTAAAGTCTATTAGACAAAATGGTTGGAAACAATCTCGTAAGGGCGAAATGTGAATTTGGTCTTCGGTAACAAACTGTTAGTCTGGGGCTTTTAATTCAGGGAAAGGTTAAGATTTGTGGTCATGTTTTAGATCGGGGTTAGGTGAAAGGCTTGTATGGGAAAAAATAGATAAGTGGGGGAGGGGGGGTTATAATAGGTTTCCTTAGGTCAAGAATTAAGTCTAGGAGTAAAAGTTAGTTGTTTTTTTACTATTCAAAAGTTAACTCTTCTGGTTTTTGTATTTTATAATGGCACTATAAATCTTACACATTTATTAAGGCAGATATCGCGGTGGCCAACAGTCTTGGTAAAACTATTCATGTTTAAAACTGTTTTCTTTATAAATTGATTTTGTTGCTTTTTCTGATTGTTTTTTTCAGCTGTGTTTTTTTTGTTTGCCCGAATTGGTTTGAAGGAATAGAGTATAGACTAATGACCCAGTGGTCTAGTTAAGACCACAATTTAAAAAAAATGTTAAAAAAAAAAAGACTTCATAAACAAAATATTTAAAAAAAAACATTTATACAAGGACCCCCACAAGGGTGAGTAGGGGTACGCTAGAGTAAGCGTACATTTCAATGTGTTGATTATTCTTAATCATGGCCGGCGTTTGCTTAATACGAGCACGTTTTAGTTCAGTGACGTAAGCATAAAATAAATTTCCTTAGAAATTTCTGGGGCACTATGAGCATTATAGACATAACATTCTGAGATAATTGCCAATTGTGGCGATTTCTGAACAGCGGCGGTAATTACGGTACACCATAGGCATAGGTTACACTATGCGGGCCATACAAACTGCAATTGACGTATGGTTGGAGCTTAATCAGACCTGGAAAGTGATATATTTTTGGGTTGTTGTTTTTTTTAAAAGTGAATTCGCAGTCTCACACCCTGATTCAGTGACTAGCACTCAATTTATATCCCAAGGTATCCCGATAAACTCGCTATGCACCTACATTTCTGTGAGGGGGAATTCCCATATAGTCAATAAAGGGGAGGGGTCTATTTCCGTTTCAGGTGACAATGCCAGGTCTTCACAACAGTGGCGTCTGGCCTAAATACATCATATAGACAATGGGATACAGTGTGGTCCTTTCAGTGGTTACAGTAATTATTGTAAACTTCCTTGGAAGCGGCGGATTAGGCGTTGCGGATAATTGCTCATTTTCCTTTCAGTTAGCGAGTTAGCTATTTACGGAGGGCGGTAGGTTGACTTTAGATATAGCCACCTGTGTGGGCTCACAATAAAATATCCAGCCGTAGCTTGGACACGGATAAATGGGCGAGTTATAATAGTCTCCCCTGTGTTTCGGAGGGCGGGGACAGCAGGTAGCTGCCCGGGGCTGAGTGCGATTTGGTGCGGGGGGTGATACGAAGTTAATTATTGTTCTTGTCCTAACATGCGGTGCCCTTGGTCGTCCGCCTCCGAGTGTACTCGATTAGTTACAGGGTCAGCGATAACATATTTACTAGTTTGCTTGGTCCTAAAACATTCCTTACCTAAACCAAAACAACATATAATTCTTCCCCACCGATTTGAACTTACAACCTGGCTATAAGGCTGCCCATTTGCTTCCACCGTGTTCATTACACTGGGCTATGGTAGGCCACTTGGTAAGGGGTTTGGCCCGATTAACAGGTGCCAATATTGTTTTTTTTAAAGACCCGTTACGTGACCTTATTATCTCATATTTTACTTTTGTGATCACTTATAGTTTATAGACATGAGGTTTCTCTAGCGTAGTGGTTAGCCTTTTCGACTTCATTGTAAGGATTTTAGGACTTGATTATGAGTCGAGGATTGTATTATGACTAATGAGTGTATTATAATCTGTAGTGTTTAACAAACTGGTAGGTCTACTACTGGATGTTGTTAATTCGAATCGAATTTTTTTTTATGTAGGCCTAGCTCCATAAGCAACTCGAGGGATGGGTGGGGGGCGGGGGTTCTTTTATCTATTTTTTGTTCCAGACACAGTTTACAGCCAAATAAAAATGTATAAAGTAATAGGCCTACACTACTCAACTCATAATCAAGCAGAGAAAACAAAAAGGGGAATGGGCGGAGCCAGTGCTGCTTATTCCTCCTCCCTCTTACAACGGTAGAGTAGTGCAGTACAAGGCGTGGCTTACAAACATTCCTGTCTCGCTCTCATTTTTTTTCTCTAGTGTTCTTCTCGTCTTCCGTGACCTTTGTCTTACTTTGCTTTCCAGCCCCATCTGTAGCCACCCACCACACCGTTGATCCCCCCCCCATCCTCTTTCATTCTATCCTACTTCCGTTCACCATCGCTCTATACAAAATTCAAAGATACACTCAACAATTTACTTTGTCAATGACTCTTTCAGGCGCTGGTAGGCCTATAAGCATATAAGCTCAAGATAATAATATTGTCTCAAATCACAAACAGGCCTACTATTTTAACTCAGACACCTATTAGTAACTATTTATTTATGTTGGTGGATACATATTGTAGAATCTTTTAATTGGATTGAAGTGAATAAAAGTGTAGTTGATAAATAGCTGCATCGCCTCGAAGCACATGAAGTTCAAGTGAAACCCACTAAGGTGGCAATTTTTAAATGATGTATTCTTGAACATTTAAAGGGGCCTCTGTTTTTTTTTACGTAGGCTACCTCTTATTTAGGATGAGTACCTCTCTCTATTCACTACCTCCTATTTAGACCAAACCTATCTCTCTATTCTCTACCTCCTATTTAGACCAAACCTACCTCTCTCTATTCACTACCTCCTATTTAGACCAAACCTATCTCTCTATTCTCTACCTCCTATTTAGGATGAGTACCTCTCTCTATTCTCTACCTCCTATTTAGACCAAACCTACCTCTCTCTATTCTCTACCTCCTATTTAGGATGAGTACCTCTCTCTATTCTCTACCTCCTATTTAGACCAAACCTACCTCTCTCTGTTCACTACCTCCTATTTAGACCAAACCTATCTCTCTATTCTCTACCTCCTATTTAGTATGAGTACCTCTCTCTATTCTCTACCTCCTTTTTAGACCAAACCTACCTCTCTATTTTCTACCTCCTATTTAGACTAAACCTATCTCTCTCTCATTCTCTACCTCCTATTTAGACCAAACCTATCTCTCTCTATTCTCTACCTCCTATTTAGACCAAACCTATCTCTCTCTCATTTCTCTACCTCCTATTTAGACCAAACATATCTCACTCTATTCTCTACCTCCTATTTAGACCAAACCTATCTCTCTCTATTTTCTACCTCCTATTTAGACCAAACCTATCTCTCTCTCTCATTTCTCTACCTCCTATTTAGACCAAACCTATCTCTCTCTCATTTCTCTACCTCCTATTTAGACCAAACCTATCTCTCTCTATTCTCTACCTCCTATTTAGACCAAACCTATCTCTCTCTATTTTCTACCTCCTATTTAGACCAAACCTATCTCTCTCTCATTTCTCTACCTCCTATTTAGACCAAACCTATCTCTCTCTATTCTCTACCTCCTATTTAGACCAAACCTATCTCTCTCTCATTTCTCTACCTCCTATTTAGACCAAACCTATCTCTCTCTATTCTCTACCTCCTATTTAGACCAAACCTATCTCTCTCTATTTTCTACCTCCTATTTAGACCAAACCTATCTCTCTCTCATTTCTCTACCTCCTATTTAGACCAAACCTATCGCTCTCTATTCTCTACCTCCTATTTAGACCAAACCTATCTCTCTCTATTTTCTACCTCCTATTTAGACCAAACCTACCTCTCTCTATTCACTACCTCCTATTTAGACCAAACCTACCTCTCTCTATTCTCTACCTCCTATTTAGGATGAGTACCTCTCTCTATTTTCTACCTCCTATTTAGACCAAACCTATCTCTCTCTCATTTCTCTACCTCCTATTTAGACCAAACCTACATCTCTCTATTCTCTACCTCCTATTTAGGATGAGTACCTCTCTCTATTCTCTACCTCCTATTTAGACCAAACCTACCTCTCTCTATTCTCTACCTCCTATTTAGGATGAGTACCTCTCTCTATTCTCTACCTCCTATTTAGACCAAACCTATCTCTCTCTATTTTCTACCTCCTATTTAGACCAAACCTACCTCTCTTTATTCACTACCTCCTATTTAGACCAAACCTACATCTCTCTATTCTCTACCTCCTATTTAGGATGAGTACCTCTCTCTATTTTCTACCTCCTATTTAGACCAAACCTATCTCTCTCTCATTTCTCTACCTCCTATTTAGACCAAACCTATCTCTCTCTCATTTCTCTACCTCCTATTTAGACCAAACCTATCTCTCTCTATTCCCTACCTCCTATTTAGACCAAACCTATCTCTCTCTATTTTCTACCTCCTATTTAGACCAAACCTATCTCTCTCTCATTTCTCTACCTCCTATTTAGACCAAAACTATCTCTCTCTATTCTCTACCTCCTATTTAGACCAAACCTATCTCTCTCTATTTTCTACCTCCTATTTAGACCAAACCTACCTCTCTCTATTCACTACCTCCTATTTAGACTAAACCTACCTCTCTCTATTCTCTACCTCCTATTTAGGATGAGTACCTCTCTCTATTTTCTACCTCCTATTTAGACCAAACCTATCTCTCTCTCATTTCTCTACCTCCTATTTAGACTAAACCTACATCTCTCTATTCTCTACCTCCTATTTAGTATGAGTACCTCTCTCTATTCTCTACCTCCTATTTAGACCAAACCTACCTCTCTCTATTCTCTACCTCCTATTTAGGATGAGTACCTCTCTCTATTCTCTACCTCCTATTTAGACCAAACCTATCTCTCTCTATTTTCTACCTCCTATTTAGACCAAACCTACCTCTCTCTATTCACTACCTCCTATTTAGACCAAACCTACATCTCTCTATTCTCTACCTCCTATTTAGGATGAGTACCTCTCTCTATTTTCTACCTCCTATTTAGACCAAACCTATCTCTCTCTTATTTCTCTACCTCCTATTTAGACCAAACCGATCTCTCTCTCATTTCTCTACCTCCTATTTAGACCAAATTACCTCTCTCTATTCTCTACCTCCTATTTAGGATGAGTACCTCTCTCTATTCTCTACCTCCTATTTAGACCAAACCTATCTCTCTCTATTTTCTACCTCCTATTTAGACCAAACCTACCTCTCTCTATTCACTACCTCCTATTTAGACCAAACCTACATCTCTCTATTCTCTACCTCCTATTTAGGATGAGTACCTCTCTCTATTTTCTACCTCCTATTTAGACCAAACCTATCTCTCTCTCATTTCTCTACCTCCTATTTAGACCAAACCTATCTCTCTCTAATTTCTCTACCTCCTATTTAGACCAAACCTATCTCTCTTTTCTCTACCTCCTATTTAGAGATGAGTACCTCTCTCTATTTTCTACCTCCTATTTAGGATGAGTACCTCTCTCTATTCTCTACCTCCTATTTAGGATGAGTACCTCTCTCTATTCTTTACCTCCTATTTAGACCAAACCTACATCTCTCTATTCTCTACCTCCTATTTAGACCAAATCTATCTCTCTCTATTTTCTACCTCCTATTTAGACCAAACCTATCTCTCTCTATTTTCTACCTCCTATTTAGACCAAACCTACCTCTCTTTATTCACTACCTCCTATTTAGACCAAACCTACATCTCTCTATTCTCTACCTCCTATTTAGGATGAGTACCTCTCTCTATTTTCTACCTCCTATTTAGACCAAACCTATCTCTCTCTCATTTCTCTACCTCCTATTTAGACCAAACCTATCTCTCTCTTATTTCTCTACCTCCTATTTAGACCAAACCTATCTCTCTCTATTCTCTACCTCCTATTTAGACCAAACCTATCTCTCTCTATTTTCTACCTCCTATTTAGACCAAACCTATCTCTCTCTCATTTCTATACCTCCTATTTAGACCAAAACTATCTCTCTCTATTCTCTACCTCCTATTTAGACCAAACCTATCTCTCTCTATTTTCTACCTCCTATTTAGACCAAACCTACCTCTCTCTATTCACTACCTCCTATTTAGACCAAACCTACATCTCTCTATTCTCTACCTCCTATTTAGGATGAGTACCTCTCTCTATTTTCTACCTCCTATTTAGACCAAACCTATCTCTCTCTTATTTCTCTACCTCATATTTAGACCAAACCTATCTCTCTCTCATTTCTCTACCTCCTATTTAGACCAAACCTACCTCTCTCTATTCTCTACCTCCTATTTAGGATGAGTACCTCTCTCTATTCTCTACCTCCTATTTAGACCAAACCTATCTCTCTCTATTTTCTACCTCCTATTTAGACCAAACCTACCTCTCTCTATTCACTACCTCCTATTTAGACCTAACCTACATCTCTCTATTCTCTACCTCCTATTTAGGATGAGTACCTCTCTCTATTTTCTACCTCCTATTTAGACCAAACCTATCTCTCTCTCATTTCTCTACCTCCTATTTAGACCAAACCTATCTCTCTCTCATTTCTCTACCTCCTATTTAGACCAAACCTACCTCTCTCTATTCTCTACCTCCTATTTAGGATGAGTACCTCTCTCTATTCTCTACCTCCTATTTAGACCAAACCTACCTCTCTCTATTCTCTACCTCCTATTTAGGATGAGTACCTCTCTCTATTCTCTACCTCCTATTTAGACCAAACCTATCTCTCTCTATTTTCTACCTCCTATTTAGACCAAACCTACCTCTCTTTATTCACTACCTCCTATTTAGACCAAACCTACATCTCTCTATTCTCTACCTCCTATTTAGGATGAGTACCTCTCTCTATTTTCTACCTCCTATTTAGACCAAACCTATCTCTCTCTCATTTCTCTACCTCCTATTTAGACCAAACCTATCTCTCTCTCATTTCTCTACCTCCTATTTAGACCAAACCTATCTCTCTCTATTCTCTACCTCCTATTTAGACCAAGCCTATCTCTCTCTATTTTCTACCTCCTATTTAGACCAAACCTATCTCTCTCTCATTTCTCTACCTCCTATTTAGACCAAAACTATCTCTCTCTATTCTCTACCTCCTATTTAGACCAAACCTATCTCTCTCTATTTTCTACCTCCTATTTAGACCAAACCTACCTCTCTCTATTCACTACCTCCTATTTAGACTAAACCTACCTCTCTCTATTCTCTACCTCCTATTTAGGATGAGTACCTCTCTCTATTTTCTACCTCCTATTTAGACCAAACCTATCTCTCTCTTATTTCTCTACCTCCTATTTAGACCAAACCGATCTCTCTCTCATTTCTCTACCTCCTATTTAGACCAAATTACCTCTCTCTATTCTCTACCTCCTATTTAGGATGAGTACCTCTCTCTATTCTCTACCTCCTATTTAGACCAAACCTATCTCTCTCTATTTTCTACCTCCTATTTAGACCAAACCTACCTCTCTCTATTCACTACCTCCTATTTAGACCAAACCTACATCTCTCTATTCTCTACCTCCTATTTAGGATGAGTACCTCTCTCTATTTTCTACCTCCTATTTAGACCAAACCTATCTCTCTCTCATTTCTCTACCTCCTATTTAGACCAAACCTATCTCTCTCTAATTTCTCTACCTCCTATTTAGACCAAACCTATCTCTCTTTTCTCTACCTCCTATTTAGAGATGAGTACCTCTCTCTATTTTCTACCTCCTATTTAGGATGAGTACCTCTCTCTATTCTCTACCTCCTATTTAGGATGAGTACCTCTCTCTATTCTTTACCTCCTATTTAGACCAAACCTACATCTCTCTATTCTCTACCTCCTATTTAGACCAAATCTATCTCTCTCTATTTTCTACCTCCTATTTAGACCAAACCTATCTCTCTCTATTTTCTACCTCCTATTTAGACCAAACCTACCTCTCTTTATTCACTACCTCCTATTTAGACCAAACCTACATCTCTCTATTCTCTACCTCCTATTTAGGATGAGTACCTCTCTCTATTTTCTACCTCCTATTTAGACCAAACCTATCTCTCTCTCATTTCTCTACCTCCTATTTAGACCAAACCTATCTCTCTCTTATTTCTCTACCTCCTTTTTAGACCAAACCTATCTCTCTCTATTCTCTACCTCCTATTTAGACCAAACCTATCTCTCTCTATTTTCTACCTCCTATTTAGACCAAACCTATCTCTCTCTCATTTCTATACCTCCTATTTAGACCAAAACTATCTCTCTCTATTCTCTACCTCCTATTTAGACCAAACCTATCTCTCTCTATTTTCTACCTCCTATTTAGACCAAACCTACCTCTCTCTATTCACTACCTCCTATTTAGACCAAACCTACATCTCTCTATTCTCTACCTCCTATTTAGGATGAGTACCTCTCTCTATTTTCTACCTCCTATTTAGACCAAACCTATCTCTCTCTTATTTCTCTACCTCCTATTTAGACCAAACCTATCTCTCTCTCATTTCTCTACCTCCTATTTAGACCAAACCTACCTCTCTCTATTCTCTACCTCCTATTTAGGATGAGTACCTCTCTCTATTCTCTACCTCCTATTTAGACCAAACCTATCTCTCTCTATTTTCTACCTCCTATTTAGACCAAACCTACCTCTCTCTATTCACTACCTCCTATTTAGACCTAACCTACATCTCTCTATTCTCTACCTCCTATTTAGGATGAGTACCTCTCTCTATTTTCTACCTCCTATTTAGACCAAACCTATCTCTCTCTCATTTCTCTACCTCCTATTTAGACCAAACCTATCTCTCTCTCATTTCTCTACCTCCTATTTAGACCAAACCTACCTCTCTCTATTCTCTACCTCCTATTTAGGATGAGTACCTCTCTCTATTCTCTACCTCCTATTTAGACCAAACCTACCTCTCTCTATTCTCTACCTCCTATTTAGGATGAGTACCTCTCTCTATTCTCTACCTCCTATTTAGACCAAACCTATCTCTCTCTATTTTCTACCTCCTATTTAGACCAAACCTACCTCTCTTTATTCACTACCTCCTATTTAGACCAAACCTACATCTCTCTATTCTCTACCTCCTATTTAGGATGAGTACCTCTCTCTATTTTCTACCTCCTATTTAGACCAAACCTATCTCTCTCTCATTTCTCTACCTCCTATTTAGACCAAACCTATCTCTCTCTCATTTCTCTACCTCCTATTTAGACCAAACCTATCTCTCTCTATTCTCTACCTCCTATTTAGACCAAGCCTATCTCTCTCTATTTTCTACCTCCTATTTAGACCAAACCTATCTCTCTCTCATTTCTCTACCTCCTATTTAGACCAAAACTATCTCTCTCTATTCCTTACCTCCTATTTAGACCAAACCTATCTCTCTCTATTTTCTACCTCCTATTTAGACCAAACCTACCTCTCTCTATTCACTACCTCCTATTTAGACTAAACCTACCTCTCTCTATTCTCTACCTCCTATTTAGGATGAGTACCTCTCTCTATTTTCTACCTCCTATTTAGACCAAACCTATCTCTCTCTATTTTCTACCTCCTATTTAGACCAAACCTACCTCTCTCTATTCACTACCTCCTATTTAGACCAAACCTACATCTCTCTATTCTCTACCTCCTATTTAGGATGAGTACCTCTCTCTATTTTCTACCTCCTATTTAGACCAAACCTATCTCTCTCTTATTTCTCTACCTCCTATTTAGACCAAACCTATCTCTCTCTCATTTCTCTACCTCCTATTTAGACCAAACCTACCTCTCTCTATTCTCTACCTCCTATTTAGGATGAGTACCTCTCTCTATTCTCTACCTCCTATTTAGACCAAACCTATCTCTCTCTATTTTCTACCTCCTATTTAGACCAAACCTACCTCTCTCTATTCACTACCTTTTATTTAGACCAAACCTACATCTCTCTATTCTCTACCTCCTATTTAGGATGAGTACCTCTCTCTATTTTCTACCTCCTATTTAGACCAAACCTATCTCTCTCTCATTTCTCTAACTCCTATTTAGACCAAACCTATCTCTCTCTCATTTCTCTACCTCCTATTTAGACCAAACCTATCTCTCTATTCTCTACCTCCTATTTAGAGATGAGTACCTCTCTCTATTTTCTACCTCCTATTTAGGATGAGTACCTCTCTCTATTCTCTACCTCCTATTTAGGATGAGTACCTCTCTCTATTCTTTACCTCCTATTTAGACCAAACCTACATCTCTCTATTCTCTACCTCCTATTTAGACCAAACCTATCTCTCTCTATTTTCTACCTCTTATTTAGACCAAACCTATCTCTCTCTATTTTCTACCTCCTATTTAGACCAAACCTACCTCTCTTTATTCACTACCTCCTATTTAGACCAAACCTACATCTCTCTATTCTCTACCTCCTATTTAGGATGAGTACCTCTCTCTATTTTCTACTTCCTATTTAGACCAAACCTATCTCTCTCTCATTTCTCTATCACCTATTTAGACCAAACCTATCTCTCTCTATTCTCTACCTCCTATTTAGACCAAACCTATCTCTCTCTCATTTCTCTACCTCCTATTTAGACCAAACCTACCTCTCTCTATTCTCTACCTCCTATTTAGGATGAGTACCTCTCTCTATTCTCTACCTCCTATTTAGACCAAACCTATCTCTCTCTATTTTCTACCTCCTATTTAGACCAAACCTACCTCTCTTTATTCACTACCTCCTATTTAGACCAAACCTACATCTCTCTATTCTCTACCTCCTATTTAGGATGAGTACCTCTCTCTATTTTCTACCTCCTATTTAGACCAAACCTATCTCTCTCTCATTTCTCTACCTCCTATTTAGACCAAACCTATCTCTCTCTCATTTCTCTACCTCCTATTTAGACCAAACCTATCTCTCTCTATTCTCTACCTCCTATTTAGACCAAACCTATCTCTCTCTATTTTCTACCTCCTATTTAGACCAAACCTATCTCTCTCTCATTTCTCTACCTCCTATTTAGACCAAACCTATCTCTCTTTTCTCTACCTCCTATTTAGAGATGAGTACCTCTCTCTATTTTCTACCTCCTATTTAGGATGAGTACCTCTCTCTATTCTCTACCTCCTATTTAGGATGAGTACCTCTCTCTATTCTTTACCTCCTATTTAGACCAAACCTACATCTCTCTATTCTCTACCTCCTATTTAGACCAAATCTATCTCTCTCTATTTTCTACCTCCTATTTAGACCAAACCTATCTCTCTCTATTTTCTACCTCCTATTTAGACCAAACCTACCTCTCTTTATTCACTACCTCCTATTTAGACCAAACCTACATCTCTCTATTCTCTACCTCCTATTTAGGATGAGTACCTCTCTCTATTTTCTACCTCCTATTTAGACCAAACCTATCTCTCTCTCATTTCTCTACCTCCTATTTAGACCAAACCTATCTCTCTCTTATTTCTCTACCTCCTTTTTAGACCAAACCTATCTCTCTCTATTCTCTACCTCCTATTTAGACCAAACCTATCTCTCTCTATTTTCTACCTCCTATTTAGACCAAACCTATCTCTCTCTCATTTCTATACCTCCTATTTAGACCAAAACTATCTCTCTCTATTCTCTACCTCCTATTTAGACCAAACCTATCTCTCTCTATTTTCTACCTCCTATTTAGACCAAACCTACCTCTCTCTATTCACTACCTCCTATTTAGACCAAACCTACATCTCTCTATTCTCTACCTCCTATTTAGGATGAGTACCTCTCTCTATTTTCTACCTCCTATTTAGACCAAACCTATCTCTCTCTTATTTCTCTACCTCCTATTTAGACCAAACCTATCTCTCTCTCATTTCTCTACCTCCTATTTAGACCAAACCTACATCTCTCTATTCTCTACCTCCTATTTAGGATGAGTACCTCTCTCTATTCTCTACCTCCTATTTAGACCAAACCTATCTCTCTCTATTTTCTACCTCCTATTTAGACCAAACCTACCTCTCTCTATTCACTACCTCCTATTTAGACCTAACCTACATCTCTCTATTCTCTACCTCCTATTTAGGATGAGTACCTCTCTCTATTTTCTACCTCCTATTTAGACCAAACCTATCTCTCTCTCATTTCTCTACCTCCTATTTAGACCAAACCTATCTCTCTCTCATTTCTCTACCTCCTATTTAGACCAAACCTACCTCTCTCTATTCTCTACCTCCTATTTAGGATGAGTACCTCTCTCTATTCTCTACCTCCTATTTAGACCAAACCTACCTCTCTCTATTCTCTACCTCCTATTTAGGATGAGTACCTCTCTCTATTCTCTACCTCCTATTTAGACCAAACCTATCTCTCTCTATTTTCTACCTCCTATTTAGACCAAACCTACCTCTCTTTATTCACTACCTCCTATTTAGACCAAACCTACATCTCTCTATTCTCTACCTCCTATTTAGGATGAGTACCTCTCTCTATTTTCTACCTCCTATTTAGACCAAACCTATCTCTCTCTCATTTCTCTACCTCCTATTTAGACCAAACCTATCTCTCTCTCATTTCTCTACCTCCTATTTAGACCAAACCTATCTCTCTCTATTCTCTACCTCCTATTTAGACCAAGCCTATCTCTCTCTATTTTCTACCTCCTATTTAGACCAAACCTATCTCTCTCTCATTTCTCTACCTCCTATTTAGACTAAAACTATCTCTCTCTATTCTCTACCTCCTATTTAGACCAAACCTATCTCTCTCTATTTTCTACCTCCTATTTAGACCAAACCTACCTCTCTCTATTCACTACCTCCTATTTAGACTAAACCTACCTCTCTCTATTCTCTACCTCCTATTTAGGATGAGTACCTCTCTCTATTTTCTACCTCCTATTTAGACCAAACCTATCTCTCTCTATTTTCTACCTCCTATTTAGACCAAACCTACCTCTCTCTATTCACTACCTCCTATTTAGACCAAACCTACATCTCTCTATTCTCTACCTCCTATTTAGGATGAGTACCTCTCTCTATTTTCTACCTCCTATTTAGACCAAACCTATCTCTCTCTTATTTCTCTACCTCCTATTTAGACCAAACCTATCTCTCTCTCATTTCTCTACCTCCTATTTAGACCAAACCTACCTCTCTCTATTCTCTACCTCCTATTTAGGATGAGTACCTCTCTCTATTCTCTACCTCCTATTTAGACCAAACCTATCTCTCTCTATTTTCTACCTCCTATTTAGACCAAACCTACCTCTCTCTATTCACTACCTCCTATTTAGACCAAACCTACATCTCTCTATTCTCTACCTCCTATTTAGGATGAGTACCTCTCTCTATTTTCTACCTCCTATTTAGACCAAACCTATCTCTCTCTCATTTCTCTAACTCCTATTTAGACCAAACCTATCTCTCTCTCATTTCTCTACCTCCTATTTAGACCAAACCTATCTCTCTATTCTCTACCTCCTATTTAGAGATGAGTACCTCTCTCTATTTTCTACCTCCTATTTAGGATGAGTACCTCTCTCTATTCTCTACCTCCTATTTAGGATGAGTACCTCTCTCTATTCTTTACCTCCTATTTAGACCAAACCTACATCTCTCTATTCTCTACCTCCTATTTAGACCAAACCTATCTCTCTCTATTTTCTACCTCTTATTTAGACCAAACCTATCTCTCTCTATTTTCTACCTCCTATTTAGACCAAACCTACCTCTCTTTATTCACTACCTCCTATTTAGACCAAACCTACATCTCTCTATTCTCTACCTCCTATTTAGGATGAGTACCTCTCTCTATTTTCTACTTCCTATTTAGACCAAACCTATCTCTCTCTCATTTCTCTATCACCTATTTAGACCAAACCTATCTCTCTCTATTCTCTACCTCCTATTTAGACCAAACCTATCTCTCTCTCATTTCTCTACCTCCTATTTAGACCAAACCTACCTCTCTCTATTCTCTACCTCCTATTTAGGATGAGTACCTCTCTCTATTCTCTACCTCCTATTTAGACCAAACCTATCTCTCTCTATTTTCTACCTCCTATTTAGACCAAACCTACCTCTCTTTATTCACTACCTCCTATTTAGACCAAACCTACATCTCTCTATTCTCTACCTCCTATTTAGGATGAGTACCTCTCTCTATTTTCTACCTCCTATTTAGACCAAACCTATCTCTCTCTCATTTCTCTACCTCCTATTTAGACCAAACCTATCTCTCTCTCATTTCTCTACCTCCTATTTAGACCAAACCTATCTCTCTCTATTCTCTACCTCCTATTTAGACCAAACCTATCTCTCTCTATTTTCTACCTCCTATTTAGACCAAACCTATCTCTCTCTCATTTCTCTACCTCCTATTTAGACCAAAACTATCTCTCTCTATTCTCTACCTCCTATTTAGACCAAACCTATCTCTCTCTATTTTCTACCTCCTATTTAGACCAAACCTACCTCTCTCTATTCACTACCTCCTATTTAGACTAAACCTACCTCTCTCTATTCTCTACCTCCTATTTAGGATGAGTACCTCTCTCTATTTTCTACCTCCTATTTAGACCAAACCTATCTCTCTCTATTTTCTACCTCCTATTTAGACCAAACCTACCTCTATCTATTCACTACCTCCTATTTAGACCAAACCTACATCTCTCTATTCTCTACCTCCTATTTAGGATGAGTACCTCTCTCTATTTTCTACCTCCTATTTAGACCAAACCTATCTCTCTCTTATTTCTCTTCCTCCTATTTAGACCAAACCTATCTCTCTCTCATTTCTCTACCTCCTATTTAGACCAAACCTACCTCTCTCTATTCTCTACCTCCTATTTAGGATGAGTACCTCTCTCTATTCTCTACCTCCTATTTAGACCAAACCTATCTCTCTCTATTTTCTACCTCCTATTTAGACCAAACCTACCTCTCTCTATTCACTACCTCCTATTTAGACCAAACCTACATCTCTCTATTCTCTACCTCCTATTTAGGATGAGTACCTCTCTCTAATTTCTACCTCCTATTTAGACCAAACCTATCTCTCTCTCATTTCTCTACCTCCTATTTAGACCAAACCTATCTCTCTCTCATTTCTCTACCTCCTATTTAGACCAAACCTATCTCTCTATTCTCTACCTCCTATTTAGAGATGAGTACCTCTCTCTATTTTCTACCTCCTATTTAGGATGAGTACCTCTCTCTATTCTCTACCTCCTATTTAGGATGAGTACCTCTCTCTATTCTTTACCTCCTATTTAGACCAAACCTACATCTCTCTATTCTCTACCTCCTATTTAGACCAAACCTATCTCTCTCTATTTTCTACCTCCTATTTAGACCAAACCTATCTCTCTCTATTTTCTACCTCCTATTTAGACCAAACCTACCTCTCTTTATTCACTACCTCCTATTTAGACCAAACCTACATCTCTCTATTCTCTACCTCCTATTTAGGATGAGTACCTCTCTCTATTTTCTACCTCCTATTTAGACCAAACCTATCTCTCTCTCATTTCTCTACCTCCTATTTAGACCAAACCTATCTCTCTCTCATTTCTCTATCTCCTATTTAGACCAAACCTATCTCTCTCTATTCTCTACCTCCTATTTAGACCAAACCTATCTCTCTCTCATTTCTCTACCTCCTATTTAGACCAAACCTACCTCTCTCTATTCTCTACCTCCTATTTAGGATGAGTATCTCTCTCTATTTTCTACCTCCTATTTAGACCAAACCTATCTCTCTCTCATTTCTCTACCTCCTATTTAGACCAAACCTACATCTCTCTATTCTCTACCTCCTATTTAGGATGAGTACCTCTCTCTATTCTCTACCTCCTATTTAGACCAAACCTACCTCTCTCTATTCTCTACCTCCTATTTAGGATGAGTACCTCTCTCTATTCTTTACCTCCTATTTAGACCAAACCTATCTCTCTCTATTTTCTACCTCCTATTTAGACCAAACCTACCTCTCTTTATTCACTACCTCCTATTTAGACCAAACCTACATCTCTCTATTCTCTACCTCCTATTTAGGATGAGTACCTCTCTCTATTTTCTACCTCCTATTTAGACCAAACCTATCTCTCTCTCATTTCTCTACCTCCTATTTAGACCAAACCTATCTCTCTCTCATTTCTCTACCTCCTATTTAGACCAAACCTATCTCTCTCTATTCTCTACCTCCTATTTAGACCAAACCTATCTCTCTCTATTTTCTACCTCCTATTTAGACCAAACCTATCTCTCTCTCATTTCTCTACCTCCTATTTAGACCAAAACTATCTCTCTCTATTCTCTACCTCCTATTTAGACCAAACCTATCTCTCTCTATTTTCTACCTCCTATTTAGACCAAACCTACCTCTCTCTATTCACTACCTCCTATTTAGACTAAACCTACCTCTCTCTATTCTCTACCTCCTATTTAGGATGAGTACCTCTCTCTATTTTCTACCTCCTATTTAGACCAAACCTATCTCTCTCTCATTTCTCTACCTCCTATTTAGACTAAACCTACATCTCTCTATTCTCTACCTCCTATTTAGAATGAGTACCTCGCTCTATTCTCTACCTCCTATTTAGACCAAACCTACCTCTCCCTATTCTCTACCTCCTATTTAGGATGAGTACCTCTCTCTATTCTCTACCTCCTATTTAGACCAAACCTACCTCTCTCTATTTTCTACCTCCTATTTAGACCAAACCTACCTCTCTCTATTCACTACCTCCTATTTAGACCAAACCTACATCTCTCTATTCTCTACCTCCTATTTAGGATGAGTACCTCTCTCTATTTTCTACCTCCTATTTAGACCAAACCTATCTCTCTCTATTTTCTACCTCCTATTTAGACCAAACCTACCTCTCTTTATTCACTACCTCCTATTTAGACCAAACCTACATCTCTCTATTCTCTACCTCCTATTTAGGATGAGTACCTCTCTCTATTTTCTACCTCCTATTTAGACCAAACCTATCTCTCTCTCATTTCTCTACCTCCTATTTAGACCAAACCTATCTCTCTCTCATTTCTCTACCTCCTATTTAGACCAAACCTATCTCTCTCTATTCTCTACCTCCTATTTAGACCAAGCCTATCTCTCTCTATTTTCTACCTCCTATTTAGACCAAACCTATCTCTCTCTCATTTCTCTACCTCCTATTTAGACTAAAACTATCTCTCTCTATTCTCTACCTCCTATTTAGACCAAACCTATCTCTCTCTATTTTCTACCTCCTATTTAGACCAAACCTACCTCTCTCTATTCACTACCTCCTATTTAGACTAAACCTACCTCTCTCTATTCTCTACCTCCTATTTAGGATGAGTACCTCTCTCTATTTTCTACCTCCTATTTAGACCAAACCTATCTCTCTCTATTTTCTACCTCCTATTTAGACCAAACCTACCTCTCTCTATTCACTACCTCCTATTTAGACCAAACCTACATCTCTCTATTCTCTACCTCCTATTTAGGATGAGTACCTCTCTCTATTTTCTACCTCCTATTTAGACCAAACCTATCTCTCTCTTATTTCTCTACCTCCTATTTAGACCAAACCTATCTCTCTCTCATTTCTCTACCTCCTATTTAGACCAAACCTACCTCTCTCTATTCTCTACCTCCTATTTAGGATGAGTACCTCTCTCTATTCTCTACCTCCTATTTAGACCAAACCTATCTCTCTCTATTTTCTACCTCCTATTTAGACCAAACCTACCTCTCTCTATTCACTACCTCCTATTTAGACCAAACCTACATCTCTCTATTCTCTACCTCCTATTTAGGATGAGTACCTCTCTCTATTTTCTACCTCCTATTTAGACCAAACCTATCTCTCTCTCATTTCTCTAACTCCTATTTAGACCAAACCTATCTCTCTCTCATTTCTCTACCTCCTATTTAGACCAAACCTATCTCTCTATTCTCTACCTCCTATTTAGAGATGAGTACCTCTCTCTATTTTCTACCTCCTATTTAGGATGAGTACCTCTCTCTATTCTCTACCTCCTATTTAGGATGAGTACCTCTCTCTATTCTTTACCTCCTATTTAGACCAAACCTACATCTCTCTATTCTCTACCTCCTATTTAGACCAAACCTATCTCTCTCTATTTTCTACCTCTTATTTAGACCAAACCTATCTCTCTCTATTTTCTACCTCCTATTTAGACCAAACCTACCTCTCTTTATTCACTACCTCCTATTTAGACCAAACCTACATCTCTCTATTCTCTACCTCCTATTTAGGATGAGTACCTCTCTCTATTTTCTACTTCCTATTTAGACCAAACCTATCTCTCTCTCATTTCTCTATCACCTATTTAGACCAAACCTATCTCTCTCTATTCTCTACCTCCTATTTAGACCAAACCTATCTCTCTCTCATTTCTCTACCTCCTATTTAGACCAAACCTACCTCTCTCTATTCTCTACCTCCTATTTAGGATGAGTACCTCTCTCTATTCTCTACCTCCTATTTAGACCAAACCTATCTCTCTCTATTTTCTACCTCCTATTTAGACCAAACCTACCTCTCTTTATTCACTACCTCCTATTTAGACCAAACCTACATCTCTCTATTCTCTACCTCCTATTTAGGATGAGTACCTCTCTCTATTTTCTACCTCCTATTTAGACCAAACCTATCTCTCTCTCATTTCTCTACCTCCTATTTAGACCAAACCTATCTCTCTCTCATTTCTCTACCTCCTATTTAGACCAAACCTATCTCTCTCTATTCTCTACCTCCTATTTAGACCAAACCTATCTCTCTCTATTTTCTACCTCCTATTTAGACCAAACCTATCTCTCTCTCATTTCTCTACCTCCTATTTAGACCAAAACTATCTCTCTCTATTCTCTACCTCCTATTTAGACCAAACCTATCTCTCTCTATTTTCTACCTCCTATTTAGACCAAACCTACCTCTCTCTATTCACTACCTCCTATTTAGACTAAACCTACCTCTCTCTATTCTCTACCTCCTATTTAGGATGAGTACCTCTCTCTATTTTCTACCTCCTATTTAGACCAAACCTATCTCTCTCTATTTTCTACCTCCTATTTAGACCAAACCTACCTCTATCTATTCACTACCTCCTATTTAGACCAAACCTACATCTCTCTATTCTCTACCTCCTATTTAGGATGAGTACCTCTCTCTATTTTCTACCTCCTATTTAGACCAAACCTATCTCTCTCTTATTTCTCTTCCTCCTATTTAGACCAAACCTATCTCTCTCTCATTTCTCTACCTCCTATTTAGACCAAACCTACCTCTCTCTATTCTCTACCTCCTATTTAGGATGAGTACCTCTCTCTATTCTCTACCTCCTATTTAGACCAAACCTATCTCTCTCTATTTTCTACCTCCTATTTAGACCAAACCTACCTCTCTCTATTCACTACCTCCTATTTAGACCAAACCTACATCTCTCTATTCTCTACCTCCTATTTAGGATGAGTACCTCTCTCTAATTTCTACCTCCTATTTAGACCAAACCTATCTCTCTCTCATTTCTCTACCTCCTATTTAGACCAAACCTATCTCTCTCTCATTTCTCTACCTCCTATTTAGACCAAACCTATCTCTCTATTCTCTACCTCCTATTTAGAGATGAGTACCTCTCTCTATTTTCTACCTCCTATTTAGGATGAGTACCTCTCTCTATTCTCTACCTCCTATTTAGGATGAGTACCTCTCTCTATTCTTTACCTCCTATTTAGACCAAACCTACATCTCTCTATTCTCTACCTCCTATTTAGACCAAACCTATCTCTCTCTATTTTCTACCTCCTATTTAGACCAAACCTATCTCTCTCTATTTTCTACCTCCTATTTAGACCAAACCTACCTCTCTTTATTCACTACCTCCTATTTAGACCAAACCTACATCTCTCTATTCTCTACCTCCTATTTAGGATGAGTACCTCTCTCTATTTTCTACCTCCTATTTAGACCAAACCTATCTCTCTCTCATTTCTCTACCTCCTATTTAGACCAAACCTATCTCTCTCTCATTTCTCTATCTCCTATTTAGACCAAACCTATCTCTCTCTATTCTCTACCTCCTATTTAGACCAAACCTATCTCTCTCTCATTTCTCTACCTCCTATTTAGACCAAACCTACCTCTCTCTATTCTCTACCTCCTATTTAGGATGAGTATCTCTCTCTATTTTCTACCTCCTATTTAGACCAAACCTATCTCTCTCTCATTTCTCTACCTCCTATTTAGACCAAACCTACATCTCTCTATTCTCTACCTCCTATTTAGGATGAGTACCTCTCTCTATTCTCTACCTCCTATTTAGACCAAACCTACCTCTCTCTATTCTCTACCTCCTATTTAGGATGAGTACCTCTCTCTATTCTTTACCTCCTATTTAGACCAAACCTATCTCTCTCTATTTTCTACCTCCTATTTAGACCAAACCTACCTCTCTTTATTCACTACCTCCTATTTAGACCAAACCTACATCTCTCTATTCTCTACCTCCTATTTAGGATGAGTACCTCTCTCTATTTTCTACCTCCTATTTAGACCAAACCTATCTCTCTCTCATTTCTCTACCTCCTATTTAGACCAAACCTATCTCTCTCTCATTTCTCTACCTCCTATTTAGACCAAACCTATCTCTCTCTATTCTCTACCTCCTATTTAGACCAAACCTATCTCTCTCTATTTTCTACCTCCTATTTAGACCAAACCTATCTCTCTCTCATTTCTCTACCTCCTATTTAGACCAAAACTATCTCTCTCTATTCTCTACCTCCTATTTAGACCAAACCTATCTCTCTCTATTTTCTACCTCCTATTTAGACCAAACCTACCTCTCTCTATTCACTACCTCCTATTTAGACTAAACCTACCTCTCTCTATTCTCTACCTCCTATTTAGGATGAGTACCTCTCTCTATTTTCTACCTCCTATTTAGACCAAACCTATCTCTCTCTCATTTCTCTACCTCCTATTTAGACTAAACCTACATCTCTCTATTCTCTACCTCCTATTTAGAATGAGTACCTCTCTCTATTCTCTACCTCCTATTTAGACCAAACCTACCTCTCCCTATTCTCTACCTCCTATTTAGGATGAGTACCTCTCTCTATTCTCTACCTCCTATTTAGACCAAACCTACCTCTCTCTATTTTCTACCTCCTATTTAGACCAAACCTACCTCTCTCTATTCACTACCTCCTATTTAGACCAAACCTACATCTCTCTATTCTCTACCTCCTATTTAGGATGAGTACCTCTCTCTATTTTCTACCTCCTATTTAGACCAAACCTATCTCTCTCTTATTTCTCTACCTCCTATTTAGACCAAACCTATCTCTCTCTCATTTCTCTACCTCCTATTTAGACCAAACCTACCTCTCTCTATTCTCTACCTCCTATTTAGGATGAGTACCTCTCTCTATTCTCTACCTCCTATTTAGACCAAACCTATCTCTCTCTATTTTCTACCTCCTATTTAGACCAAACCTACCTCTCTCTATTCACTACCTCCTATTTAGACCAAACCTACATCTCTCTATTCTCTACCTCCTATTTAGGATGAGTACCTCTCTCTATTTTCTACCTCCTATTTAGACCAAACCTATCTCTCTCTCATTTCTCTACCTCCTATTTAGACCAAACCTATCTCTCTCTCATTTCTCTACCTCCTATTTAGACCAAACCTATCTCTCTATTCTCTACCTCCTATTTAGAGATGAGTACCTCTCTCAATTTTCTACCTCCTATTTAGGATGAGTACCTCTCTCTATTCTCTACCTCCTATTTAGGATGAGTACCTCTCTCTATTCTTTACCTCCTATTTAGACCAAACCTACATCTCTCTATTCTCTACCTCCTATTTAGACCAAACCTATCTCTCTCTATTTTCTACCTCCTATTTAGACCAAACCTATCTCTTTCTATTTTCTACCTCCTATTTAGACCAAACCTACCTCTCTTTATTCACTACCTCCTATTTAGACCAAACCTACATCTCTCTATTCTCTACCTCCTATTTAGGATGACTACCTCTCTCTATTTTCTACCTCCTATTTAGACCAAACCTATCTCTCTCTCATTTCTCTACCTCCTATTTAGACCAAACCTATCTCTCTCTCATTTCTCTACCTCCTATTTAGACCAAACCTATCTCTCTCTATTCTCTACCTCCTATTTAGACCAAACCTATCTCTCTCTATTTTCTACCTCCTATTTAGACCAAACCTATCTCTCTCTCATTTCTCTACCTCCTATTTAGACCAAAACTATCTCCCTCTATTCTCTACCTCCTATTTAGACCAAACCTATCTCTCTCTATTTTCTACCTCCTATTTAGACCAAACCTACCTCTCTCTATTCACTACCTCCTATTTAGACTAAACCTACCTCTCTCTATTCTCTACCTCCTATTTAGGATGAGTACCTCTCTCTATTTTCTACCTCCTATTTAGACCAAACCTATCTCTCTCTCATTTCTCTACCTCCTATTTAGACCAAACTTACATCTCTCTATTCTCTACCTCCTATTTAGTATGAGTACCTCTCTCTATTCTCTACCTCCTATTTAGACCAAACCTACCTCTCTCTATTCTCTACCTCCTATTTAGGATGAGTAACTCTCTCTATTCTCTACCTCCTATTTAGACCAAACCTATCTCTCTCTATTTTCTACCTCCTATTTAGACCAAACCTACCTCTCTCTATTCACTACCTCCTATTTAGACCAAACCTACATCTCTCTATTCTCTACCTCCTATTTAGGATGAGTACCTCTCTCTATTTTCTACCTCCTAATTAGACCAAACCTATCTCTCTCTTATTTCTCTACCTCCTATTTAGACCAAACCTATCTCTCTCTCATTTCTCTACCTCCTATTTAGACCAAACATACCTCTCTCTATTCTCTACCTCCTATTTAGGATGAGTACCTCTCTCTATTCTCTACCTCCTATTTAGACCAAACCTATCTCTCTCTATTTTCTACCTCCTATTTAGACCAAACCTACCTCTCTCTATTCACTACCTCCTATTTAGACCAAACCTACATCTCTCTATTCTCTACCTCCTATTTAGGATGAGTACCTCTCTCTATTTTCTACCTCCTATTTAGACCAAACCTATCTCTCTCTCATTTCTCTACCTCCTATTTAGACCAAACCTATCTCTCTCTCATTTCTCTACCTCCTATTTAGACCAAACCTATCTCTCTATTCTCTACCTCCTATTTAGAGATGAGTACCTCTCTCTATTTTCTACCTCCTATTTAGGATGAGTACCTCTCTCTATTCTCTACCTCCTATTTAGGATGAGTACCTCTCTCTATTCTTTACCTCCTATTTAGACCAAACCTACATCTCTCTATTCTCTACCTCCTATTTAGACCAAACCTATCTCTCTCTATTTTCTACCTCCTATTTAAACCAAACCTATCTCTCTCATTTCTCTACCTCCTATTTAGACCAAACCTATCTCTCTCTATTCTCTACCTCCTATTTAGACAAAAACTATCTCTCTCTCATTTCTCTACCTCCTATTTAGACCAAACCTACCTCTCTCTATTCACTACCTCCTATTTAGACCAAACCTTTCTCTCTCTATTCTCTACCTCCTATTTAGACCAAACCTATCTCTCTCTATTCTCTACCTCCTATTTAGACCAAAACTATCTCTCTCTCATTTCTCTACCTCCTATTTAGACCAAACCTTCCTCTCTCTATTCACTACCTCCTATTTAGACCAAACCTACATCTCTCTATTCTCTACCTCTTATTTAGACCAAACCTACCTCTTTCTATTCACTACCTCCTATTTAGACCAAACCTATCTCTCTATTCTCTACCTCCTATTTAGACCAAACCTACCTCTCTCTATTCATTACCTCCTATTTAGACCAAACCTATCTCTCTATTCTCTACCTCCTATTTAGGATGAGTACCTCTCTCTATTCTCTGCCTCCTATTTAGACCAAACCTACCTCTCTCTATTCTCTACCTCCTATTTATGATGAGTACCTCTCTCTATTCTCTACCTCCTATTTAGACCAAACCTACCTCTCTCTCTATTCACTACCTCCTATTTAGACAAAACCTATCTCTCTATTCTCTACCTCCTTTTTAGTATGAGTACCTCTCTCTATTCTCTACCTCCTATTTAGACCAAACCTACCTCTCTCTATTTTCTACCTCCTATTTAGACCAAACCTATCTCTCTCTCATTTCTCTACCTCCTATTTAGACCAAACCTATCTCTCTCTATTCTCTACCCCCTATTTAGACCAAACCTATCTCTCTCTCATTTCTCTACCTCCTATTTAGACCAAACATATCTCTCTCTATTCTCTACCTCCTATTTAGACCAAACCTATCTCTCTCTATTTTCTACCTCCTATTTAGACCAAACCTATCTCTCTCTCTCATTTCTCTACCTCCTATTTAGACCAAACCTATCTCTCTCTCATTTCTCTACCTCCTATTTAGACCAAACCTATCTCTCTCTATTCTCTACCTCATATTTAGACCAAACCTATCTCTCTCTCATTTCTCTACCTCCTATTTAGACCAAACCTACATCTCTCTATTCTCTACCTCCTATTTAGGATGAGTACCTCTCTCTATTCTCTACCTCCTATTTAGACCAAACCTACCTCTCTCTATTCTCTACCTCCTATTTAGGATGAGTACCTCTCTCTATTCTCTACCTCCTATTTAGACCAAACCTATCTCTCTCTATTTTCTACCTCCTATTTAGACCAAACCTACCTCTCTCTATTCTTTACCTCCTATTTAGACCAAACCTACATCTCTCTATTCTCTACCTCTTATTTAGGATGAGTACCTCTCTCTATTTTCTACCTCCTATTTAGACCAAACCTATCTCTCTCTCATATCTCTACCTCCTATTTAGACCAAACCTATCTCTCTCTCATTTCTCTACCTCCTATTTAGACCAAACCTATCTCTCTCTCTATTCTCTACCTCCTATTTAGACCAAACCTATCTCTCTCTATTTTCTACCTCCTATTTAGACCAAACCTATCTCTCTCTCATTTCTCTACCTCCTATTTAGACCAAACCTATCTTTCTCTATTCTCTACCTTCTATTTAGACCAAACCTATCTCTCTCTCATTTCTCTACCTCCTATTTAGACCAAACCTATCTCTCTCTATTCTCTACCTCCTATTTAGACCAAACCTATCTCTCTCTATTTTCTACCTCCTATTTAGACCAAACCTATCTCTCTCTCATTTCTCTACCTCCTATTTAGACCAAAACTATCTCTCTCTATTCTCTACCTCCTATTTAGACCAAACCTATCTCTCTCTATTTTCTACCTCCTATTTAGACCAAACCTACCTCTCTCTATTCACTACCTCCTATTTAGACCAAACCTACCTCTCTCTTTTCTCTACCTCCTATTTAGGATGAGTACCTCTCTCTATTTTCTACCTCCTATTTAGACCAAACCTATCTCTCTCTCATTTCTCTACCTCCTATTTAGACCAAACCTACATCTCTCTATTCTCTACCTCCTATTTAGGATGAGTACCTCTCTCTATTCTCTACCTCCTATTTAGACCAAACCTACCTCTCTCTATTCTCTACCTCCTATTTAGGATGAGTACCTCTCTCTATTCTCTACCTCCTATTTAGACCAAACCTATCTCTCTCTATTTTCTACCTCCTATTTAGACCAAACCTATCTCTCTCTATTTACTACCTCCTATTTAGACCAAACCTACATCTCTCTATTCTCTACCTCCTATTTAGGATGAGTACCTCTCTCTATTTTCTACCTCCTATTTAGACCAAACCTATCTCTCTCTCATTTCTCTACCTCCTATTTAGACCAAACCTATCTCTCTCTCATTTCTCTACCTCCTATTTAGACCAAACCTACCTCTCTCTATTCTCTACCTCCTATTTAGGATGAGTACCTCTCTCTATTCTCTACCTCCTATTTAGACCAAACCTATCTCTCTCTATTTTCTACCTCCTATTTAGACCAAACCTACCTCTCTCTATTCACTACCTCCTATTTAGACCAAACCTACATCTCTCTTTTCTCTACCTCCTATTTAGGATGAGTACCTCTCTCTATTTTCTACCTCCTATTTAGACCAAACCTATCTCTCTCTCATTTCTCTACCTCCTATTTAGACCAAACCTATCTCTCTCTCATTTCTCTACCTCCTATTTAGACCAAACCTATCTCTCTATTCTCTACCTCCTATTTAGAGATGAGTACCTCTCTCTATTTTCTACCTCCTATTTAGGATGAGTACCTCTCTCTATTCTCTACCTCCTATTTAGGATGAGTACCTCTCTCTATTCTCTACCTCCTATTTAGACCAAACCTACATCTCTCTATTCTCTACCTCCTATTTAGACCAAACCTATATCTCTCTATTTTCTACCTCCTATTTAGACCAAACCTATCTCTCTCATTTCTCTACCTCCTATTTAGACCAAACCTATCTCTCTCTATTCTCTACCTCCTATTTAGACCAAAACTATCTCTCTCTCATTTCTCTACCTCCTATTTAGACCAAACCTACCTCTCTCTATTCACTACCTCCTATTTAGACCAAACCTACCTCTCTCTATTCACTACCTCCTATTTAGACCAAATCTATCTCTCTCTATTCTCTACCTCCTATTTAGACCAAAACTATCTCTCTCTCATTTCTCTACCTCCTATTTAGACCAAACCTACCTCTCTCTATTCACTACCTCCTATTTAGACCAAACCTACATCTCTCTATTCTCTACCTCCTATTTAGACCAAACCTATCTCTCTCTATTTTCTACCTCCTATTTAGACCAAACCTATCTCTCTCTCATTTCTCTACCTCCTATTTAGACCAAACCTATCTCTCTATTCTATACCTCCTATTTAGGATGAGTACCTCTCTCTATTTTCTACCTCCTATTTAGGATGAGTACCTCTCTCTATTCTCTACCTCATATTTAGACCAAACCTACATCTCTCTATTCTCTACCTCCTATTTAGACCAAACCTATCTCTCTCTATTTTCTACCTCCTATTTAGACCAAACCTATCTCTCTCATTTCTCTACCTCCTATTTAGACCAAACCTATCTCTCTATTCTCTACCTCCTATTTAAGACCAAACCTATCTCTCTATTCTCTACCTCCTATTTAAGACCAAACCTATCTCTCTATTCTCTACCTCCTATTTAAGACCAAACCTATCTCTCTATTCTCTACCTCCTATTTAAGACCAAACCTATCTCTCTATTCTCTACCTCCTATTTAGACCAAACCTATCTCTCTATTCTCTACCTCCTATTTAAGACCAAACCTATCTCTCTATTCTATACCTCCTATTTAGGATGAGTACCTCTCTCTATTTTCTACCTCCTATTTAGGATGAGTACCTCTCTCTATTCTCTACCTCATATTTAGACCAAACCTACATCTCTCTCTTCTCTACCTCCTATTTAGACCAACCTACATCTCTCTATTCTCTACCTCCTATTTAGACCAAACCTATCTCTCTCTATTTTCTACCTCCTATTTAGACCAAACCTATCTCTCTCATTTCTCTACCTCCTATTTAAGACCAAACCTATCTCTCTATTCTCTACCTCCTATTTAAGACCAACCCTATCTCTCTATTCTCTACCTCCTATTTAGACCAAAACTATCTCTCTCTCATTTCTCTACCTCCTATTTAGACCAAACCTACCTCTCTCATTTCTCTACCTCCTATTTAGGATGAGTACCTCTCTCTATTCTCTACCTCCTATTTAGACCAAACCTATCTCTCTCTATTTTCTACCTCCTATTTAGACCAAATCTATCTCTCTCTCATTTCTCTACCTCCTATTTAGACCAAACCTACCTCTCTCTATTCTCTACCCTCTATTTAGACCAAACCCCTCTCTATTCTCTATTTCCTATTTAGACCACACCTATCTCTTTCTATTCTATATCAACTTGTCATTGGTTAAACAAATAGTTATTCAACAAGAATTATATTCTTCATTTGCTTCAGCACACTATTAATTGAAACTGATTCTACGATCATTATACCATCGTAATAACAGTTAGTAACTAAATCGTAACAATGCACATTATCACACATATACTTCAAGTTAACACACAAGAAATAATGAAAAGAAACACTTCTTTTTATATTGATAGATGGATGAGGTTTATTACGGTATAGCCTACGGTCTTTTGAATGTTGAATAACTTCGCTTTTATATACAAGGTTTCTAAATGGTCCATTACATTCAATGGGCATTATTACATTGAGATTCATTCGTTGGAGTCTAGTATATAAATAGAGGCAGCTCTAATGTAGAAAGTGATAAAGCACAGGCATAAAACATCAAAATTGAGAATTATGCAATAGATGTAATAGAGACTATAAAGAATAGGCTATAAAACACAACAAACAGTGAAAAACAATGATACATCTGTGAGCCACGAAAGCTAAATAATGTAATCCATTCCAATGTAATGATAGAATGTTTGAAATTTGTAATCTAATCTTTATTAGAAAAGTCGGATCATGCTTGGGAAGGCTAGAGTTTAGTCATAACTTCATTTCTAATTCCGTCAACTAGCAATAAAGCAACACCTACAACCAAGTTGAACCAACATTACTAAATTGTCAAAAGTTCGTAAACTGTCGTTCAATGATGGAAGTGTCTCTTATGACAAAGAGATGTTGGTATAGGGCCGTTGAACTGCACCCCCGAAGAGTCCTATAGAAACGAGTTGCAATCTGCAACTACGAAAACCACGAGATAGAATCAACAGTGGCAAGTTTAGAGTTGGGTCAAAATCGGTAACTGACATCAGTGAGAAAAGCGTACATCTAAGTTAAAAAAGAGTTCCTGGCAACAGCTCTCCGTGAATCATGCTGTTGTTTTCTTCGTGAGCAGGATACAAAACCGACAGTAGCCAATTTTTGTGGCAACAACTCCGCTAATTAAATCAAGCTGGTCCGCAGAAGGGTGCTTGCAACTATTGTTCCGATCATGTTGTTTAGTATTTCTAGCTCGAGGGATACAGCTGAATCAATTATCCGAAACCTAATAGAATGATCTCGTCTTTCTTTGAAATGGGTTCAGATCTAATACCATAAATATCCGACCAGCATCCATGGTGCCTCATTGTGACTGGTGAACTATACATTAGCAGGTCTAATTAGTCAGATCCTTGGCCTTGGAACGTTCAGGAAATTCGGTTAAGCTAATGCACATGTATGGGAGGGGGAGTGCATGATCTGGATCACGTTGTCTAGCTGATAAGTAGTCCTGAGCAATCTGGTACCACAATACATGGGGTATCGTAACAATGATCAGCTTATTGATCTGAACATCTTTTTATAAAGGCACACTAGGTTGTTATTTTACTTTAGACATCACTATCGCCAATCATCCTATCAGAGTGTAATGGTCAATGTCAAAGTCACACTGCGCACACCTGACCATGTAGTCAGCACATTCTAAGCAGTTACAGATGCATCCACAGGGCCAGTTCTGTACAGCTACAGGCCAGCGAAAACACGTCAAACATCTCACCAGCATACCTGCTGGATTTTAAAAACAACAACTAAAATATACTCCGTAATAAAAAGAAAACAATATATTTATTACAAGATGATAATAATAATAATGGTCATTTCTTATAGCGCTTCTATCCATACTATTAAATTTAGCATGCTTAGTGCGCTCTTGGTGTGAATTGCAGTGGCAGATGTATTAGCCAAAGAGAAAAGTCTTTAAGTCTCACATTCTCTCAGTGTTTGAGGTAAACTGTTCCATAAAGAAGGCGCCTCTTTGCGGCTGGTTAGCAAAGTCGACAGCGAGCTCGACTCCCAAGCGCCGCATCAGGGGTTCGACCCTCGGTGCAGACAGCTATAAATCCACCGCCGACTTGGAGAGGAGATGGGCGCCGCCAAGTCTACCAAGCCCAAGAGAGGACTAATGGACACCCAGTGTCCATTAGCTTCCTCCAACGACCGTCAAGGTTAAGGGACTAAAAAAAAAAAGAAAGCGCCACAGATTCAAATGAGCGCACTCCCAGGAACTTCTTTTTGTGTCAGCGCCACACTTGGAGTTTTAAGGCCACGAAGGTCTACTTTGAATAGATCAATATTTTTTTATAAGAGCCAAATGTAAAATTGTTGTAGTTCAACTTTAAAAGAGTGTTTACTATAATCAGATTATCTATTTTGCGTTTATAACTTGTATTTGAATAAAATTGAAGATTATTTAAGCCGGAATTAATGTCCAGGATTTCCCAGACTACAACAGTATAAATAAGGCGCAACGGGCCATTAAGTAGGCCTAAATATTGAGGTGGGGGGGGACGGGTTTGGGAGCTTCTGTGTATGGATGCGTAAGGAATGGAGGAATGGATCTCGACTGAATGCGCTTGGAGGGGGGGGGGCGATCATCTCCGTCTAAGCGCGTCCCCAGGTGGCGGATAGGTGAATGACCTTTAGATATAAGATTTAGCCGTGAATACTGAATAAACGGCCGTGGACCAACTGGTTTGCTGTCGTCGGAGGGTGAGGAGGTGTATCACGTGGTAAGGATACTCTTTTATAAATGCCTCATAAATCCAAGGAAATGACTGCAAAAAGTGAGCATAGAGCGCTTTAACTCTAGACCCGGACAGATGAGGCCGTTAGTTAAGGATAGCAGTAATCTAGGAGAGAAAATAAAAATTAAAAAATAATTAACTGCTGCCTTGCAGTCGATATTGGTTGATCAAAAGCTATGGAAGCACACCCAGAAAGAAAAGCAGACTGAAGTCGGAGACCACGGGCTAACTGGTGCAAAACTCGTCGGCGTTTATATATAAAGTTGTTTTTTTACGTAACCCAAAAGGTTAAATGTAGAAATTTATTTGAAAAAAAAATAGTTATGAATATCAATGATGTAATAATATTTTAAATGTGTTTAAATACCCAAAAAAAAGTCCCTACCTCCCCTGTGAAAGTGACGTCTTCGGTGTATGTCCACGTCTTGTGGCGGTAATGCTACTGGAACATCATCTCCTTGTAACTGTAGGCCTACATCGAACTGCTCGCCAGTTTCTTGGGCAATTACACGTGACTCCTCCACAGGCTGGGAAACAAAGAGACAAGCACTTTTTGTGTGGATATTGTCAAAGCAATGTTTGCGATCTTCTTTGTACAAAGTGTCAAAGACATACAAGTGTATGGTTACACTGGGTAGGAATACATTTTAAAATAAAAATATTTCATTTTTTTTACACTAGACCTGGGTGTATATTTTTTTTACATTCTATTTTTATTTGTTGGCGGGGGGAAAAAAACTTACCCTAACCTCTTGTATAGCACTCGGTCTAGATTGTTCGACATTATAGACATTAACATTGTTGTTTTCAGCAAATGTTGCATAGAGTTCCGCCATTTCAGCTTTGGAAGTGAAGTCATTTGCAGTAGTGCCAGACTTTAAATAAGTAGCCTGGGAGTGGTCATAACCCCATGCTCCATCGAGGAAAGAATTGCTAGAATCAACACCCGCGCCACCTTCACTGGTACTGATGGTATTTCTGTTAGAGTCATATCCTGATTCTGTGACTGTGTTGGTTCTTTCAATGGGTAAACCGTGACCTGGCTCATTTGATCTTGATGTAGAATCATTGGGACTTTGTCCAACAGATTCGTTGCTGTCTTCAAATTCTTCGTTTTGCAAAGTCTGAGTACTTCTGGAAACTCTATTTTGCCCATCCTCCGCGGAAGGTCTTCTCTGTGACTGCTCTCCTCTCCCATTACTCCTCTCCATCTTGGTCTAACAAGTCTCTCACGTTGTTAGGGAAATGATGAACTCGACATAACTGATGCCATCTTGGAATCTGCGATTAATAAAAAAAAAACACAAATAAGTAAAGTAAGTAATACCGTGGGACCAAAAAGGATCCAGTGAAGCAGCGTTCACCAGTTTCTGTGGCTTCGGCATACTGGTGGATTTTGTAGCCAGCACAATGTCCAGCCGACTTTACGTTGCCCCAACTTTGTCATGTACCCAGCGTGGTAGACTCAGGGACACCCTCCAGAACGGTGAAGAAATCCTAGTAAAGTATCCCGTCGGGCCATATTGATCCATAGTGCCGGTGAAACAAATCCTAGCCTTCACCAGGATTCGAACCCAGGACCTTCGGTACGCCAGTCGAACACACTGCCCTACAAAAACACAACACGTACCAGTAATGGTTTAGATTTTGAAATAATGAAGTAGAGAGTAAGTTTTACGTGTATAAGTTGTCTGAATATTTAACAATGTGGCTATATAATTAAAGAATACATTAGGTGTGCTACAGTTTCATCATTGCATCAGACTTGAACCTCATTTCACCGGAGTGAGTTATGACTGCCCTCAAATGGTCATACATGGTTAGATTTCGGTCCAGTGTTACTCCGAGATAGACCAGCTTCTGGTCGCATGCCAGAGCGCGGCCACCAATGTTCAACTCGATCGTTACTTTTATGATATCGATACCAAGGGTGAAAAGCGAGAAGACAGTTTTCAGGCAGTTTTATCTCCATACCCCATAGCTTGGCGTAACAGGCTACCGCGTTCAAATCCTGCTGGAGAGACTGCTGTAGAGCAGGTCCTTCCCGGTCGACCAAATTAGAGCATCCTAGATAGTTCGGCAAGTCATTGCTAAAAGCAAGGAACAAGGTACAGGCCAGGCCATACCAACAGCTGTCACATCACTGCAGCGCTTGATATTACTACATTAATTAATGAGGAGTGAATTTAAACTGCAGGGGACAAAAAGGGAGAGAACCACCGTGTCCGACTTAAGATTATTCCATAAACAAAAAACAATGAAAACAACAACAACAACCTTTACCATAATATCAACCAGAATTCTTTTATTAACTGGGAAATTAAAAAAAAAATGAAACGGGACTGACTAAAGAAATTTTCGCTCGCCACAAAATTGATCTAAGTCTGAAAGAAGTTGTTACCCGAAAATCGCCACACGATGGATAATAAAGACGAAGTGAGTTAAACTGAAGACGTAGTCTAATATTTTACTTCTAATCTGGACTAAATCTAGATGTAGTTGTATGGAAATTGTAATAGATCTACTTTAGACTCACATATACGTCAACTGTGTACAGTTTATACAATTGAACATCCACTGTTTATAAAAAGAAAGAAAATGAATAATAATTTTCAAAAAAAAAATACATAGACTATGTAGCAGTTAGGCATAATATTTTTAATTAGGTCTAAGTACAACTACCCACAAGGTAAGGGAAGTCACCCACACCCTTTAAGTTGACGAACATGAATATAACAACAAAGCATTGGGCAAACACTTTTTTTTTAAACTTACACATACATACACATTGTGTGACTAAATATTGTAATCGTATTTAAGAAGGGCAAATAATGTGTATAAAAAAGTTTGTGTATGTGAAAATGCAGCACAGAATCTGTGAAACGCAGTGCTGTTTGGTCTATAGAAGTCAAAACGGAGTCCTTTTTTTTTTTTTTACCTATTCTATGAATGCTGTGGAATGATTTGTTTATTTCAGGTCTATTGGTGGTGGTAGGGGAAGGGGAGATCAATAGTGAATGTGCCTGACGATATGTTTGTGTGCATAAAAATAAGTGTCTTTGTGCCTTAGATGTGTATTTATGGATTAGAGCTGTGGCAATAAGTATGTATTAAAATTAACACAGTGATAACGGAAAAAGTAAAAAACATTATTTAAAAAAAACATATCAATGCCACAGAAGGGTCAGACAATGCAATAAGAAAGATATGGCTCTGTGTCCATGAGAGGTTCTGTCCGTATGCAGTGGCGTAGATAGGGATTTGGGGGCCCGGGGGGGGGGGGGGGGCTTGGCCTCTTCAATGGCCACTGCAAACAATTTTTTCCGACACTCCTTTGAGGGGGCCCTGCAAAAGCAAAAAAATTTTTCGGACACTCCTTTGGGGGCCCCGTTCAAGTAGGAGCCTGGGGGGACTTTCGAATTTGGACTCCCCCTCCACTAGCTACGCCACTGTCCGCATGTGTATCTGTGTGTGTGTCTCTGTGTGTGTGATATAGTATGATAAATAATGTTGGTAAAAAGTAAACTTATTTTTATAGTTCTATGTTAAAAAAATACAACATTGCTGTTTTAAAGAATGTATTATGTGAAAGGAGGGGGCGGGGACAAACTTTCTTACAGTGTACTTACAGGTCAATGGAGGGGGCGGGGACAAACTTTCTTACAGTGTACTTACAGGTCAGTGACTGTAGAAAAGTCCTAAATGTCCTAAAATAAATTATGTGAGTAGGCCCAAGGGGGGGGGGCGTATTGACTTATTTACAAATATTGACTTTTATGTCCCCACAGCTAGGCAACTCCTTATCTTTCTAAAACGATCTCCATTTAAATAGATTGAGAAAAAAAGCATCATTTTAAATTTTAGAATACCCGACCCACCTCAGGAAGTAAACTTTACCCAATGGATTAATAAAATGTGTTTGATGTTCTGTTGTTTAGTAGATAGAGGTTTTACAGTACTTAGCTTACATTTGTGGGATAGGGTCTGGATCTCGAAAAGATTTTTTTTTAGTGAGAATTAAAACCTCTAAAAACATTGATACTTGTAAATGTGTGAACTTATTTTATAAGCCGTATGTTCTCAGGCATCATGGGTAAACTAAACTCCCCGCCCCCTCACTCACAGAAACTACACGAATTACGTCATTATTTTTTTTTCTGATTATCTTGACCGACAGACACAAAGACATACGCATAGATACGCGTACACGTGTGCTCACTCTCATACATAGATCTATGCACCGAAAATGTCCATTTCCAAAATGAATGTCCACTGGATATTTTCTGAAATGTCTTATAGCTTTAACAAACGTAGATATTCGTATTGCATAAAGTATTTGTTATATACCGAATTAAAAGTGAAAATATAAAGAGATCAAATATGCCGATGATTTCAAAAGAAAATATGTACAAATAATTAAAAAGGTGATTACGAACTACATATATGAAAAGACATAACCTAATTACTATTACATATTCAGTAAACTTGTAGAGTATCTCTTACTTTGGTTTTCAAGTTCTAGTGTATGCAATTGTAGCAATGTACCTGACGCTGTGTGTCTGCTTCGATGTCAGTTTTCTTTTAATGTGTGGATCAATAGGCTTAACAACAAACAGCAAGTAACATGTATAAGGCCTCCCTACCCCCCCCCCCCGACTCCCCCCCCCCCATCCCTCTCTCTCTCCCGTCTTTTTTTCTTTTTCTCACATTTCGTCCCTTTACCCCGCCCTCATTTTAGTGACGCAAGTGAATACCGGTAATATTTTTTCCAAAAAAAAAAAAAAGTCAAGTCTACAAATTGAAAGAACAAAAGAAATGTTCAGCCGCTAGTAGGCCTAAGTATTAAATGTAGGCCCTATCCCAAATTCAAAAGTTCGTATTTTAAAAATAGCCTTTGTCAACAGGAAGGAGACAATGTTTGGTTTATGAAATTGCATGAAGTGAGTCTATTTTCACAATCTACACGATTAACGTCACTACTTGTACAAATAAAGATAAAGATTCCGATATATACACGTCTACGAGTTCCCTTTAAATGATGATATTCACACATACATAAATACGTACACGTACAAACATTCAAGCACACACACACACACACTCATGCGCGCAAACACACGCACGCTGCACGCACACAACAACCCACGAAAACACACAACACAAGCACAGCACACACGCACATTCACACTCGCCGCACTCACCGCCGCATTATTTATAACCCTTGAAAAAATGTCAACTCGAAGCTTTTAAGCGTATTCATTTACTTGACAAAGATACGCCAAAATAAACAAGGCCTAGTCTAGACCTACCAAGTAGTGCTAATGATTTTTTTAAAATTGTAACAAGTATCCTAATATATAAAAGGCACATTCAAATATTTTCAGTCAAAATTTTAAATAATAAAAATGAAAAAAGAAACAATTACCTTGCCTTGTTTTCTACTCGGTAGTGATGTCTACATTTAATGTCATGGTAATGTGTCTGGCTGTCTGTTTTGTCTCGCTTATTACTACGATGTCTGGACTCACGCTTAGATTTACCTCTCTCATTCGCTAACGCGTTCGTATAACGCGTTCGTATTTGTCTATTACAGATATGCCCAAACGCTTCATTACGCTTTTTGTATAATAAAATACAACAATTCGTAAATCGTATCATATGCACTCTATCGCTACCACTCACTCTCTCTCTCTCTGTTACACTCTCTTTCTCCTTTTTTTTCTTTTCGCTTGCCTTCTCTTTCACTCCTTCTTTCTCCAAATAACTTTTTCTCTCCCATTGATCTCTCTATTTTCCACTTTCTCTGTTTCTTTCTTTCTCGTTATCTTCCTCTCTTCTCTCTTATTCTTTATTTATTTCTTTTTGGTTTGATTGATTTATAAAATTGCTCGCCAGATTTCTGATGTAGGCTTACCTTGTTTCTTAGAAATAAAACCTGCTCGTTTTTTTACATTCAGTGGACTTCTTGACCTATTTTCCCCTGTGAGTGAGAAGCTGTTTGTCTATATTTAGATTTTAACGGTGGTAAAAGGCAGAGATTAAGGGGGGGATTAATCGAATGGGATGGATGAGATGAATTAGATAGATAAGTGTTAGGCTACATGAATATATTAATGGATAAATTGATGATACGGGATATATTTGATGCCAGGAATATGGTGGATGGATTTGATAGATTGAAGAATGTCTGCATAGTGCTGACAATTGGGTCGAGGAATGGATAGATATATTGCTGGATTGGATGTATGTGTGGAAATATGGATTTGATAGATGGCTTGGATAGATATATGAACAGATAGGTAAGATGGATAGGGGGATAAAATGTGTGGATAAATGGGTGAATAGATGGATTGGGTGGATGAGTAATGGTAATGGTAATGGTAATTTATATAGCGCTTCTATCCATGCTATTTTAGCATGCTCAGTGCGCTCTAGAAGACTATTAATCTGTGAGAGGTTTCACTCCTGCCGGTTAAGCGCAACGTCATCTAGTCCCAAAACTCCTGTAGGGCGACAGGGATCTGCCGTTGGCGGGGCTCGAACCCGCGACGTGTCAAGTGGTTTTTTGGTTGACAGTCTGGTGAGCTAACCGCTAGGCCAGCCGGCTGAATAGATGGATTGGGTGGATGGGTGGTTAGATGGATTGGGTGGATGGGTGAATAGATGGATTGGGTGGATGGGTGAATAGATGGATTGGGTGGATGGGTGAATAGATGGATTGGGTGGATGGGTGAATAGATGGATTGGGTGGATGGGTGAATAGATGGATTAGGTGGATAGATGGATTGGGTGGATGGGTGGATGGGTGAATAGATGGATTGGAGAGATGTTCGGATAAAGGGATTAAATTTATTAGGTGATTGTGGGGCCAGCACATTGCACAGCTGCATTTACTTTACCCCAACTAAGGTCAGGTACTCATGAAAGCTGGGTACACTCAGTGAAAAAATCCTAGTCTTCATCAGGATTCGAACCCAGGACCTTTGGTACGCCCGGGAAAAGGAGGGTCGGGGGTGCAGACACAACTTTATAAAACCATTTCCATTCATAATTAGATGTGGTGGAGAAAAACATCATCGTAATACATATTTTTGTAAAACATAATAGTTAGAATAAGAAATGTAACAATATATTCTAAGAAGATGTATAGAAAGTTAAGTAGGCCTATTTAAAAAAACGAAACTAACCTGCAATTGTATTTTATTTCTTATTTGATCTTCGAACTAAAAGGAAACAAATCCGACCACGGTCCGATTACACAATAATAATAATAATGCTTTTATAAGCATACGTCCTGTGTCTTTTTGATTGTAAAACAGAGTATCCGAAAGGTAAAATAGATTTGAAGCAGATGTAAGTGCAATTATGTGTTTTCTGATGGTCTCAGGCGACCCCCCGTGAACATTTTTTCGACCTTCAGGCTTTGAACCACTGGGCTAAATTAAACGGGTACTTTCCGCTCGCTTCAACAAGTGGGCGGGCCTATCTCTCGCCTGGTCAATACAACCCGTAGCTAATAGTAAAATGGAAATCTGACAAGTTGTTCTTGACTTGTTTAAATACAGTTTGGCTCGAAGTTTGAATAGGCTAATGTAACAATATAGGCTAATACATTATAATAATAGCGCGTATACTTAATACACACTAAATCTCACTCTTTCTTTACATAATATGTCTCTCTTCTCTTTTTATCTTTTATCCCTATCTATTTCCCTTTTCTCTCCTTTTTTCGCTCTCTCATTCTCTCTTCGTCTTTCTTTCTTTATTGCTTTCTCCCCTTTCTCTCTATCTATTTCCGCTTTCTCTTTTAACTTGTTAATGTTTTCCTCGCATATTTTGCTCTAATCTATCTTTCTCTTTTTCCCCTTTCCTAGCTCTTTCTGTGTTTTTCTATCCCTCTTTCTTATTCTCAACCTCTTACTTTCTCTTTCTCTCATTCATTCTTTCTTTTCTCTCTCTTTCTCTCTTTAATTCTCTCTTCGTCCGATTAAAACATCGTCCACACTTTAGTGTCATAATTTACACACACACACATAGTAAACACACACACATATAGAACACACACACAGAGTGAACACACACACAGAGTGAACACACACACACAGTAAACACACACACAGTGGACACACACACAGTGGACACACACACACAGAGGACACACACACACAGAGGACACACACACACAGAGGACACACACACAGTTGACAAACACACAGTGGACACACACACAGTGGACACACACACACACACAGTGGACACACACACACAGAGGACACACACAGTGAACATACACACACAGTGGACACACTAACACAGTTAACACACACACAGTGGACACACACACGGTAAACACACACACAGTGAACACACACACAGTGAACACACACACACACACAGTGGACACATACATAGTGAAAACACATACTGGACACACACACACAGTGAACACACACACAGTGAACACACACACACACACAGTGAACACACACACAATGAAAACACACTAACACAGTGAAAACACACACAGTGAACACACACAGACATTGAAAACACACACACACACTGTGGACACACACACACACTGTAGACACACACACACAAACAGTGGACACACTTACACAGTGAAAACACACACACACACACAGCGAAAACACACACACACACACAGTGAAAACACACACACACAGTGAACACACACACAGTGAACACACACACACAGTGGATACACACACACACACAGTGAACACACACACAGTGAACACACACACAGTGAACACACACACAGTGGACACACACACAGTGAACACACACTCAGTGAACACACACACACAGTGAACACACACACACAGTGAACACAAACACAGTGAACACACACAGTGAACACACACACACACAGTGACACACACACAGTGAACACACACACAGTGAACACACACACATAGTGAACACACACACACAGTGGACACACACACAAAACGCCATTACGGTATATTTATCCATTGGCCTAATACACTAAGAGTTTAATACCACTGCTTTTATGACGATAACGTGTTTAATTCATTTACAATTACAAGTGTTTATATAATTATTTATCATTAAATATTTTTCCCTCATTGATTTATACAATTAGTCTTCACACTTTATTCTGTTTCTTGGAAATAGAAGCTGCTGTTTGTTTTTCTCAAAGTACTAATCGCTCAACTTTTCTTATCGATTACCTACAGTGGCGATCACTGGGCTATATTTTACTTCTATTTTAGATCTTAATGCTGATAAACTGTACATAAATCCAGTTAGATTGTTTCCTTTAAACACAGGTAATTTAACATACTTTAGTTTAAAAATCCATTTACATTACAATTAGATCCATAGCATTTACATTATCTTAGTCAGTGGCGTATTTAAGGCATGTTACACATGTTCCTTTGGAACAGATGCCCCCACACATCCCAAAAAGAATTTTGTTAATGATATGTCCATTCTGTCGTTGAAAAAATGTAAAATAAAATTCATTTATTACCTACAAGTTAAGCCCTCCAGTCCAACCAAGCTAAGCGCAACATAAAATGTATGATTTTACAGAATGGAAGGCAGGGGCGAGTTGGGTGGCCAGTCACATGGGTGTCAAAAGGAGGACATCCAGAGACAAAAAGGAAGACATTGTGTTTCAATTAAATAGTTTCGCAATAAACCCGTAATCAGCATAACTTTATTACAAGAGCTGTCAATAAGTGCGTATTGAACAAGAAACAGTTGTTCTTTTAAATAACATATAAATTCATTGTAGGCTGAAAGGCATCCTGCTTTTGGGCAACTTTGAAAAATAAACCTTACAGCTCATACAGGAGTCTTTAAGAAAACGGATCATTCTTTTCTTGTACAAATGATAACTTGTTTATGAATTATATTCTTAAAAGGTTAATACTATGTTTAATACTACAGAACATAAAATATTACCAAAGCGAACATTTTAAAGGTTTTTAGCTTTGCCTGCAGTACGGAGGACATGTCCTCCTTTTTTCCGGACGTCTGGCAACCCTAGGGGCGAGGCCACTTGCCCCCCCCAGCCCCACCACATAATTTGTGAACAGGGCCCCCCACAATCCTAGGATTTTAGGTCCACCATTATTATCAGTTTCCACTTTATCATGTTCGTTGACTTTTTTTTCCGAAATCATTTACGCTATCTTATAATATGTTAAGGATACTCCTTCTGTGCAGAAGATTATCACGTCCAAAGCTAATCCGTGGTTTGAGTCTGTCCTGCAATGTTGATTAGTGTTTACTTCTTCTAGTAGTCATATTATTATTCCTAAAAAAACATCGATGTAATTTTCTCTGCTTTATTTTATTATCAATTTATGGCCATTTTACTATGCTCCCAATCGTGATAACGTTGACTTTCCATTCAAATATATTTTAAATTTGCGGCGTGATTGTTTTGACTAGCCGTCTGCTGTGTCAGTGCAGTGATGTTGTTTAAACTTGAAAGTCATCTGAAGAGGTTTCCCTCAATATTTGAGTTAATAGTTGATTTTGATAGTAAGTAGAATTAAAATTAGTTCTTCATATTTTGAGATTACACACACACATCTTTGGTAAAAAAAAAAATTGTAATTTAAATGAGTGCGAAGTGACGAGATTTGGAATTGCTAAGGTAAACAATCACAAGAAATCCACACGGAAGTGACGTTTAAATCGAGACATAAATTAAACACTAAACCGGTATTTAACCATTTTGATAAAAATATGAACAGAGTTAAAATGGCAATATTTTTATTCTTTCCTACACGCTTGTGACGTCACGTACCCTCGTTACCGATAAAAAAAAAACTAGACTTAATGGTGTTACAAATAAAAAAAACTTGAGGAAACACTAGGGGAAAAACACACTTTGTAAGACAGTTAACAAACAGAGGGTGATATTATATAGAGGGATAAAGGGATAGTGATAGATTGTTTGATGTATTGATGGATGGCTGGATAGATAGATGGATGGATGGATAGATAGATTGACGGATAGACAAATGGATGGGTAAATGGATGGATGGATAGAGTGATATTATGTTGATTATAAAAATTCGCAAGAGCTTAGGGATAGCTGTGGTATCTTAACAAGACAACAAGTCAAGGGTGTGATACACAATTCAACCTCGTGATAACGGGTAACTCTACAACAACCCTTTGCGTTATTGCGGTGAACAATGTCAAGGTTTAAAGAAAATGACCGCAGTGGTCCGTTTGGTCAAATAACGCGAATAAAAAGACAAATTTTGGTTTTACGTTGAAAATACCGGTCTAACTTTTTATCATTATTCGATCAATCTCGGTAAAAAGAAAAAAAGAAAAAAGGACGCGTTGAGATTATTTTTGTTTATGGAGTCATCAGTCTTTGCCCAGAGAAAGCTAGCTGTGTTTTTTTTAACCACTTATCACAAAAATTGTATGTGTGCCCACTTTAACCACTTATCACAATAATTGTATGTGTGCCCACTTATTAAAATATTTGTATGTGTGCCCACTTATTAAAATATTTGTATGTGTGCCCACTTATCACAATAATTGTATGTGTGCCCACTTTAACCACTTATCACATAATTGTAGGCTCTATAATACTCTATATGTGCTCACTTATCACATTAATTGTATGTGTACCCACTTTTCACCATAATTGTACGAGTGCCCATTTATCACAATAATTTAATATATGTGTGTGTGTGTGTGTGAGTGAGTGTGGTGTGTGTTGTTTTGTTTCTGAAACGACCAGCTTCCCACAAAGCAACAGTAGAATCAAGGAATTATAACTCTTCAAAGTGCCCTGTCTTTTGTGTTCGTTAGTTAGCTGTTGTACCGTTTGTTGCAAGAAAGTGGTGCCATTCGACAATAAGATAGATAATGATAAAAAGTCTAAATACATTTGAAAAATATTTCATATGTCATAAGCAATAAAATATGTCATAAGCAATAATGGCTGATTCTGTGCCAACAAAACAAACATCAATTTAATTATTGTTTCACATTAAAATATCAATAGGCCTTTATATATTGATATCTATATAATAATATACATTTCTTATAACAATTAACGTGACATATATAAGATATTGTCAGTGGTTTGGAATCAACTTACCAGATCTTGCTTACACGATCCATGACAAACAAACATAATATACCGTTTTATACGTGAATAATCCCAATGTCCACAGTTGCACCGATATCAACAATATTTACAACATATATAAGGGCATCGTATTAGTCATATTAAAGTGCACAACGGCTATCTGCTTGCCATGACGATCATACTGGTAAATGAGTTTGGGGTGTGTGTGAAAATTTTCTCCCCTTTAGCGATCTCTACTTTTAAAAGAAAACGTGAAATGGAATGGGGGAAAAGGGGGGGGGGGTTGGGGAGAGAGAGAAAGGAAGGGGGGGGAGGTGAACAGGTTTCCTCGCGACGGATTGGTTGACGGTTCTTGGAGTCGTCGTGGTGTGGATACGCCTCTTTCACAGGACCCGTCGGTGGCCCGCTATATGTGTGTGTGTGTGTGTGTGTGAGTGTGGTGTGTGGTGTTTTGTTTCTGAAACGACCAGCTTCCCACAAAGCAACAGTAAAATCAAGGAATTATAACTCTTCAAATTGCCCTGTCTTTTGTGTTCGTTAGTTAGCTGTTGTACCGTTTGTTGCAAGAAAGTGGTGCCATTCGACAATAAGATAGATAATGATAAAAAGTCTAAATACATTTGAAAAATATGTCATTTGTCATAAGCAATAAAATATGTTATAAGCAGTAATGGCTGATTCTGTGCCAACAAAATGAACATAAAAAAAAATTAACAAATATTGTTTTAACACTAGGCCTAAACCATAGGTTCTCAATCTTTTTCGGCTCACCGCCCCGTTTTACAATTTTTTGTGGCTCACCTCCCCCTACCCCCCCCCCCCCCCCCATAGTAAATGTTTTAGTAAAAAAAAGTATGTATGGTGGCATATATTTAATTCCTATTTGATGAGCTTTAAAGTAAAAGTCAATTGTTAAGAAGAGTTTTTTATGAATTGTTTTTAATGATAATACAATATCTAGTAAATATTTACAAACATATACACAAGAGGTTTTAAAACTGAACATTAGTGTGAAGCTTGCACCTGGTGTGTTGACAGCAGGTTGTCAATATTAGGTTCTATTTTGGTTAGCAAAAGCCTCAAGTCTCCACGCTCCACTGCTTGCAACTTGCTTCTTTTTTTTTTTTTACAACAAAGTGGTAACAGCACTAAAACCTCGCTCTACTAAATAGGAAGATGAAAATGCAATTTAAAAAAAAAGGCTTTTCCAAAGTCTACAGTCCTGGAGAAGCTGATGTTCTTTTTGCATCCAAAAGTCGTGATAGCCTTTTCTTACAAATTTCAATTTGAGTTCTTTATTGGTTGCTAATTCAATCAATGCCTCTTGCAGTTGTGTAGGTAGGCCTGATTGTAATTCTTCACTATAAGAAAAAAATCCAAAACCCAATCATGTATTTTTATGTTAATAATGTCTTGAAATCGCCGGTGGAAGTCGTTAGTAATAAGTGTGTCGAGGTGATCACAATAAATGAGAATGTCTTCTTCAGTATTTTCTACAGATGCAAGATTGGGAAACTAATAAAATTCTCCACGTCCAAAGTTTCCTTTGTAGAATTGAAGTTTTTACATAAATGCCGAAATGACACTTTTTGTTTTGATCAAATTGAGGTCATCTCCAGCAATTGAATGTTCATTTCATTGAACTCATTAAATAAATCTGTTAAATAAACGATATTGTTTTTCTTTTTTTTTTTAAGATTTTCACTCTTGAAACTCCAACACTAAGTCAAAGACCCCATAAATTTTATTTAAACAGGCACCTTTTGATAACCAGCGTCCAGTAGCAAACGATTATAGTCTTTGTCATTCTCAATACACAGTTGTTTAAACACTCTCTCGTTGAATGCATTACTTCTGATTTTGTTTACTGCAGTTATTACATATCGAAGAAACTGATGCAGACGATCGCTGAGATTTTTAGCAACTAAATGTTGCCTGAGAATTACACAATGGACAGATTTAAAGGTCTCTTTAAAAAAGAAACGGACGAGTCCAAAGGGCTCATTTGTCCAGGGCATAACGATAGGTTTGAGCTCAGCTCTGTCCTGGGCTGGAGCCACCCCACGACACCAAAGGCGTGGCGTGCCGTGTAACAGTGAGGATTCCGCAGCTAGGTTGCCCACTGCGGTTCCCCTAAGGATCATTATCGTGGTGGCTCGCCCGTATAGCTGCAATGTCACCCGGTAGTACTAATCCTATACTGCAGGTACAGACATCCAGGCCCCGGGTGGTTCTCGAGACGGGGTTGTAGGGTCCATTGCTTCCTTCCAACCGAGACCTCGTATCCTCTCGGCAGTGCAATGGGTTTCGGACCCGCTGCGGAAGCTGTCCCCCATGCGTTCGCCCGCCGGTGTATTCTTAACGGGAACGTATCTACGGTTTACACACTTCGCCAGTCTTTGAGGCCCATGGGTACAAAAGTGTCACCTAATATCAGACACAGCTGTCCTAAGCCGGCTAGCTATTTGACGCACGCTCGCAAGTAGACTATGTGTCATTTAGTAATGGTCATTCAGCGATGCAGAGACGGACACAGACTTTTTTTATGTATGACTTGATAGAGATAATTCTTGAGGCAAGTGCAGTTAGTTCATGAATAGCGGGCCTACAAGTAGCTAGCTTACGCTCGCTCCAGACTTTACAGGACGATGCTAAGGAAGGGTCTATTAGTACTTAATCGAGCCGCTACTTTAAAAATCAGCGCGATTCCTATTTCTAATCAGTATGTTGTGTTCTACGTCACATTTCATCCACAATAATAAAACGGAAAATTCTCGGAAATAATCTAAATATAGTAATAAATCTAGGTTAAGCCCATATATGTCTTTGAATAACTTTTACGTCACCATTCATTGGCTCCATAGTATCAGAAGTATTGATTTTAAAACCGTTTTTTTCTTCTAAACCGGTTTTCGGTTGTATAAACCGGTTTAAAACCGGATTTTGGTCCCCCCCCCTTCCCAAAAAATCGGTATTCCGGTTTTTGTTTAACAACCCTAAATCAGAAGACAATTTTTTTTCCGCCCTTTATATTTTGACAGTGTCGCAGCAATAGCTGTGTCTGTGGAGACCTATCCTTGAGAGATAAACTGTCGCATCTCTGGCATTGGGAAGCGGGACCGTTGGAGTTGGGCAGGGGCAGCCTATGTTTATTTTTCTTCGCTGCTATTTTAGCCTCCGCGATAAGGCGAATTTTGCCCTCTGGCAGCATTTGTACAGGTGTGTAGAGTACCTTCCAAGCATTTCTGTTCTGAGCCATCTACGTCATAATTACACTGTGGCAATAGGTCATTAGCGGATCAGTCTATTTAATTTTAATCGACTGTTCTGCTATTGACTCACCAAGCTAAATATTACTGTTATAATTATTAAGTCCTTTAATTTTTTTTTATTTAAAGTGTAAATCTGTTTACATTATTTAAAGAAGGTTTGCACCGCCCATTTGCCCTCCATCGCCCCCCTATCGCCCCCGGGATCGTCAGCGCCCCCCAAGACCTCTTCACCCCCCCTGGGGGGCGATATCGCCCCCGTTGAGAACCTATGGCCTAAACTAAAGAAACTGCGTAAACAAACAAAATAATCTATTCAAAAAGTTTAAGGCAACTAATTCAATTAGACTACATAAAAAATGGTTTGGTGACATTTCATCACGCGACATTTGATCTCGTGACAGTTACTCCCTGACACTTTACCCCGCGACACTTAATCCCTCCCTTCCCGCGAGATAGTCCCATATAACACTTAATCCACCCCGCGGACATGTACACTAAGAAAAAATAAAACAAATGTATTTAAACAGTACATTTAGATTTATTAATCAGTACATTTATACTTATTAAACAGTACATTTATACTTATTACAAAGTACATTTAGATTTATTAATCAGTACATTTATACTTATTAAACAGTACATTTATACTTATTACAAAGTACATTTAGATTTATTAATCAGTACATTTATACTTATTAAACAGTACATTTATACTTATTACACAGTACATTTAGATTTATTAATCAGTACATTTATATTTATTAAACAGTACATTTATACTAATTAAACAGTACATTTAGATTTATTAATCAGTACATTTATAGGCCTACTTATTAAACAGTACATTTATACTTATTACACAGTACATTTAGATTTATTAATCAGTACATTTATATTTATTGCAAAGTACATTTAAAACAATTTAATAAAAGGTAATCAGAAGTATTCAAGTTAAATGTAAAGTTAAATGTAAAATGAAATAGAGAACTATAAATTTAAAAAGTTAAACGTATGACACGTAAACAATGGCACGCAAATAGACACGTGATTTACTTTGCAAGAGGCAGTAAAGGGCGACCGGGGATATTCCAGGCACTAGTTCGAAATGTATGGTGTACAATTGAAAAAAAATCGTAGGTACTACCTTGAATGTTCCATCTGCTAACCACAATTTCGCTCTGGCTAATCCATCCAACAGTTCGTTATGACCAAGAATAAGCAACCTTTCGTTTCCAGATCCGTAATCCCTTGTCGTTGGGGTCACAAGGAGCGGACACTACAAATAAGCAAAGCCGACATATCTCTCTGACAATCTCTTTGTATACCAATCAAAGCAAGTCTCGCACGAACTCAGCCAAACACGCGCGGGTCCTACATTGACAACCATCTAGGTGAGGATTGTCCGCAGGTAACATAGGACCGTGTAGCAGGGGCTAGTCACTTGAACATTACGCAAAGGGTTAAATAAGGAAACACATTAATTGTTATTAGTAATTATTATTCCTACCAATTAGTGAGCACTTTGTGACAGCTAGTTCTCCAAATACATTTGTTTTACACTAAAAGGCCAAAACAATGAAACTTATAATGATAATGAAACTAAAGCTAATATCCTAAACACACACTTTGCATCATCTTTTTCAAATCCAGGTGACAAAGAAATCCTCATAAATTTAAACAAACTAGAAGAGATAGGAAATATAAATGTAGATGAAAAAGGCATTAATCAACTCCTAACCAACTTAAAAGTAAACAAAGCTTCTGGTCCAGATGAAATACCAGCAAGACTGCTTAAAGAACTAACTAATGAAATATCTCCAATCTTTAAAATACTTTTTCAGGCCTCTCTAAACCAGGGCAAATTGCCCAAAGATTGGAAATTAGCCAATGTAACCCCCCCTTTTCAAAAAAGGAGATAAATCTGACCCCGGAAATTACAGACCTGTTTCCCTAACAAGCATAACATGTAAATTACTTGAACATATAATATATAATAGTATAGTAAATCATCTAGATAAACTTAATGCACTTAATAAACTTAACATCTAGAGACTCTAGTTAATATTTTGGCTAATATGTTGGGTTAAAGGACCAATATCTATAGGTAATATTTTGGCTAATATGTTGGGTTAAAGGACCAATATCTATAGGTAATATTTTGGCTAATATGTTGGGTTAAAGGACCAATATCTATAGGTAATATTTTGGCTAATATGTTGGGTTAAAGGACCAATATCTATAGGTAATATTTTGGCTAATATGTTGGGTTAAAGGACCAATATCTATAGGTAATATTTTGGCTAATATGTTGGGTTAAAGGACCATTATCTATAGGTAATATTTTGGCTAATATGTTGGGTTAAAGGACCAATATCTATAGGTAATATTTTGGCTAATATGTTGGGTTAAAGGACCAATATCTATAGGTAATATTTTGGCTAATATGTTGGGTTAAAGGACCAATATCTATAGGTAATATTTTGTCTAATATGTTGGGTAAAGGACCAATATTTATAACTAATATTCTGTCTAATATCTTTCGTAAAATTTGTAGCTATTTTTGGCAACTTTTTTTTTACTATTCAAAACGCGTGAAATCCTATTACCTAAAGTGTATGACCAATGTTTGCGCTTAAGTCTTGTGGACATATATTTGAATACAAATGTAGTCTGTCTAGACACGTTAATCTCTTTTAGATTTTAAAGTTTCATTTTCTTTACTCTCACGTCTTTTCTATTCTTTTTGATCCATTTTTGTCGGGCATTGTCGAGTTAACATCCCAAAATTTAGAATGATATAATTTAAGTTAGCATAACTTCTACTATTATCTAGGGGTCCAAAATAAGTAATTTTGTTTTCCATTTTTATTCTTTTACCCTTAAATCATAGCCCGCTAACATCACGGGAACGGTCTAGTAACTAGTATGTAATAAAGACGAAGAGAGTTAAACTGAAGACTTATTATTTTACTTCTAATCTGGACTAAATCTAGTTGTGTAGTAATGATAGATATAATACTTAGACTCTCATGAAAGTAATCTGTGTACAGCTTATACAATTGAATTTCTTCATCCACAGTTTATAAAAAAGAAAGGGAATCAATAAAACGAAAAAAGAAAGACAAGAATACATAGACCATATATCAGTTAGGCATAGTATTTTTAATTAGGTCTAAGTACAACTACCCACAAGGAAAGTGAAGTCACCTACACCCTTCAAGTTGATGAATATAACAACAAACCACTGGGCAAACACTTTTTTTTACACTTACACATACATGCACAAACACATTGTGTGACTAAATATTGTAATCGTATTTAAGAAGGGCAAACAATGTATATAAATAAGTTTGTGTATGAGAATGCAGCACAGAATCTGTGAAACGCAGTGCTGTTTGGTCTATAGAAGTCAAGACGGAGTCCTTTTTTTTTTTACCTAGTGTATGAATGCTGTGGAATGATTTGTTTATCTCAGGTTTATTGATGGTGGTGGGGGAAGGGGAGATCAATAGTGAATGTGCCTGACGATATGTTTGTGTGCATAAAAATAAGTGTCTTTGTGCCTTAGATGTGTATTTATGGATTAGAGTTGTGTCAATGAGTATGTATGTAAATTAACACAGTGATAACGAAAAAGTTAAAAAACATTATTTAAAAAAAAATATCAATGCCATATAAGGGTCAGACAATGCAATAAGAAAGATATGGCTCTGTGTCCATGTGTGGTTGTGTCCGTATGCAGTGGCGTAGCTAGAAATTTGGGGGCCCCGGGGGGCCTTGGCCTTTTTAGGGGCCACTGCAAACAATTTTTTTCCGACACTCCTTTGGGGGCCCATGCAAACAAAAATTTTCGGACACCACTTTGGGGGCCCGCCTCAAGTAGGGGCCTGGGGGGACTTTCGAATTTGGACTCCCCCTCTCCTAGCTACGCCACTGTCCGTATGTGTATCTGTGTGTGTGTCTCTACGTGTGTGATATAGTATGACAAATAATGTTGGCATTAAAAAGTAAACTTATTTTTAAAGTTCTATGTTAAAAAAATACAACATTGTTTGTTTTAAAGAATGTAATATGTGAATGGAAGGGAGCGGGGACAAACTTTCTTAGCGTGCTTACAGGTCAGTGACTGTAGAAAAGTCCTAAATGTCCTAAATGTCCTAAATGTCCTAAAATAAATGGGAAGAGGGCCCGGGGGGGGGGGGGCTTACTGACTTATTACAAATATTGACTTTATGTCCCCACAGCTAGGCAACTCCTTGTCTTTCTAAAACGATCTCCATTTAAATAGATTGAGAAAAAAAAGCATCATTTTAAATTTTAGATTACCCGCCCCACCTCAGGAAGTAAACTTTACCCAATGGATTAATAAAATGTGTTTGATGTTCCGTTGTTTAGTAGATAGAGGTTTTACAGTATTTAGCTTACATTTGTGGGATAGGGTCTGGCTCTCGAAAAGATTTTTTTTTAGTGAGAATTAAAACCTCTAAAAACATTGATACTTGTAAATGTGTGAACATATTTTATAAGCCGTATGTTCTCAGACATCATGAGTAAACTAAACTCCCTACCCCCTCACTCACAGAAACTATACGAATTACGTCATTATTTTTTTTCTGATTATCTTGACCGATGACACAAAGACATACACATAGATACGCGTACACGTGTGCTCACTCTCATAAATAGATCTGTGCATCGAGGATGTCCATTGCCAAAATGAATGTCCACTGGATATTTTCTGAAATGTCTTATAGCTTTAACAAACGTAGATATTCGTATTGCATAAAGTATTTGGTATATACCTAATTAAAAGTGAAAATAAAAAAAGATCAAATATGCCGATGATTTCAAAAGAAAATATATGTACAAATATGTCTAATTAAAAAGGTGATTACGAACTATATATATCAAAAGACATAGCCTATTTACTATAACATATTCTGTAAACTTGTAGAGTATCTCTTACTTTTCTAGTGTATGCAGGTGTAGCAATGTACCTGACGCTGTGTGTCTGCTTCGCTGTCAGTTTTCTTTTAATTTGTGGATCAGTAGGCTTAACAACAAACAGCAAGTATAAGGCCTCCCTACACCCCCACGACCCCCCCTTCTCTCGCTCCCGTTTTTTTTTCCTTTTTCTCACATTTCGTCCCTTTACTCCGCCCTCATTTTAGTGACGCAAGTGAATACCGGTAATATTTTTTCAAAAAAAATAAAAGTCAAGTCTACAAATTGAAAGAACAAAAGAAATGTTCAGACGCTAGTAGGCGGCCAGTAGGCCTAAGTATTATATGTACCGGTATCCCAATTCAAAAGTTCGTATTTTAAAAATAGCCCTGGTCAACAGGAAAGAGACAATGTTTGGTTTATGAAATTGCATGAAGTGAGTCTATTTTCATAATCTACACGATTAACGTCACTACTTGTACAAATAAAGATAAAGATTCCGATATATACACGTCTACGAGTTCCCTTTAAATAATGAAATTCACACATACATAAATACGTACACACGTTCAAGCACACACACACACACTCATGCGCACAAACACAAGCACGCTGCACGCACACAACAATCCACGAAGACACACAACACAAGCACAGCACACACGCACATTCACACTCGCAGCACTCACCGCCGTTCATTATTTGTAACCCTTGAAAAAATGTCAACTCGAAGCGTTTAAGCGTATTCATTTACTCGACAAAGATACGCCAAAATATACAAGGCCTAGATCTACCAAGTAGTTCTAATGATTTAAAAAAAATTGTAACAAGTATCCTAATATTAAAAAAAAGGCACATTCAAATATTTTTAGACAAAATAATAAAAATGAAAAAAGAATCAATTACCTTGCCTTGTTTTCTACTCGGTAGTGATGTCTACATTTAATGTCATGGTAATGTGTCTGGCTGTCTGTTTTGTCTCGCTTATTACTACGATGACTGTACGCACGCTTAGATTTACCTCTCTCATTCGCTAACGCGTTCGTATTTGTCTATTACAGATATGCCCAAACGCTTCATTACGCTTTTTGTATAATAAAATACAACAATTCGTAATTCGTATCATATGCACTCTATCGCTACCACTCTCTCTCTCTCTCTCTGTTACACTCTCTTTCTCCTTTTTTTTTCTTTTCGCTTGCCTTCTCTTTCACTCCTTCTTTCTCCAAATAACTTTTTCTCTCCCATTGATCTCTCTATTCTCCACTTTCTCTGTTTCTTTCTTTCTCCTTAACTTCCTCTCTTCTCTCTTATTCTTTCTTTATTTCTTTTTTGTTTGATTGATTTATAAAATTGCTCGCCAGATTTCTGATGTAGGCTTACCTTGTTTCTTAGAAATAAAACCTGCTCGTTTTTTTACATTCAGTGCACTTCTTGACCTTTTTTCCCCTGTGAGTGAGAAGCTGTTTGTCTATATTTAGATTTTAACGGTGGTAAAAGGCAGATATTAAGGGTGGATTAATCGAATGGGATGGATAAGATGAATTAGATAGATAAGTGGTAGGCTACATGAATATATTAATGGATAAATTGATGATACGGGATAGATTTGATGCCAGGATTATGGTGGACGGATTTGATAGATTGATGACTGTCTGCATAGTGCTGACAATTGGGTCGAGGAATGGATAGATATATTGCTGGATTGGATGTATGTGTGGAAAAATGGATTCGTTAGATGGCTTGTATAGATATATGAACAGATAGGTAAGATGGATAGGGGGATAAAATGTGTGGATAAATGGGTAAAAAGATGGATTGGGTGGATGGGTGAATAGATGGATTGGGTGGATGGGTGAATAGATGGATTGGGTGGATGGGTAAATAGATGGATTGGTGACTAGATGGATTGGGTGGATGGGTGAATAGATGGATTGGGTGGATGGGTGAATAGATGGATTGGGTGGATAGGTGAATAGATGGATTGGGTAGATGGGTGAATAGATGGATTGGGTGGATGGGTGAATAGATGGATTGGGTGGATGGGTGGATGGGTGAATAGATGGATTGGTTGGATGGGTGGTTAGATGGATTGGGTGGATGGGTGAATAGATGGATTGGGTGGATGGGTGAATAGATGGATTGGGTGGATGGGTGAATAGATGGATTGGGTGGATGGGTGAATAGATGGATTGAGTGGATGGGTGAATAGATGGATTGGGTGGATGGGTGAATAGATGGATTGGGTGGATGGGTGAATAGATGGATTGGTTGGATGGGTGAATAGATGGATTGGGTGGATGGGTGAATAGATGGATTGAGTGGATGGGCGAATAGAACGATTGGGTGAATAGATGTATATCTCTGTTTGTGTGTGTAAGTGTGTCTGTGTCTCTGTGTGTGTATGTGTCTGTGTAAATCTGAGTTTGTGTGTGTATATCTGTGTAACTGTGCGTGTATCTCTGTTTGTGTGTGTGTGTCGGTATGTATTTGTTTGACTGTACGTGTCTGTGTTTATATCTGTGTTATTCCGTGTCTATCTATCTATGTTTGTATATGTGTATCTTTGTGTGTTTGTGTCTGTGTACTGTGAGTGTGTATATGTTTATATTCTCTTGTTCTTTCCATTTGCCTTTCTTTGTTTGTTTACGACCCCACCCTCAATCTAGTCAGTTCATTTTATATAAGTAATCTTTGTAAAAAAAAAACAATCGCAAAAACTACATATTTAAAAAAATGAAATTCTGCTGCTGCTGATACTTATACATATATTCCAATTATACAGTGCGTATTGTTACGAGACGACTCTTTAATAACATATTAATAAGTAAAAAATTCACAAGTTCCTTAAATTTATGATTAGCGAGTGCATCATTAGCGGTAGGCTATGCCTGAACGATTCAATTGACTAAGACTACGTATCATATAAAAAAAACAACAACTATTCGTATCAAATAGCCTACACTCTATCGCTACATCTCTCACACTCTGTTCCACGCCATTACTCTCTTTTCTCTTGATTCCTTTTCTCTATTTTTTCATCCTTTTCTCTAAGTTTCTCTACTCCTGATAGCTTTCTTTCCCCCCTTACTCTCTTTCTTTCCTCCCCTCTTTCTTTCTATATCTCTTTCCTCTCTTTTTTTTTCGTTCACTTTCCCTCCTTTCTTCTCTCTTATTTATCTTTCTATCTCTCTATCTCTTTCTTTCTTTTTTTAAATTGATCTATTAAACTGTTTTTGAGATGTCAGCTGTACTCTTGTTTCTTGGAAATAAAACCTGCTCTTTGTTTTTTCTTCACATCACGTCTTGACCTACTTTTCCGTGTGAGTTATTCTATAGGCTGATTATCCGTCTAGTAATGGTTGCATTATAACGGCGTTTAAAAGGCAGAAATTGAATGGATGGATTAAGTGATTGGGATGGATTAGATGAATGAGATGAATGTTGCATGAAATATTAATGGATAAATGGATGGGACTTGGGACGAAGGTATTTGATGCGTGGATTGTGATGGGTGGATTTGATAGATTGATAAATGTCTGCTTGTACGGACAGGTTTTGAATTGGATGGATGGATGGATAGATTGATGGATTGGACACATGGATGGATAGATGCACTGGATAAATGATTGTTAAAAAGGATGCATAGGACGTTTTTTTTAATGGTAATTAGTAGTTAGGTCCGGTTTCTCTCATTCGAATTGAATACAATTGAACCAATTAATTCGCATCTTTCTCTGAGAAGATAAACTATTTGTTACAACGGGAACACAAGTATATGATGATATAATGGAATATTTACTGCCATACCGATCTTAAACAGTTGTATAAATAACACTTCTTCTCACGTCATATCACTCTTCCATATGAATATTATATACCTCTTCACAAACGCCATTACTCATTATTTCAACTACTGTAAAATATATAAACAATTTACTTGTCTTCATCTATAATATTCTTAATTTACAAGTCTTAAATAGTATAAATATATGCATGCATAAAGGTTAAAGTGTAAAACATTTCCGGCCCCATTCGTTCATTTGCTTCAAAACATGTCCGCGTGGTGAGTTACTGGTTTGTAGAGATTAAATTTTATTTCATTTCCAGAAGATGTTGCCAAAAGAAAACGATGGATTGTGAATGTCAGACGTAAAGAATCACATATTTATAGTCTTGAATTAATTGCTTGATGCAAAAGAATTTTCGTTTTTGTTTTTATTAATCTACGCATTGTTTGTTTCCAAGGACAAACTCTTGACTAATTTATTTTATAAACAAAGCTAAATTTAACTTAACGCGACGAACACTTTGAGTATTAATTATCGCCTACTTACTTTTGATGTTAAAAACGGATTTCTCATAACTAATTTTGTAGCCTTTGCATATTTCTAAAAGAGCAGAACTGGCCGTCGAGGTTGAAATCAATTGTCAAACACCAGCAAAAGCATGTTGTTGTTTTTTGTTACGAAAATGGCGGGAAATGGCACCGAAAGTTCATGATCTCTTCCATATTTGAAAAAGTCACGTCTCATTAGGACTTGACAATGCACAATTCATTTACATATGACAAGTCCACTCAATATGAATCAGAAATATGGTCCATTATATCTTAGTCCAGGTGTCGGCAACCTTTTGACAATAGTGTGCCAAATGGGGATTTCTAATTCTTTCATCGTGCCAAACAGCCTAAAAGTCTTCCTTTTCTAGTACTCACTTTTTTGTAGAAGAAACTTGCATTGCAATTTAAGGGAGACTTTCGCGTGCCACTGGAAAAAGCTCTGCGTGCTAAGTCTGGCACGCGTGCCATAGGTTGCCGACCCCTGTCTTAGTCTATTATAAAGTTACCAGATTACCTCCTGAAGAAGTGTCAAAAAAAATTTAATGACGTAAACTATTCTTCATAACTTCCGTTGTGAACGTCTAAATGCTACCGGTACTGAGAAAAAAATTGATTCTAACTTCAAGCTGTTTCTTGCCTGTCGATTTATGGTCCGCTAACCTTACAGTAAAATATCTAATATTTAACCTGTATCAGTGGTTTAAATATATATGTGAATAGTGAATAGTTGTTTAGAATGAATAGATTGATAAAGTGATTGGATACATGAATGGATAGGTGGATTGGATGGTTGGGTAGATGGATAAATAGATTGATAGAAGGAGTTGATGTATGGGGGATAGATGGATTATGGGTGAATGAGTGGATAGGATGTTGAATAGATAAATTGGTTGGATGGGTGGATGTGTAGATAAATCGATTGAACAGTAGGAAGTATGGACTAATGACCGAATGAATGAATGTCTGCATAGGCTAAAGCAGGGGTCTCCAAACTTTTCAGCCCGAGGGCCGCATTAACTATCAAACAGTAGCTCGGGGGCCAACTACACAATCGAGGTCCAAATAAAAAAAGAATTAAAAACATGGATGTTGTACTTAACTATTTATTTAATATTATTGTATTCGGTTATTATTTAATAACACATTGGTGCACTACACTTGAACACCTGTATTAGTGGGAATGGTGAAATTATTTCCTCGATGCCAAAAAAGCCGACATTTCTGGCTTTAGATTTGATGTCCCTAACATCAACATTGACCTGAGATTATCATCGAACAAGTTTGTTCTCATACTTCTTATTTACGTATTTCATTCTTGAAAATGTTTGCTCACACAGGTATGTTCAAGTATGTTGTTCCAACGATTGAAAGGTACCTTGATGCAAACGTTTCGATATTAGGAAAGTCTTCCTTGGGCAAAATTTGGTAAAAACCCATCAGTCCTTCTTTGAACTTATCCTTAAGGAACCATTTGCTTGCAACTCAATGACCTCCAGCTGCAGTTCATCTGGACAACTGGCCACGTCTGCTTCAAATGGGTTTGGAAACAGTCTCACTTCTTCTGCCTTTGAATCCAAATCAGAAAACCGCTCCTGAAACTGCAGCTGGAGGTCTTTGATGATCCCGCATGCCAATGACCTGGGGAACACAGCTGTTGCTTCAGCCATGAACACTGCTGAAAGTGCGTCAAGTTGTTGGCATGTACTTGTTCCAAAAGCAAGACAAGTTTAGATCTGAAGGGTGTATAGATCAGAAACTAGATTTTTATCTCCTTGTAGTTTTAGGTTCAGACAATTTAATGACTAGTTGTATCTGTAGCAAAGGCAAATTTCCATACCCACTCTTCATCAGACAGTAATGGCTGTGGCTTGCCTTTACTTTCCAGGAACTCACCTATTTCCTTTCTTAACTTAAATACTCTGCTCAGAACTTTCTCACAACTTAGCCATCTTACTGCTGTGTAATACGGTAAATCTTTCGATTCTGTGTCTATATCTTCCAACATGTCTCTGAACTGTCTATGACTGAGCCCATGTGACCTTATTAAATTGACAATCTTCACCACAGAATTCAGTACACTGCTTATGTCCATATATTTAGTACACAAAGCTTGCTGGTGAATAATACAATGCAGTAACATATTTCGTTACACATCTGCTTCACTTGTCCAACCCAGCCTTTCCTCCATCAACAGTCAGACAACTGAGGTTAGTCCAGAACAAGTTATAATCATTATATGTTTTTTCAACTCATTGAATATATCCTCTCCGGTAACAGTGTCATACATGCTGTGTAGGGAAGCCAGCTCTTGTGTTATGTTCATGTCTTCATCCACATCTCTAGTGAACACAAGCTGTCCAGCGATTCATCCATTTGAATTGAAAAATGGCGAAACTTGCTTGCATTCTTCGCTATTTGATTCACAATGTTTTCACCCATATCTACAACACGGCGGACAATGGTATTTGCACCCAAAGCTACATTTTTAAATTGTTTTGACTTTTCTGGGCAAAGTTCCTCAGCCACCCCCAACAAACATTCCTTCACTACTTCACCATCTGTAAACGGTTTGCCACTTTTAGCCAGGACTTAAGCAACTTTATAACTGGCACTAGTAAAAGATTTGTTTTCATTTGAGGATTTACTGTACAATGTCATCTGAGATGTGAGTTGATTTTGTAATTTAGCAAATTTTTCTGCATGGACTTCACCCTCCAAATGTGCATATTTCTCCTGATGTTTGCTTTGATGATGACGGCGCAAGTTGTATTCTTTCATCACAGCCACAGTTTCGTTGCAAATCACACACAATGCTTTCTCGCCGGATCTGCTAAACTAGGTAGGAAACAGGTGTAATTACGTAATTTTTTTCTTTAGATAAAAAGGACTCCACGGGCCGCATGAAAGGGCCTCGCGGGCCGCATGCGGCCCGCGGGCCGTAGTTTGGAGACCCCTGGGCTAAAGGAATTGCTGGGGATATTCAGATTAATAGCTGGGTTAAAGGCTTAAAGCGATAGGTAAAGAGATCGAGCTGAATTATAAATCATTTTTTATTATTATACATTCGGGGTATTCTGTGGAAAGGGGGGGGGGTGGTCACAGCTGCATAAAACCAATTCCATTCACAATGAGAGGTGATGGTAAAAAATACAAATCATAACGTGATGTTGTTTTTTGTTGTTATTTTCTTAAACATAAATATTACAATCCGAAATGTAATAAAACATTTCAAAAACATCAATAAAAAAATAAAGTTATTTTACAAAAAAAGTAACTAACCTGCAATTGTATTTTTTTCTTATTTACTTTTTGAACTAAAATGACACAATGTATTGAGGACTTTTGAAAAGAGAAATAAAACTATCTGCCCACAACGAGGCAAGGAACTACAGTTCGTCAATTAAATTTTACAATATAAGGAATTCCCGATTTCTATTTATTGTGAGTAGGCCTACACTGATCCTAATAAATCGACATACGGTACTCTCTCTCTCTCTTTTCTCTCTCTTTCTCTCATTTCAATCCATCTTTCTCTCTCCTACTCTCATTCGCTCTATCTTACTCTCTCTTTCTCTCACTCGCTCTCTCTCTCTTTCTCAGACATCTCTCTATGGTGTCAATGATCCTGCACTAAATTAGTTAGTAAGTAAACCTGCTTTTAATTAAATTCATATTTTTCTCAAAGTGTCAGCGCACCCGAACGATTACGTAAGCACAATGTTCTTGGCTGGGCGCGGTCCCCTTAATTCAACCGAGCGTTACGAGCTATCATGACGCCGGGTCTGTGTTTAGTTAGATCATAGGTTCTCAACCTTTTTCGGCTCACCGCCCCCTTTTACATTTTTTTTCCGCTCACCGCCCCCCAACTTAATTTTAGCGGAAACATTTGTTAATTAAAGGGAGATAATAAACCCTTTTCATTTGAGGTAATATTTCAATTTGTTTTTCTTTTATAAAAAAATAAATGGCTTGCATTTATAACTTTGAAATGATATGATAAAACTGTAAAAAATATTTGAAAATTGTATAAATATTATATGACTAAAGAATTTATATGAATATTTTCAAGCATTTCAATTACTACCCAGTTTGTATAATTACTACGTATCTATACCACTCAGCTATTGTGGTTACCTCTTTACGAAGGATTCAAACACATTAAAGGACATCTCGGTAAAACATCAAAAGAGTAATTTAAGAGTAATATTAGCAGATGTTAAGGCGACAGTCAGGTGAACCAACCATAAGACGAGACGGCCGCATACCATATTTGCCAAATACTGAACCCCCCCTACTTCATCGAAAAATCATTGCGATTCTTATTTTTTGTTCAATAATATGTATGCCTACTGTTGGGGGATATCAGATATTTAGCAACACTTGCGTTTACATAATATTTCATGCAACAAACTAATCGATTCAAATAGCTGAGTTGTTGAAATTATAGCAGGTACGTATGTACCGCCCACTTGCCCTTCATCGCCCCCCAATCGCCCCCGGGAACGTTATCGCCCCCCTAAAGCTTCTAATCGCCCCCTGGGGGGCGATATCGCCCCCGTTGAGAACCTATGAGTTAGATGAACAAGTGGACCTCAATGAACTCTCTCTCTCTCTCTTCGTCTATCTCTCCTCTCTCTTCCACCTCTCTTTCTCTCTCTCTCCACTCTCACATACTTTATATCTCTCTCCTCTCTACTCTCTCGTCCTCTCCTCTACCTCTCACTCTCCCCTCTCAATCTCTTCCTCCCTCTCTCCCCCTCTCCACTCTCTCTCTCCCCTTTCCCCTCTCTCTCATCCTCCCTCTCCCTCCCTCCTCTGCCCTCTCTCTCTTCCTCCCTCTCTCTCTTCCTCCCTCTCTCTCTTTCTTCCTCCCTCACTCTCTCTTCTTCCCTCTCTCTTTCTTCCTCCCTCTCTCTCTCTCTTCCTCCCTCTCTCTCTCTTCCTCCCTCTCTCTCTCTTCCTCCCTCTCTCTCTCTTCCTCCCTCTCTCTCTTCCTCCCTCTCTCTCTCTTCCTCCCTCTCTCACTTTCTTCCTCCATCTCTCTCTTTCTTCCTCCCTCTCTCTCTCTTCCTCCCTCTCTCTTTCTTCCTCCCTCTCTCTCTCTTCCTCCCTCTCTCTCTCTTCCTCCCTCTCTCTCTCTTCCTCCCTCTCTCTCTCTTTCTCCCTCTCTCTCTCTTCCTCCCTCTCTCTCTCTTCCTCCCTCTCCCTCCCTCCTCTGCCCTCTCTCTCTCTTCATCCCTCTCTCTCTCTTCCTCCCTCTCTCTCTCTTCCTCCCTCTCTCTCTCTTCCTCCCTCTCTCTCTCTCTTCCTCCCTCTCTTTCTCTTCCTCCCTCTCTCTCTCTTCCTACCTCTCCCTCCCTCCTCTGCCCTCTCTCTCTTCCTCCCTCTCTCTCTCTTCCTCCCTCTCTCTTCCTCCCTCTCTCTCTCTTCCTCCCTCTCTCTCTCTTCCTCCCTCTCTCTCCTCTCCCCCTCTCTCTCTCTTCCTCCCTCTCCCTCCCTCCTCTGCCCTCTCTCTCTTCCTCCCTCTCTCTCTCTCTTCCTCCCTCTCTCTCTCTTTCTCCCTCTCTCTCTCTTCCTCTCTCTCTCTCTCTTCCTCCCTCTCTCTCTCTTCCTCCCTCTCTCTCTCTTCCTCCCTCTCTCTCTTTTCCTCCCTCTCCCTCCCTCCTCTGCCCTCTCTCTCTTCCTCCCTCTCTCTCTCTTCCTCCCTCTCTCTCTTCCTCCCTCTCTCTCTCTTCCTCCCTCTCTCTCTCTTCCTCCCTCTCTCTCTTCCTCTCTCTCTCTCTCTTCCTCCCTCTCTCTCTCTTCATCCCTCTCTCTCTCTTCCTCCCTCTCTCTCTCTTCCTCCCTCTCTTCCTCCCTCTCTCTCTTCCTCTCTCTTTTCCTCCCTCTCTCTCTTCCTCCCTCTCTCTCTCTTCCTCCCTCTCTCACTTCCTCCCTCTCCCTCCCTCCTCTGCCCTCTCTCTCTCTTCCTCCCTCTCTCTCTCTTCCTCCCTCTCCCTCCTTCCTCTGCCCTCTCTCTCTCTTCCTCCCTCTCTCTTCCTCCCTCTCTCTCTCGTCCTCCCTCTCTCTCCTCTCCCCCTCTCCCCTCTCTCTCTCTCTCTCTTCCTCTATGTAAGGGTTTGGTTTGGTGTGCAAAGAGTGTGGAAATACTTAACTAATTGTTCAATATACACATGTACATTGTAACCAGGAAGTGAGTTTCTGACCTCATGCTGTTCACTAATACTAAGAAAAATAAAAGGAGGCTTTAGATGAGATCAGTATCGGAGACAATCTAAAACAGAAGTCCTTACGGACTGGAATGCGACTGAGAGCTGAGAGTCTTAAGATATTGGTGTCTGTGGGAGACGTGGCTAATGTGATTGATTTATTACATATCTGAAGTATGCGATATTAAACTTATTGCCCCAAGCACAGTTTAAGTTGTCATTGAATGTTCCGGTTCAAGTTGTTCAAGTGTATACATTTTCTATCTCTCTTCCTCTCTCCTCCCTATATCCTCTCTATCCTCTCTCTCTTCTCACTCTCCTTTCCACTCATCACTCTCTATCCTCCCTCTGTCCTCTCTCTCTCTTCCACTCCCTCTTTTCTACTCTCTCTTTCTCATCTCCACTCTCTTCCTCTCTCTCCTTTTTACTCTCTCTCCTCTCTCTCTCTCCTCTCTCTCTTCCTCTCTCCCCTGACCACCCTCTCTTCCTCTCTCTTTCTCTCTTTACTCTTCACCTTTTCTCCATTCTCTTCTCTTCATTCTCTCCTTAACTTTCTCTTCTCCTCACTTTTTTTCTCCCCCCCTTGCTCCTGTCTCTACTTTATTCTCTCACCTTTTGAAGTACAAACAAAAACACCCACTGCAATACTGTCGTTGTTAGATTCCAGCGTGTTCTTCACACAGGATAAAATTTACGGCATATTAGTGTGTGTGTGTGTGTGGGGGGGGGGGGTAACAATACAGAACAGAAAACTGATAGGAGAATGAAGTCACTCAAGTTACTACAATTTGTAATATCAAACTTCTAGGACACTCTTACAATATCACAATTTTTTAAAATTCTGCTGGTACAGTGTTTTGTTTACTAGCAGGTATTGTAGTTGCGTCATACTACCAGAGCATCAACAACAACCGAGCTACCACATTTCAATAACTTCAACGATGGTGAAAAAAATGACTTGATGACACTAATATGTGACTATGTTAAAATGCAAAGAGCCGAAAGTTTACAATACTGTAAAAATGCAAACAGACGAAAGTTAAAATATTGTAAAAATGCAAAGAGCCGAAAGTTACAATACTTTAAAAATGCAAACAGACGAAAGTTAAAATATTGTAAAAATGCAAAGAGCCGAAAGTTACAATACTTTAAAAATGCAAACAGACGAAAGTTAAAATATTGTAAAAATGCAAAGGGCCGAAAGTTCAATTACTGTCACTTCTTAAGAGCTCATCTTACACTATTAGAGTAGGAAACGTAATGCAACTAAAGACTTCAATTCTTGTCTTATTGTTTTTACTAACGCCTCCATTTATAATTTCAATATTTTAAGAATTTTTTTACTTTTGTAGGTCTTGGACTGTGTCTAATGGATATTATGAACCCAATTATAAAAATGTAAAAAAACTTCCAGTGATAAGAGGTTCTTTCCTCTCCGCCGTCCTACCGACCATTACGGAAGTTATTCATTGCTGATGCATGCATGTAGGCTTTATAATGTGTGTTAACCCTTATTAACCCTTAATAAATATCCTTTATTATTATTATTATTATTATTATATTCACAATAATGAACTTCGTGTTAAATATGGTAAATGCTAACTCTAGAATACACGCACATTCAAACATACACACATACATACACATTGATAAAAAACATACTAGTAAGTAATGGTAATGGTAATTTATATAGCGCTTCTATCCATGCTATTTTAGCATGCTCAGTGCGCTCTAGAAGACTATTAATCTGTGAGAGGTTTCACTGCTGCCGGTTAAGCGCATGTGATAACAACTCAATATTAACGTCACCTAGTCCCAAAACTCCTGTAGGGCGACAGGGATCTGCCGGTGGCGGGGCTCGAACCAGCGACGTGTCAAGTGGTTTTATGGTTGACAGTCTGGTGAGCTAACCGCTAGGCCAGCCGGCTTAAGTGTGGTAAAATAATTAGATTTGCAAAAACAAAAAAAAAAGAAAAGGTTTATCAATATAAAGAAAACAAGACAATAATTTGACCCCTAATTCTATGTGTATGATATTGTATACAAGTTGCAAACACAAACACACACAAAAACTTGATAAAATGCCAAATACTGAAAAGAAATAAATTATGAAACGACAAATTTTAAAAAAAGCGATTCACTTGGATTAAGCCAGGGATCTCCAACTCGGATGAAGGCATGTGTGTTATTTTATCACTTAAGAGATGTGTCAAGGGCCGCACTATCACCCCTTGCCCACAACCCGACCCTAGCAAACGAAAAAAAAAACACTTCATACATCTTAACTCATTTTACTAATGGTTTATTGACTGCAGCTGTATTTACCTGCTTAAATCAGGTCTTTTTTTTTTTACAATAAGTATGTTACGTATATAAAATTAACAATACAACTTGATGTGTATCAGTACTAGTTGTCTGAATTTCACGAATAATATTTTTTTTTTTACAAGCTTACTGGCGGGACACAAAAAATCCACTTGGTGGACCGCATGCGGCCCACGGGTCGCGTGCTTGAGACCCCTGGATTAAGCTATAAATTCATGATATTTCAAGGTATATAGTTTTTATTTATTTACTTCTTTTTACACTTGATAGTCCTTTGTTTATCTCATACAGGTTATCGCTTAGCGAGATGAAACATGAAGCGAGCAGTAACATGAAGGTTGAATGATCGCTTATACATTAGTTGACGCTGTCAGTATTGTTGTCACACGAAAATTGACATATGCCTGAAATACAACACTTCAGCCCTCTCACACTCCCACCCTTGAATATAGGCCCTATATCAGTGTATGAATCTGTAAGTTTTGCTCTCCCATTCCATGTAAGAAATGTGCCGTGTAAATGTGTGTGTGTGTTAATACGTGTGTGTGTCTGTGTGTGTGTGTAAGATTTTAAAGGCTTTAATAAACGTATGAATTTGTATTATTACTTTTTTAGTTGCTATCTTTATATAATTACTAGTGGTTATGCCCGTCAAAATGACGGAGAAACAAATGATTACAGTTTGTTTTTGTTAAAGAAAAAAAAAAAGACTATCACAATAAAAACTGTTGTGAGAACGTATTATCGGTATTTAGTTGATGTTGTCTTTTTTTAATTGAAAGCCTTTCAAAGGGAGATCATTCTGAAATGGCACTCTGTTTAGAACCGTAACATACGGGTGATTAGTAATATGTCTACGTTTATTTAAAAAATAAATTAACGAATTAAGAAATATTGCTTATAAAATAAAAATTTCTTTTAGAGGACGTTTCCAATTTATACATTTAACTTTTGTGCCAATCGGTCTAACGGCCTAGGAGCCTAAAGCGAACAAACATATAAATATACAAACATATAATCAAACTCACGGTAATTATATACGCTTTATTATTGATTATTGATTGATGATGGCTTTGCCTGTTTGCCTGTGTGTGTATATCTGTTTGCCTGTGTGTATATCTGTGTTTGCCTGTGTGTGTATCTCTGTTTGCCGGTGTGTCTCGGTTTGACTGTGTGTGTATATGTTTGCCTGTGTGTGTATCTCTGTTTGCCTGTGTGTGTCTCTGTTTGCCTGTGTGTGTCTATGTTTGCCTGTGTGTGTCTCTGTTTTCCTGTGTGTGTATCTCTGTTTGCCTGTGTGTGTATATCTGTTTGCCCGTGTGTGTCACTCTGTTTGCCTGTGTGTGTCTCTGTTTGCCTGTGTGTGTCTCTGTTTCGGAGTCTGTTTGCCTGTGTGTGTCTATGTTTGCTGTGTGTGACTATGTTTGCCTGTATGTGTCTATGTTTGCCTGTGTGTGTATCTCTGTTTGCCTGTGTGTGTATCTCTGTTTGCATGTGTGTGGCTATGCTTACCTGTGTGTATCTCTGTTTGCCTGTGTGTGTATCTCTGTTTGCCTGTGTGTGAATCTCTGTTTGCCTGTGTGTGTGTGGCTATGTTTGCCTGTGTGTATCTTTGTTTGCCTGTGTGTGTGTCTATGTTTGCCTGTGTGTGTATCTCTGTTTGCCTGTGTGTGTATCTCTGTTTCCTGTGTGTGTATCTCTGTTAGCCAGTGTGTGTATCTCTGTTTGCCTGTGTGTGTATCTCTGTTTGCCGGTGTGTGTCTCTGTTTGCCTGTGTGTGTCTATATTTGCCTGTGTGTGTCTCTGTTTGCCTGTGTGTGTCTCTGTTTGCTTGTGTGTGTGTCTCTGTTTGCCTGTGTGTGTCTCTGTTTGCCTGTGTGTGTATCTCTGTTTGCCTGTGTGTGTCTCTGTTTGCCTGTGTGTGTCTATGTTTGCCTGTGTGTGTCTCTGTTTGCCTGTGTGTGTATCTCTGTTTGCCTGTGTGTGTTATATCTGTTTGCCTGTGTGTGTATCTCTGTTTGCCTGTGTGTTTATCTCTGTTTGCCTGTGTGTGTAACTCTGTTTGCCTGTGTGTGTCTCTGTTTGCCTGTGTGTGTCTCTGTTTCGGAGTCTGTTTGCCTGTGTGTGTCTATGTTTGCCTGTGTGTGACTATGTTTGCCTGTGTGTGTCTCTGTTTGCCTGTGTATGTCTCTGTTTGCCTGTGTGTGTATCTCTGTTTGCCTGTGTGTGTATCTCTGTTTGCCTGTGTGTGTATCTCTGTTTGCCTGTGTGTGTCTCTGTTTGCCTGTGTGTGTGGCTATGTTTGCCTGTGTGTGTATCTCTGTTTGCCTGTGTGTGTATCTCTGTTTGCCTGTGTGTGTCTCTGTTTGCCTGTGTGTGTGGCTATGTTTGCCTGTGTGTGTATCTCTGTTTGCCTGTGTGTGTCTCTGTTTGCCTGTGTGTGTGGCTATGTTTGCCTGTGTGTGTATCTCTGTTTGCCTGTGTGTGTATCTCTGTTTGCCTGTGTGTGTCACTGTTTGCCTGTGTGTGTGGCTATGTTTGCCTGTGTGTGTATCTCTGTTTGCCTGTGTGTGTCTCTGTTTGCCTGTGTGTGTGGCTATGTTTGCCTGTGTGTGTATCTCTGTTTGCCTGTGTGTGTCATGTTTGCCTGTGTGAGTGGCTATGTTTGCCTGTGTGTGTATCTCTGTTTGCCTGTGTGTGTATCTCTGTTTGCCTGTGTGTGTCTCTGTTTGCCTGTGTGTGTGGCTATGTTTGCCTGTGTGTGTATCTCTGTTTGCCTGTGTGTGTACCTCTGTTTGCCTGTGTGTGTCTCTGTTTGCCTGTGTGTGTGGCTATGTTTGCCTGTGTGTGTATCTCGGTTTGCCTGTGTGTGTCTCTGTTTGCCTGTGTGTGTGGCTATGTTTTCCTGTGTGTGTATCTCTGTTTGCCTGTGTATGTATCTCTGTTTGCCTGTGTATGTCACTGTTTGCCTGTGTGTGTGGCTATATTTGCCTGTGTGTGTGTATCTCTGTTAGCCTGTGTGTGTCTCTGTTTGCCTGTGTGTGTGGCTATGTTTGCCTGTGTGTGTATCTCTGTTTGCCTGTGTGTGTCTCTGTTTGCCTGTGTGTGTGGCTATGTTTGCCTGTGTGTGTATCTCTGTTTGCCTGTGTGTGTATCTCTGTTTGCCTGTGTGTGTCTCTGTTTGCCTGTGTGTGTGGCTATGTTTGCCTGTGTGTGTATCTCTGTTTTCCTGTGTGTGTATCTCTGTTTGCCTGTGTGTGTATCTCTGTTTGCCTGTGTGTGTATCTCTGTTTGCCTGTGTGTGTCTCTGTTTGCCTGTGTGTGTGGCTATGTTTGCCTGTGTGTGTGGCTATGTTTGCCTGTGTGTGTATCTCTGTTTGCCTGTGTGTGTATCTCTGTTTGCCTGTGTGTGTATCTCTGTTTGCCTGTGTGTATCTCAGTTTGCCTGTGTGTGTGGCTATGTTTGCCTGTGTGTGTGGCTATGTTTGCCTGTGTGTGTGGCTAAGTTTGCCTGTGTGTGTATCTCTGTTTGCCTGTGTGTGTATCTCTGTTTGCCTGTGTGTGTGTCTCTGTTTGCCTGTGTGTGTCTATATTTGCCTGTGTGTGTCTCTGTTTGCCTGTGTGTGTCTCTGTTTGCTTGTGTGTGTGTCTCTGTTTGCCTGTGTGTGTCTCTGTTTGCCTGTGTGTGTATCTCTGTTTGCCTGTGTGTGTCTCTGTTTGCCTGTGTGTGTCTATGTTTGCCTGTGTGTGTCTCTGTTTGCCTGTGTGTGTATCTCTGTTTGCCTGTGTGTGTATATCTGTTTGCCTGTGTGTGTATCTCTGTTTGCCTGTGTGTTTATCTCTGTTTGCCTGTGTGTGTAACTCTGTTTGCCTGTGTGTGTCTCTGTTTGCCTGTGTGTATTTCTCTGTTTCGGAGTCTGTTTGCCTGTGTGTGTCTATGTTTGCCTGTGTGTGACTATGTTTGCCTGTGTGTGTCTCTGTTTGCCTGTGTATGTCTCTGTTTGCCTGTGTGTGTATCTCTGTTTGCCTGTGTGTGTATCTCTGTTTGCCTGTGTGTGTATCTCTGTTTGCCTGTGTGTGTCTCTGTTTGCCTGTGTGTGTGGCTATGTTTGCCTGTGTGTGTATCTCTGTTTGCCTGTGTGTGTATCTCTGTTTGCCTGTGTGTGTTTCTGTTTGCCTGTGTGTGTGGCTATGTTTGCCTGTGTGTGTATCTCTGTTTGCCTGTGTGTGTCTCTGTTTGCCTGTGTGTGTGGCTATGTTTGCCTGTGTGTGTATCTCTGTTTGCCTGTGTGTGTATCTCTGTTTGCCTGTGTGTGTCACTGTTTGCCTGTGTGTGTGGCTATGTTTGCCTGTGTGTGTATCTCTGTTTGCCTGTGTGTGTCTCTGTTTGCCTGTGTGTGTGGCTATGTTTGCCTGTGTGTGTATCTCTGTTTGCCTGTGTGTGTCATGTTTGCCTGTGTGAGTGGCTATGTTTGCCTGTGTGTGTATCTCTGTTTGCCTGTGTGTGTATCTCTGTTTGCCTGTGTGTGTCTCTGTTTGCCTGTGTGTGTGGCTATGTTTGCCTGTGTGTGTATCTCTGTTTGCCTGTGTGTGTACCTCTGTTTGCCTGTGTGTGTCTCTGTTTGCCTGTGTGTGTGGCTATGTTTGCCTGTGTGTGTATCTCGGTTTGCCTGTGTGTGTCTCTGTTTGCCTGTGTGTGTGGCTATGTTTTCCTGTGTGTGTATCTCTGTTTGCCTGTGTGTGTATCTCTGTTTGCCTGTGTGTGTCACTGTTTGCCTGTGTGTGTGGCTATATTTGCCTGTGTGTGTATCTCTGTTAGCCTGTGTGTGTCTCTGTTTGCCTGTGTGTGTGGCTATGTTTGCCTGTGTGTGTATCTCTGTTTGCCTGTGTGTGTCTCTGTTTGCCTGTGTGTGTGGCTATGTTTGCCTGTGTGTGTATCTCTGTTTGCCTGTGTGTGTATCTCTGTTTGCCTGTGTGTGTCTCTGTTTGCCTGTGTGTGTGGCTATGTTTGCCTGTGTGTGTATCTCTGTTTTCCTGTGTGTGTATCTCTGTTTGCCTGTGTGTGTATCTCTGTTTGCCTGTGTGTGTATCTCTGTTTGCCTGTGTGTGTCTCTGTTTGCCTGTGTGTGTGGCTATGTTTGCCTGTGTGTGTGGCTATGTTTGCCTGTGTGTGTATCTCTGTTTGCCTGTGTGTGTATCTCTGTTTGCCTGTGTGTGTATCTCTGTTTGCCTGTGTGTATCTCAGTTTGCCTGTGTGTGTGGCTATGTTTGCCTGTGTGTGTGGCTATGTTTGCCTGTGTGTGTGGCTATGTTTGCCTGTGTGTGTATCTCTGTTTGCCTGTGTGTGTATCTCTGTTTGCCTGTGTGTGTATCTCTGTTTGCCTGTGTGTGTTTCTGTTTGCCTGTGTGTGTATCTCTGTTTGCCTGTGTGTGTCTCTGTTTGCCTGTGTGTGTGGCTATGTTTGTCTGTGTGTGTATCTCTGTTTGCCTGTGTGTGTATCTCTGTTTGCCTGTGTGTGTATCTCTGTTTGCCTGTGTGTGTCTCTGTTTGTCTGTGTGTGTATCTCTGTTTGCCTGTGTGTGTCTCTGTTTGCCTGTGTGTGTCTATGTTTGCCTGTGTGTGTCTCTGTTTGCCTGTGTGTGTCTCTGTTTGCTTGTGTGTGTATCACTGTTTGCCTGTGTGTGTCTCATTTTGCCTGCGTGTGTCTATGTTTGCCTGTGTGTGTCTCTGTTTGCCTGTGTGTGTCTCTGTTTGCCTGTGTGTGTCTATGTTTGCCTGTGTGTGTCTCTGTTTGCCTGCGTGTGTCTATGTTTGCCTGTGTGTGTCTCTGTTTGCCTGTGTGTGTCTCTGTTTGCCTGTGTGTATATCTCTGTTTGCCTGTGTGTGTATCTCTGTTTGCCTGTGTGTGTATCTCTGTTTGCCTGTGTGTTTATCTCTGTTTGCCTGTGTGTGTCTCTGTTTGCCTGTGTGTGTGTGTGTGGCTATGTTTGCCTGTGTGTGTATCTCTGTTTGCCTGTGTGTGTATCTCTGTTTGCCTGTGTGTGTCTCTGTTTGCCTGTGTGTGTCTATGTTTGCCTGTGTGTGTCTCTGTTTGCCTGTGTGTGTATCTCTGTTTGCCTGTGTGTGTATATCTGTTTGCCCGTGTGTGTCACTCTGTTTTCCTGTGTGTGTCTCTGTTTGCCTGTGTGTGTCTCTGTTTCGGAGTCTGTTTGCCTGTGTGTGTCTATGTTTGCTGTGTGTGACTATGTTTGCCTGTATGTGTCTATGTTTGCCTGTGTGTGTATCTCTGTTTGCCTGTGTGTGTATCTCTGTTTGCATGTGTGTGGCTATGCTTACCTGTGTGTATCTCTGTTTGCCTGTGTGTGTATCTCTGTTTGCCTGTGTGTGAATCTCTGTTTGCCTGTGTGTGTGGCTATGTTTGCCTGTGTGTATCTTTGTTTGCCTGTGTGTGTGTCTATGTTTGCCTGTGTGTGTATCTCTGTTTGCCTGTGTGTGTATCTCTGTTTCCTGTGTGTGTATCTCTGTTAGCCAGTGTGTGTATCTCTGTTTGCCTGTGTGTGTATCTCTGTTTGCCGGTGTGTGTCTCTGTTTGCCTGTGTGTGTCTATATTTGCCTGTGTGTGTCTCTGTTTGCCTGTGTGTGTCTCTGTTTGCTTGTGTGTGTGTCTCTGTTTGCCTGTGTGTGTCTCTGTTTGCCTGTGTGTGTATCTCTGTTTGCCTGTGTGTGTCTCTGTTTGCCTGTGTGTGTCTATGTTTGCCTGTGTGTGTCTCTGTTTGCCTGTGTGTGTATCTCTGTTTGCCTGTGTGTGTATATCTGTTTGCCTGTGTGTGTATCTCTGTTTGCCTGTGTGTTTATCTCTGTTTGCCTGTGTGTGTAACTCTGTTTGCCTGTGTGTGTCTCTGTTTGCCTGTGTGTGTCTCTGTTTCGGAGTCTGTTTGCCTGTGTGTGTCTATGTTTGCCTGTGTGTGACTATGTTTGCCTGTGTGTGTCTCTGTTTGCCTGTGTATGTCTCTGTTTGCCTGTGTGTGTATCTCTGTTTGCCTGTGTGTGTATCTCTGTTTGCCTGTGTGTGTATCTCTGTTTGCCTGTGTGTGTCTCTGTTTGCCTGTGTGTGTGGCTATGTTTGCCTGTGTGTGTATCTCTGTTTGCCTGTGTGTGTATCTCTGTTTGCCTGTGTGTGTCTCTGTTTGCCTGTGTGTGTGGCTATGTTTGCCTGTGTGTGTATCTCTGTTTGCCTGTGTGTGTCTCTGTTTGCCTGTGTGTGTGGCTATGTTTGCCTGTGTGTGTATCTCTGTTTGCCTGTGTGTGTATCTCTGTTTGCCTGTGTGTGTCTCTGTTTGCCTGTGTGTGTGGCTATGTTTGCCTGTGTGTGTATCTCTGTTTGCCTGTGTGTGTCACTGTTTGCCTGTGTGTGTGGCTATGTTTGCCTGTGTGTGTATCTCTGTTTGCCTGTGTGTGTCTCTGTTTGCCTGTGTGTGTGGCTATGTTTGCCTGTGTGTGTATCTCTGTTTGCCTGTGTGTGTCATGTTTGCCTGTGTGAGTGGCTATGTTTGCCTGTGTGTGTATCTCTGTTTGCCTGTGTGTGTATCTCTGTTTGCCTGTGTGTGTCTCTGTTTGCCTGTGTGTGTGGCTATGTTTGCCTGTGTGTGTATCTCTGTTTGCCTGTGTGTGTACCTCTGTTTGCCTGTGTGTGTCTCTTTTTGCCTGTGTGTGTGGCTATGTTTGCCTGTGTGTGTATCTCGGTTTGCCTGTGTGTGTCTCTGTTTGCCTGTGTGTGTGGCTATGTTTTCCTGTGTGTGTATCTCTGTTTGCCTGTGTGTGTATCTCTGTTTGCCTGTGTGTGTCACTGTTTGCCTGTGTGTGTGGCTATATTTGCCTGTGTGTGTATCTCTGTTAGCCTGTGTGTGTCTCTGTTTGCCTGTGTGTGTGGCTATGTTTGCCTGTGTGTGTATCTCTGTTTGCCTGTGTGTGTCTCTGTTTGCCTGTGTGTGTGGCTATGTTTGCCTGTGTGTGTATCTCTGTTTGCCTGTGTGTGTATCTCTGTTTGCCTGTGTGTGTCTCTGTTTGCCTGTGTGTGTGGCTATGTTTGCCTGTGTGTGTATCTCTGTTTTCCTGTGTGTGTATCTCTGTTTGCCTGTGTGTGTATCTCTGTTTGCCTGTGTGTGTATCTCTGTTTGCCTGTGTGTGTCTCTGTTTGCCTGTGTGTGTCTCTGTTTGCCTGTGTGTGTGGCTATGTTTGCCTGTGTGTGTATCTCTGTTTGCCTGTGTGTGTATCTCTGTTTGCCTGTGTGTGTATCTCTGTTTGCCTGTGTGTATCTCAGTTTGCCTGTGTGTGTGGCTATGTTTGCCTGTGTGTGTGGCTATGTTTGCCTGTGTGTGTGGCTATGTTTGCCTGTGTGTGTATCTCTGTTTGCCTGTGTGTGTATCTCTGTTTGCCTGTGTGTGTATCTCTGTTTGCCTGTGTGTGTGTCTGTTTGCCTGTGTGTGTATCTCTGTTTGCCTGTGTGTGTCTCTGTTTGCCTGTGTGTGTGGCTATGTTTGTCTGTGTGTGTATCTCTGTTTGCCTGTGTGTGTATCTCTGTTTGCCTGTGTGTGTATCTCTGTTTGCCTGTGTGTGTCTCTGTTTGCCTGTGTGTGTATCTCTGTTTGCCTGTGTGTGTCTCTGTTTGCCTGTGTGTGTCTATGTTTGCCTGTGTGTGTCTCTGTTTGCCTGTGTGTGTCTCTGTTTGCTTGTGTGTGTATCACTGTTTGCCTGTGTGTGTCTCTGTTTGCCTGTGTGTGTATTCTGTTTGCCTGTGTGTGTCTCTGTTTGCCTGCGTGTGTCTATGTTTGCCTGTGTGTGTCTCTGTTTGCCTGTGTGTGTCTCTGTTTGCCTGTGTGTGTCTATGTTTGCCTGTGTGTGTCTCTGTTTGCCTGCGTGTGTCTATGTTTGCCTGTGTGTGTCTCTGTTTGCCTGTGTGTGTCTCTGTTTGCCTGTGTGTATATCTCTGTTTGCCTGTGTGTGTATCTCTGTTTGCCTGTGTGTGTATCTCTGTTTGCCTGTGTGTTTATCTCTGTTTGCCTGTGTGTGTCTCTGTTTGCCTGTGTGTGTGTGTGGCTATGTTTGCCTGTGTGTGTATCTCTGTTTGCCTGTGTGTGTATCTCTGTTTGCCTGTGTGTGTATCTCTGTTTGCCTGTGTGTGTCTCTGTTTGCCTGTGTGTGTGTGGCTATGTTTGCCTGTGTGTGTATCTCTGTTTGCCTGTGTGTGTATCTCTGTTTGCCTGTGTGTATCTCTGTTTGCCTGTGTGTGTGGCTATGTTTGCCTGTGTGTGTGAATTATTCTACCCAAATTGGTGTAGGCTATGTTAAGTATCTTGTGTAAATCATAAATATCATTTTAGTTGTACATGGATTGGTAAAGCCTGGGGTGGGGGGTGGGAGTAATGGCTAGTTACACACACTAGAATGCAAGAAATCGTATACCAAGTGTAAGACCTTAGTGAAGAGTCTATAATGGGGGGGGGTGGGAGTAATGGCTAGTTACACACACTAGAATGCAAGAAATCGTATACCAAGTGTAAGACCTTAGTAAAGAGTCTATAATGGGGGGGGGGTGGGAGTAATGGCTAGTTACACACACTAGAATGCAAGAAATCGTATACCAAGTGTAAGACCTTAGTAAAGAGTCTATAATGGGGGGGTGGGAGTAATGGCTAGTTACACACACTAGAATGCAAGAAATCGTATACCAAGTGTAAGACCTTAGTAAAGAGTCTATAATGGGGGGGTGGGAGTAATGGCTAGTTACACACTAGAATGCAAGAAATCGTATACCAAGTGTAAGACCTTAGTGAAGAGTCTATAATGGGGGGGTGGGAGTAATGGCTAGTTACACACACTAGAATGCAAGAAATCGTATACCAAGTGTAAGACCTTAGTAAAGAGTCTATAATGGGGGGGGGGTGGGAGTAATGGCTAGTTACACACTAGAATGCAAGAAATCGTATACCAAGTGTAAGACCTTAGTGAAGAGTCTATAATGGGGGGGTGGGAGTAATGGCTAGTTACACACACTAGAATGCAAGAAATCGTATACCAAGTGTAAGACCTTAGTGAAGAGTCTATAATGGGGGGGTGGGAGTAATGGCTAGTTACACACACTAGAATGCAAGAAATCGTATACCAAGTGTAAGACCTTAGTAAAGAGTCTATAATGGGGGGGGGGGTGGGAGTAATGGCTAGTTACACACTAGAATGCAAGAAATCGTATACCAAGTGTAAGACCTTAGTGAAGAGTCTTTGGGATAACTATCGCAAGGAGTGAAGCGAGGAAGGGGAGTGGGAGCAATGTCGTGGTCCTTGGGGTCTCATTCATCTCTTTTTAAACTATCCTATATCCATTCACACATACACACACATACAATCACACAAAACACATATAAGATAAGATAAGATTGCTTTATTGATCCAAATAAATGGAAATTTGATTTGATTACATAAATTCCGTCTTTCAGCATACTTAAAACAATATTAAGAACCATTTGTACTCAAGCACAATAGACATTCGCGCAAACTATCATACCATTTATCATACAAGAAAAAAGTAGGCCTATCATTTAGGAGTCAGCTATTGAGCTATTGACAGGCACCTTAAAATGAATAGATCTGCAAGAGATGGTAATTATGTCTGTGTAGTACGAGAGGCTTTGTTTATTAGACACACACATGCACACACATACACACACACATAAGCTCATACACACACACACACAAACACACACATACACAGACATACATACACACACATACATACACATACACAATAATACCACTAATACATACACACACATACATACACACGCATAAAAAACATGAAGACATATTTCGGATGACACTTTATAAATTAAGAAATGGTCGAGGCGTTGGCTTACAACTTACGTGTATCGTTACGGTTTTACATCGCAAATATTCACAAAAAATTAAGTAAACGATGAACAACAACAAATACTAAATTAATTAATTATTTATTTATCTTTTTCCATTGCACCGAGTCTCTTAATCGCCAAATAATAAAACACTCATTGAAAATTTGGTATACATAAATAAATCTTATATAAATTAAAAAAATATATTTTAACAAATTATTTTACCTTTCCTTATTATGTTGTCAGGTCAAAAGCAGTTGGCGGAGTTCAATGTAAATAACGTTTTGTCTGCTACGCTGCTAGTTGTAGTGGCTGACAAGTGGTGCGGTTTGTTTTTTTATATTAAATAATGACGGTACACGCTCGCTTCAATAGGTAGTCCCAATGGCCTCACTCTCACCCGAGTGCGTTGTCGTGACAAGTGGAGGCTCTTGAATTGTTAAAATACAGTATGTCGCAATGTGTTAATATGCCAATGTATCTTTGTACAATAGCGCCTCGTCTTCTTAAGTGCGACACACTAATTCTCATTCTTTCCATCTTTCTTTCTCTTTTCCACTCTTTTTCTCCTTTCTCTCCCTTTTTACTCTCATTCTCTCTTCCTCTTTTCTCTCTTTCTTCTTCTTTTTTTCCTAATCCTCTTTTTAACTTTTACCCGGTACTTTCTTTCTCATCGTTTCTTGTTCTCTAATCTATCTTTCTCTTAATTCTCTTTCTTACTTTTACCTAGCTCTCTTCATTTTTCTATCTCTCCTTCTCATCCTCTTACTCTCTCTATTTCTCTTTCTCTTTATTTCTCTTTTCATTCGACTAAATCTTCGTCCACACTTTAATGTGATAATTTACAGAAAATATTTCAACAGCACACACTCACTCACAAAACGCCACTACGCTATATTTAACCTTCTCGACTAATACACTAAGATTTAGCCTACAATGTCTTTTGTTTTTAAAAGAATATTAATTGAAAAAAAAATTGTCGAATAAAAAAGTACCCTAATGGAGATTCGAACCCGGGTCGCCCGCATGGCAGTCCGATTCGTTAAACACTTAGCCAGCGAATACTTATGTACAATGTGAAAAATTATTAGACACTAAATAGGCCTAGAGATGTCAATGACACAAAACTCACGTGTTTTCAAACTGACCAATGGGGATCGTTTTACCTTCAAACACGGACTTTTATAAATATAGATAACAATTACAAGACATATGAACAAAATATTTAAGTTTTGCACAAAGGTTTGACGGAAATTATTCACCATAAAGATAGGCAGAACAACGAGGTTGAATTATTTGTTTCTTTTTTCTTTTCAAAACAGACCTTTAAAGGAGAAAGAAAAAAATATATGGGCTTATCAAGTCTTTGAAATCGCGCCAGATATCATATGAAAGTGGCACTGATGATGTGGCATCGCCTCAGAACACGAGCTTTACGTCCAGACACAAGAAAGCTTTATGGAATAAACTAAGGGTGCCTATTTCTGATACTTTGTGTTCTTGCTGCTTTCAAAGGTGGTCTTGAGGGGATGCATTCGCTCTGGACGGGGGCATCCCCGTGTCAGACAAAATCCACTCGATCAACGCAACGTCAGCCTACATTACAGGAATACGAGGCAAGTCCTGGATGGCTCGAAGGGCGAGCATATGTACGTTCAGTAAAGGGGAACCCGAACGGAGCAAGCCGCCTAACATGCGACCGTCTTATAAACGGCCAGCGTAGGACTAGCCTCGGACAGAGTCGTACTCATACCTTTCCATGTCGGAGTGCATGGCCTGCTAACAGAGTCGTTCTCATACCATTCCATGTCGGAGTGCATGACCTGCTAACAGTGTCGTACTCATACCTTTCCATGTCGGAGTGCATGACCTGCTAACAGAGTCGTATTCATACCTTTCCATGTCGGAGTGCATGGCCTGCTAACAGAGTCGTTCTCATACCTTTCCATGTCGGAGTGCATGACCTGCTAACAGTGTCGTACTCATACCTTTCCATGTCGGAGTGCATGGCCTGCTAACAGAGTCGTATTCATACCTTTCCATGTCGGAGTGCATGACCTGCTAACAGAGTCGTATTCATACCTTTCCATGTCGGAGTGCATGGCCTGCTAACGCTGATCCAAACATGGTTTCAAGAGTTTAAAAAGACTCAAACATGGGCGTTGACCGAAAGCAGTTGACTCGAGGACGGTGTTCATGCCTAGTCATGCACCGTCCTTGAGTCCTTACAGACTTAAGAACGGTACTTTATGTTCCGAGTGAATATTCCTAATAAATGTACTTTAAGCCATTTATCGATTTCTAAGTTAGCCCAATTAAAAGTATTATGCTAATGCCTAATATTTATTTTAAAAGTTTACCTCAATGTGTGATATGTAGGGCTTACTTTTTTAAAAAAGTTGTCTGAAAACTTATTTTTATTGTATACAAATAATGCATTCGTTACAAGTGAACTAAAAAAAAATTCAAATAAATTTCACATTTAAAAAAATTTATAATAGGTTGTCTAGGCTTATATAATGTCTATTAGTTTTCTAAACTCTTATAATACATAAAAATAATTAATTAAAGAACACTATAGTGTTGCATAATGACCCATCTATCAGATTGTTAAAACAAACTGGTGAATACTGTTGAGATATCGCTGCCATTGACCAAAGTCTTAAGGGCAGGACACTTTCGCGCACTGATACTTTAGTAGAATAACACACTATAGAATAGAACATTAAGTAAAATTCTAGAATAGATATTTAGTAGAAGAGGCAAGTTGAAAAAGCAATCAGTAATGGAGAACCTGCTTAAAATGACACCTTCATAAATGACACATGAAAAAATGATGCCTATCAAACTATTGAAATCCTTCGAAAAAAATTACACCAAACAAAAAAATTATACGAAACAAAAAAAAGGACACCTGACAAAATAACACCTACCAAAATTGACACGTAGCAAAAGAAGTCGCCCTTTGAAAAAAACACCTTTTTAGAATGACACCACCTGGCAGTCTTGACCGTGACACAATACAGAAAAACGCGTTCGGTCTCCAGAACTTGACCGACGTGCACTATTTTCACTCACGTTACGCGAAACAGCGCACACACAATGAATAATATCATTTTTCGAACTATACTCACACTTACAGCTCACTTCCAGAAAACACAGCTCATCATCAATGAACGACGACCAGCCCTCGAGCGCAGGTCTCGGTTGTTGCTTTGACGACTCTCGTGAATCCATTGAACTTTTTTTTTTAAAGAAAAAATAATTGTTTCTCCCGTACACTAATCTTACTTGTTTTTTTCCTTTTTCTTTTTTCTTCTCTCTATAGGTCTTACATGTAAATATGTGAGAGTGGTTTGTTTTAGAATGTTGCAATCTGGACCTCTTTTCTATAGTGTCAGGCTTTTATTTGCACCCTTGATTAGAAATATGTGGCCGAAGGGAAAAACACAACATGTTAGTTCCACGAAGCTACACATGTAGTTGTTTTTTTTTATATATAAATATATGTTGTGTGTATGTGTGTGTTATTATTTTTTTTTATTTTCTTTCCTAAAAGTTCTCTGTGTTCGCAATAAGAACAAGAACGATAAACTCAAAGAGAGAAAAAAAGAAAACAAAAAGAAAGACGAAATGAAAACTTAACCTGTAACCTATAACTTCCGTGTCGCGCGGGGGCTTCATTGGTGGACGGCAGTGTGTGGAAAGAAAGGGAGGAGGGTGGGGGTGGGAGTGTGGTGGGGGTGTTATTGGTGGGGGGGGTGGGGGGGTGTTACAGGCGAGGGGTGGTGGGGGTGTTACAGGCGGGGTGGCAAGCGCGCTAGTTGGAAAAAAAAGGGGGGCGGCTGTGTATAGGCTGATAGTACCATTGTGTGTGTCCGTATTCCGTATGTTTGTTTGTTATAATAAACTCAAGTAGTGCGTTTTTCAAAACTCGTTTGTTCGGAGTATGACACTGGCAGGGTTCCAATGGCAGTGATATTAAATGTAAAATACAATATTTATGCAGTAAATAGTATAAGACTACCATGAAAGGCATAACTTAAGGATGTCACGCTAACTTTTGAACTGTCACTACCGACCTGATTATCACTACTACAGTCTGCTAATAGCCTACTGCTGTTTTCTTTTAATATAGCCTACTATTTAGTAGGTTCAACTTTTTCTACCGCTAGAATAATTCTACTCTAGACAAGTTCTCTTCTTTCCTACAATCTCTCTAGACTATTAATATTGTTACATAATTTCTCTCGCTAAACTATTTCTCTCGTTAGACTATAAGAGAAGGCCTATTTCTCGAGATACATTACTTCTCTCACTAGACTATCTTATTTTTCTCTTAATGTCGCGTTCAAAATAATTACTTTGTTATTTATGTAGTAAAGGGGTTGATGTGCATCGTGCTGCCCACACAATCCTTTGTACTACCAGGTAGCCCCACGAACTGAAGTTTGTTTAACTAGACCCTATTATTCAAATTGTCACGAAAGTGGCTAGGTCCACTTATCTTTCTTAATTTTAATCACCATGAGTATCAGGTGTACATTATTGACCTTCAATATTTCTATCCCGTAGTTATTGTTGTTTTTTTAGTGAGATAAACGGTGACACCACTTAGGTGTAATACCTGCAATGCTAGACAGTGGTGTAATACCTGCAATGATAGACAGTGGTGTAATACTTGCAATGCTAGACATTGGTGTAATACCTGCAATGATAGACAGTGGTGTAATACTTGCAATGCTATGTCACGATGTGGCAATTGAGAGGGGGTTAATAATGGCTGGTTGTCTTAGAGATATGAGGTGCCGATGCTGTAGTTGACCTGGAATATTTATTTGTTCTCTACTGGCTCGTTTAGATGTTATTAAACACACATACTAACATGCAGGGGAGATATAATGCTTGAGATATATGCACAGGAACGTCTAACACTCAATATACTGTGTTGTTGCGGAATCCAAGTTTAGGCTACGTAACTATAATGAGTCGAATTACGATTACTGGCTAAGTATCTGCAAGTCCAAGTAACAATTCGGGAGCTAGACCAAAACGATGTGTCTAGCTCGGGAGCTGGGAGAGATCTGCTTTAGTTTAGTTGTGCGGGCTTTTCGTGAACATTAGTCACCTGACCCAAGGTTAATTTGGTTGGCTTACATTTAATTACATCCTATTCTCATTGGCTAGATTGAATATACATTTGCATAAGAAAAGCTTATTGGAGCCAAAAATGGATTGGGGGTCGGGGCTGTGAGGGCGAAAAGGGGGGGGGAGAGGTCTAGATGAAAGACAATTGATACAGACGTCATGCTGAGTGGGGGAATTTATCTTTCTTTGGTAGAATTTTAAGTAGTTAACTCAAGTGGCTGGGGGGGGGGGGGGTTTCGGACGAGAATTAGTTATATGTGTGCGAACTGGGTTCTCTGGTCAACGCTCAGGGAATGACCGTCTCAAAGCAATTGCATAACATGCCGCTAAGCTGAGGGGATATAAAAGGGGGTGGGGGTGGCGGGGACGCGAAGAGGAGGGGGTGAGTGAGGGATCGAGTAATGACTGTCTACACATGCGTTAAAATAGTACAAGATATAAATACATTAAGACATGATATGAATACATTAATATAGCATAGGATAAAATATATACATTCTAACTAACACATTCGTACCCATTCAACCAAGATGTAGTACCAAGTTGATCGTATTAGTCAGTAGACTCTGAATTTGGGCGTAGTACAAGAGTATAGTGAAGGGTAGAGAAACAGGTGAGAAAGAGTGATGGGGAGATGTAATTGCGTAGGGGAGGGAGAAGATAGTGACGTCAGACTAACCTTCTCTCTATTCTAGCTAACTTAAGCTAATCTAAGGTTCTAGTTATACACTGCTATCTATCTAAGTGCTAATAGTCACGATTAAATCCAGAATTGTGACATCCCTCCGGGCCAATTTGGAATACACGTGAGAGTGGATTCATACCTAATTTACTGAGTCTGAGGCCGGGGTTTGGGTGGTGTCGGTGGGGCCTGAGTCAGGGGCGGGATCTGAGTCAGAGTACCGGGACAGGAAATCTGCGAGATGGTGTTCCTTCCCGGACTGGTAGATGGTCTGGAAGCTGTACTGTGACAGGGTGAGGGAGTACCTCATTAACCTTCTGTTTAGGTTTTTTGCGCATGCGAGAACGTGAGGGGTTGGTGGTCTGTGTGGAGGATAAAATGGCGACCGTATAGGTATACGTGGAACTTCTCAATTCCAAACACAAGAGCCCAACATTCTAGCTCAGAAGTACTGTAATTCATCTGGGTGGCGTTGAGCTTACGCGAGGCATATGCTACGGGAAACAGCATATTATCGTGCTCCGGGTCGGGTTGTAGCAGGGCCGCGCCGACGGCGCGTCCACTAGCGTCGCACTTCAATACGTAGGGGCGGGTCGGGTCAGGCAGACGGAGTATGGGTTTACTAGTGAGAGCAGCCTTCAGCTGGTCGAACGCTAGCTGGCATTCTGTTGACCAGGTGACTTTTTCCGGGAGGTTTTTCCGCGTCAAGTCTGTTAAAGGGGCCGCGATGCTATTGTATTGCGGTATGAACTTTTGGTAATACCCTGTTAAACCTAGGAGGGACCTTATACCTGATTTGGTGGTGGGCTGAGGGGCTAACTTAATTTTCTCTACTTTGGTTTCGTCTGGCATCATTTTGTTCTTTTCGATCATGTGACCTAAGAATTTCAGTTTATTGAAACCTACCATGCATTTCGACGGCCTGGCGGTTAGGCCGGTTTCGCGGAGTCTAGCTAGTAGAGCGGTTATCGTTTCCACATGTTCTGCCCAGGTGGGCGTGGCTATCAAGATGTCATCCACGAAGTGGGTGATCCCAGGTCGGTCAATTGGCTGGATCAGTTTTCGCATCATGCGAGTGAACACGGAGGGGGAATTGTTTAGGCCAAAGGGGACGGTTTGGAATTCGAAGTGGCCTTGGTCGGTGGTAAAGGCGAGGTAAGGGCGGCACTTCTCTTCCACTTCTATTTGGAAGAACCCCTTGCTAAGGTCAAACTTGGAAAAGTATTGAGCGTTGCTCAGTTTTGAAAATAGTAAATCAGGGTCTGGCATGGGCTCGACTTGAAATTCAGTGACTGCGTTTAACCGGCGGAAATCTACGCACATGCGGTGAGATCCGTCTGATTTCTTTACTAATACTATCGGCGCATTGTATGGGGAGGTTGAACTCGCGATGATGTTATGGGCTAACAGATAATTGATTTCTTTCTCAATGACGTCCAGTTTGGCGTGGGGCATAGCATATGGCTTGACCGTAATGGGTCGCGGGTCCGTGACTTTCATGGTGAACGTCTCTAAGTTAGTACGTCCTGGGGTGTCAGTTAGCACATCTGAGTGTGAGGAAAGTAAGTTTTTGACTGTTTTGATCTGTTCAGGGGTTAAGAGGGGACAGATTCCTACGTCATCCATGGTTTCTCCCTTATGTAAGGGAAACGCGGTCAGTGAGTCATCGGCTTCTGTTTCTTCCGCGATGGCGGTTGCTACAAGGGGCGTATCGTCGAGTGGGCGTTCGAGGTATTGTTTTAGCAGGTTGATGTGGAACAGTTTGTCTTTGTTTCCGACTTTGATGAGGTAGTTAGTGCCTGAGAGCTTTTTTGTAACTGGGTAGGGGCCCCTCCATGCTAACTGGAGTTTGTTGTAAGAGGAGGGGAGGAGCAGTAGTGCCTTATCGCCCGGAGCCAGAGAGCGTTCTTTGGCCCGCCGATTGTATAGTTTCTCCTGTTTCTCCCTCTCCTTGGCTAAGTGTTTTGAGGCGATAGTGTGGACAGTGTTAAGCCTAGCCTTTAAGTTGTTGATGTAGGCGTGGACGGAGAGTTCTTCGGGATGCGGGGAAGGGTTAGTCCAGGCGCGCTTGAGGAGTTCTAGAGGCCCACGGGGTTGGGAACCGAATAGCATCTCATAGGGGGTGTAGCCTAGAGTAGAATGGGGGGTGGACCGATATGCGAATAAGGCTGTGGGGAGGAGTGTGTCCCACTCATCCAGAGGGCCATCGACGGTTTTCTTTAACAGCCCGATTAAAGTTTGGTTAAAACGTTCGACTAGCCCATTGCATTGAGGGTGGTAGGGGGAGGATCGGATGTGGGTGGTGTTCATTATGTGCAGCGCTTCTCTCATCAGTGTACCGGTGAATTGGGGCCCGTTATCGGAGAGTAGGACTTCGGGAAACCCCACTCTCGTGAAAATTGTAAACAGTGCCTCGGCCACGTGTTTCGCGTCCTCTTTCGGCAACGCTACCGCTTCCGGCCAATTGGTGGCCTGACATATCACGCAGAGTATGAACCTGTTCTTCTTACGTGTTATGGAAAGTGGCCCGACGAGGTCTACTGACACCCGCTGAAAGGGTGTGTCGGTCACCGGGTGTTTACCTAACGGTACTGGTTTAGTGTGGTGGGCCTTGGACATGAGCTGGCATTGGTGGCATGACGCTACAAATCGTTTGATCTCATTGTGCATGCCGGGCCAGTGGAAATAATGGGTGATTTTGTTGATTGTGGACCCTTGCCCTTTGTGACCACCCAGGGTTGAGTCGTGGGCCGCCTCCATTACTTGTCTACGGTAGGGACCGGGAATGATGAGCTGGTCTCTGACCGATCCGTCAGGGAGGCTGGACCGTCGGAACAGTCGTTTCCCTTTTTGAATAAACGAGTGGGGTTTCGGGGGGTCTGGGTTTTGACCGACCTTAGCGAACAGTGGGGCCAGGGTCGAGTCTTCCTGTTGGGCCCGCAGGAATTCGTGGGCCGTGGGGGATTCCTCGAGAGGGTGGGGAACAGGGTCAGGGTGCGCGCGTGTGGCCACTGAGGCTAGGGGAGGGAGGGGGACATCGGCAAGGTTGACGTATCGTTCCCCCAGGATGACGTCATAGGGTAATTTGGCTCGGACTGCTAAGGTAGCCGTGCCAGTGTATGGTTGTGACTTGATGTGAACCTTGGCGGTTGGGAGGGACTCAACTTCTCCCGTTACCACTCTATATTGGATTGACTCGCCGGTGTAATCGGAGGGACTCACGAAGGAGGTCTTAGCGAACCCATCGATCTGGCATCCTGAGTCGAGAAGGGCCCTGGCTCTTTTAGAGTTGATCTCTATATTTCTTTCTGTCTTGGTTTCCGGTTTGTCGGAGGGTGTAAGCGGGGGGGTGTCGGTTTCTGGGTCTTGCGTCCGGGGGGTGTCCGCAGGGCAAAGGGTGATGGTGTATACTCCTCGGGGGGGGGGGGGGTTCTGGGAGTGATTAGGGCCGGTATGTGCATTAGGCTGTTGCCCAGTGGAGTTACCTTGTCGAGTCGATTGGGTTTGCCCGGTGCCGGTTTGTGCCCTGGTCGGTTGGTATGGTTGGCCCGCACGTCGGGAGTCTTGAGGGGGCGGGGGGGGGGTCTGGGTTGGGGTGGACCCGGTCGGGACGACGGGAAGCTGGTTTGGCTGATTAGTGGGGGAGGGTTGGTGCGGTGGTTGTCCCAGTTATTCCAGGGTGACTGTGGGTGACCCGGGCGGGACAGATGGCCCGGTGGCCGTGTCGACCTCCCATTTTCCTGTCGGGAAGCGGGATGTGAGAGAGATTTCTCCCGGGGGTGGGACGATTCTACCTTGTTGGCTTGCAGAAATCTATCTGCGCTTTGTAGGGAGGAGGGTAACCCTTCGATCCCGTGTTGTATCAGGAAGGCCTTGAGTTTAGGTGTCATTTGTGACTCTACCTGCTCAGTCATTAGGAGGGTGACCATACCGTCGAATGACTGCTCTATATTTCCCAACTCAACCCACTTAAGAAGGTAGGATTGTATTCGTTCCGCGAATCGGGTGTGATTCTCCCCTGGTCGTAGCGTGGACGACCGAAACTTTTTCTGGTAGTGGGACGCGTGCAACTGGTGCCGGTTTAAGAGCGCGTTTTTCAGTGCAGCGCATGACTCCCTGTCTTCTGGGGCCAGTTTACAGTAAGCCTCGTAGTCCTCTCCTCTCAGAGTGGAGACGAGGATCCTACAATGTAATTCTGGGGGGACCTCATTCAACTCCATGCAGTCGCTAAACCGCCGGAGGTAAATGTCAAACTGTTCTAAACGGGGGTCGTGGACGTCGGTCCATAGAGAAGCATGTCTGGGGAGGGGATGGTTGGGGGTGGCTGAACTAAATGATGAGGGGGAGTTTGGGTTGTCGTTGTTATCGGGGGCCCTAACACTTGCTGCTAATTCAGCTAATCTGAATTCGTGTGCCCTGCGTGCTTCCTCGTCTAACCTATGTTTCTCTCTCTCCTCTCTAGCTAATTGTTCTACTCTAAGCCTATCTTCTCTTTCTAATTGCTTTGCTCTCTCCTCTCTAGCCACCTGTTCTAATCTAAGTCTCTCTGTCTTGGCCTCATGGGCCGCTACCTGCTCTACTACGTATTTAGTGATGTCTGAGTCAATGTAGCCTATAGCTATAGCCTCTTCTCTCAACTGCTTACGCAATAGTACACCTTCCGCCATAGTAACAGAGTGAGGCGAGATTAAGATACTAGAGGCGGACAGAGATATAGCGAGATAGGAAAGGAAAATATAGGAGGGGTGTTGGGTTCAGAGTTTAGCTAACGTAATACAACTCAAAATGGTACTCACCAGACAGCAATTCCAGAATTTTACACACATACACTAACACACGTATATCCAATCATAAAGTTATCGTTTATATGGCGCTCGGCGCTGTTGGTGCAGATAACTTCGGGCTGGTTAGGAATCCTCCTTCCCCGTGCCGGGACTGGATTAGCGTTTAATGTTAGTGTCTATTTTTCCGGGTTTGGATACCGGGAACTACGGCGGGTTCCTACGGGGAGGTTGACAGGGCAGTTGTCGGGTTCTCGGCGGTCTCTAGTTGTCGGGCAGGCTGATGCGGCGGCGGTGGGTCTCTCTGCTGACGTCTCGGGTGCCGGTACGTTGATGCGGGGCCAGAGGGTGGCGACCTGGCGGTTGGGGCGGCAAATCTGGCGTAATGGGGTGGCAAATTTGGTTGCTGGTGTGTCTGGGGTGACGTAGGCTGGCGTAGTGTGGCGAGCCTGGCTTAATGGGGTGAGTTGGCTGGGGTGGCGTAGATTGCTCGGAGTGGCGAATCTGGGGTGGCTTAGGTTGGCGTATCTGGGGTGCGTAGGCTGGGGTGACGTAGGCGTAGGCTGGGGTGGCGTAAGCATAGGCTGGGGTGTCGTAGGCGTAGGCTGGGGTGGCGTAAGCGTAGGCTGGGGTGTCGTAGGCGTAGGCTGGGGTGGCGTAAGCGTAGGCTGGGGTGGCGTAGGCTGCGTAAAATGGCGAGCCTGGTTTGATGGGTTGATGGATCTGGTTGCTGGCGTTGGGATGACGGGTCTGGTTGCTGGCTTAGAGTCTTTGTGTTGTAGAGAGATGAGCCCCCATCCAGGGTCGGTTTCAGAATCGGCGTAGTCCTCGGGTTGTTGCTGTTGACAGTGCGCTGAACGGCTTGAAGTTCAGATAATCCCGGACACGAGGTCCCACTTTGTCACGATGTGGCAATTGAGAGGGGGTTAATAATGGCTGGTTGTCTTAGAGATATGAGGTGCCGATGCTGTAGTTGACCTGGAATATTTATTTGTTCTCTACTGGCTCGTTTAAATGTTATTAAACACACACAAACAGACAGTTCTAAGTTAGGCAAGCAAGTCTCTGGTTACGTTTCAGGTGTTTATTTATGATTCAAATTCAATATCCAATGATGAGATACACATACTAACATGCAGGGGAGATATAATGCTTGAGATATATGCACAGGAACGTCTAACACTCAATATACTGTGTTGTTGCGGAATCCAAGTTTAGGCTACGTAACTATAATGAGGGAATTACGATTACTGGCTAAGTATCTGCAAGTCCAAGTAACAATTCGGGAGCTAGACCAAAACGATGTGTCTAGCTTGGGAGCTGGGGGAGATCTGCTTTAGTTTAGTTGGGCGGGCTTTTCGTGAACATTAGTCACCTGACCCAAGGTTAATTTGGTTGGCTTACATTTAATTACATCCTATTCTCATTGGCTAGATTGAATATACATTTGCATAAGAAAAGCTTATTGGAGCCAAAAATGGATTGGGGGTCGGGGCTGTGAGGGCGAAAAGGGGGGGGGAGAGGTCTAGATGAAAGACAATTGATACAGACGTCATGCTGAGTGGGGGAATTTATCTCCCTTTGGTAGAATTTTAAGTAGTTAACTCAAGTGGCTGGGGGGGGGGGGGGGGTTTCGGACGAGAATTAGTTATATGTGTGCGAACTGGGTTCTATGGTCAACGCTCAGGGAATGACCGTCTCAAAGCAATTGCATAACATGCCGCTAAGCTGAGGGGATATAAAAGGGGGTGGGGGTGGCGGGGACGCGAAGAGGAGGGGGTGAGTGAGGGATCGAGTAATGACTCGCTCAGGGAACGACCGTCTCAAAGCAATTGCATAACGTGCCGCTAAGCTGAGGGGATATAAAGGGGGGGGGTGGCGGGGGCGCGAAGAGGAGGGGTTGAGTGAGGGATCGAGTAATGACTGTCTACACATGCGTTAAAATAGTACAAGATATAAATACATTAAGACATGATATGAATACATTAATATAGCATAGGATAAAATATATACATTCTAACTAACACATTCGTACCCATTCAACCAAGATGTAGTACCAAGTTGATCGTATTAGTCAGTAGACTCTGAATTTGGGCGTAGTACAAGAGTATAGTTAAGGGTAGAGAAACAGGTGAGAAAGAGTGATGGGGAGATGTAATTGCGTAGGGGAGGGAGAAGATAGTGACGTCAGACTAACCTTCTCTCTATTCTAGCTAACTTAAGCTAATCTAAGGTTCTAGTTATACACTGCTATCTATCTAAGTGCTAATAGTCACGATTAAATCCAGAATTGTGACACTAGACATTGGTGTAATACCTGCAATGCTAGACATTGATGTAATACCTGCAATGCTAGACATTGGTGTAATACTTGCAATGCTAGACATTGGTGTAATACCTGCAATGCTAGACAGTGGTGTAATACCTGCAATGCTAGACATTGGTGTAATACTTGCAATGCTAGACATTGGTGTAATACCTGCAATGCTAGACATTGGTGTAATACTTGCAATGCTAGACATTGGTGTAATACTTGCAATGCTAGACAGTGGTGTAATACCTGCAATGCTAGACATTGGTGTAATACTTGCAATGCTAGACATTGGTGTAATACCTGCAATGCTAGACAGTGGTGTAATACCTGCAATGCTAGACATTGGTGTAATACTTGCAATGCTAGACATTGGTGTAATACCTGCAATGCTAGACATTGATGTAATACCTGCAATGCTAGACATTGGTGTAATACTTGCAATGCTAGACATTGGTGTAATACTTGCAATGCTAGACATTGGTGTAATACCTGCAATTCTAGACATTGGTGTAATACCTGCAATGCTAGACATTGGTGTAATACCTGCAATTCTAGACATTGGTGTAATACCTGCAATGCTAGACATTGGTGTAATACCTGCAATGCTAGACAGTGATGTAATACCTGCAATGCTAGACAGTGGTGTAATACCTGCAATGCTAGCCAGTGGTGTAATACCTGCAATGCTAGACATTGGTGTATTACCTGCAATGCTAGACAGTGGTTTTATAACTGCAATGCTAGACAGTAGAACTGCATCTTTGTTAACGGGGGGAAACAACGATGGGAGGTAGTCATACACCTCACAGAATCATGTCGACGAGACCTTCCTTCTGCCCCCCAAGGTTTTTAAGTAAGCCACAAAAGACGCACCGACTTATTAAGATGTTGGCAGAGCAAAGAGGTAGGCCCGTAGGCCCTATACAATAAAATTATTGTGAAATATGAACTTATCGCAGAATTTATGCAGAGCTGCGCTTGCGCGTAATAAAGAAGAAAAACAATATGATGACCTTATTAAATCAGGTGGAATGTAGACCACTTTTTGTATTTATAATTCGCATTTGACGTATTATAAATTAAAATAAAATAAATTATAAAATAATTTCGTATTTTAGACATTTTTATCTAAATTCCGTCGTGTAAAGTGATGTTTTTTTAAAAAGACGTAAGTAGGTCAAGTATAGTTTTAAGTAGGTCAAACATATGAAATAAGTAGGTCAAAAGATTGCGAATCAAAAAAAAACTATAAGTATAGACATAAAAGTGTGGCGTGTTTGTAATTGCTTAAAGAAAGTAATACCCAACCTATGCCATGTGATGATAGTTGGAAATGAATTAATAGTTTAATCGTATTTTTACACGTGACCCAGATTCGTGGGTTCATCTTAAAGATGGGAATCGCACCGAACACGCGCCGAAAACACCGAACGCAAGCTCGAATTACTAATTACTTTTAAAAGTGGGTTCGATTCCCATCCCTAGTTCATCTAGCATTGAGTAGGCCTACATGTGTGTGGGCCAGTGCTTCCATTTTTTTTTTCTTGCAATGACCTTAGATGGGTGAGCTGTAAACTGTAAATTACCCAGAAATACTCAGGTTTTTCTTTATCAGAGGCTTAGCTAGAATATTTTGAGCCCGCTGGACTAACTTTTAAAATGGCTCCCTCCGCACCCCTTCCCGTTTGATCGCATTTTTGTTTCTATACGTAACAGTGTAAGCCTTATAAAGGCGCCACTCTACTTTGGCGGCCGGAGGATATATGTAGCCCCTGCACCCCTCCCCCCCCCCCGCCCCCCCCCCCCCATCTTAGCCGCGCCCCTGTTGTGGCTGCGTAGATTCAGGTAAACCCTCAAGTCCCGGGAAAAGATCCTAGCCTTCACCAAGATTCGAGTCTCTCTAAAACAAATCTAGGTCAGAATTCCTACATCCGGACCAAGACCCGCTGCCGGGTCCACGAAAGCAAATTTACCTGGTCGCAAAAAGAAAAAAAAATCGAAAATCTAGATAAGAAAATTTAAAGGTACGTTCTGTTAGCTATAGGCCTACCTATAATAGTAGGTCTTTAATTTGCATAGAACAGATTCATTTAAAAAAGATTAACCAGATTTTGTCTACTCTATAGCCATCCTATAAAGACGTAACACTAGTATTCTATATGAAAGTTGGGTTGAAATAGAAGAATATTTCCTTGATACTATACGTACAGGCTAAAAATTGACGCTGAAAATGCATTTGGGCCGCGCCCATTTTTATAATACGGTATATAAAAGAAATCGATACAAGTTGTGAACAATGCTTCTTTTCCACCTTTTCTTCCTACAATGGATGAATTGAGGTTTTCCTCGGTTTTATTGACGAACTATTATGCATAGTGTATGATTTTGTATGTATGATTGAGACTGAATGTGTATGGGAGCACGTCCGTTAACAACATCTCAAGATTAAAAGACAGATTTTAAAAGCAAGATCATTTGCATCTCGTATCTTTTCTTTACATTGACAAATGGCTATAGTCCTACGTATGTACATAGTGGTTCTTTCAAAACTATTCAATGGGTAATTGAAGTTAAATATGCCTTTAAAAAAAACGCGATACAAGTACACAAAGTCAATAATATATCCTTACAGCTTTGTTTGATTTTTTTTTAAACTAACAGCTTGGCTGGTCAATTATTCTACCGAAATTGGAGTATGTTAAGTATTTTATGTAAATCATAAATATCATTTTAGTTGTAAATGGATTGGGAAAGTTTGGGGGTGGGGGTGGGATTAATCGCTAGTTACACACACACTAGAATGCAAGAAATCGTGTACCGAGTGTAAGACCTTAGTGAAGAGTCTATGGATTAATTAACGCAAGGCGTGGAGTGAGGAAGGGGGGGGGAAGCAATGTCGTGGTCCTTGTGGCCTTAATTCTTTATTTTAAATTAAAGGCATTCGTCTCTTTTTAAACTAGCCTTTCAAATATACACACACATGCACACAAACACACACACACATACACTCGCATACACACATACATAAGCTATACATACAAACACGTGCATACATAACTCATACAACATACATACACATACAATATACAATTGCATTACGGATGACACTTTATAAATTAAGAAATGGTCAAGGCGTTCGCTTACAACTTACGTGTATCGTTACGATTTTACATCGCAAATATTCACAAAAGATTAAGCAAACGATAAACAACAACAAACACTAAATTAATTAATTATTTATTTATCTTTTTCCATTGCACCGAGTCTCTTAATCGCCAAATAATAAAACACTCATTGAAAATTTGGTATACATAAATAAATCTTATATAAATTAAAAAAATATATTTTAACAAATTATTTTACCTTTCCTTATTATGTTGTCAGGTCAAAAGCAGTTGGCGGAGTTCAATGTAAATAACGTTTTGTCTGCTACGCTGCTAGTTGTAGTGGCTGACAAGTGGTGCGGGGATTATTAATAACGATGATACACGCTCGCTTCAATAGGTAGTCCCAATGGCCTCACTCTCACCCGAGTGCATTGTCGTGACAAGTGGGGGCTCTTGAATTGTTGAAATACAGTATGTCGCGATGTGTTAATATGTCACTGTATCTTTGTACAATAGCGTGTCGTCTTAAGTGCTACACACTAATTCTTATTCTTTCCATCCTTCTTTCTCTTTTCCACTCTTTTTCTCCTTTCTCTCCCTTTTCACTCTCATTCTCTCTTCTTCTTTTCTCTCTTTCTTCTTCTTTTTCTCCTAATCTCTCTTTTTTTCTTTTACCCGTTTCTCTCTTTTCTCTTCGTTTCTTTTTCTCTAATCTATCTTTCTCTTAATTCTCTTTCTTACTTTTACCTAGCTCTCTTCATTTTTCAATCTACTTTTGTTTTTAAAAGAATATTAATTGAAAAAATTTTTTTTTAGAATAAAAAGATACCTAACTGGAGAATCGAACCCTGGTCGCCCGCATGGCAGTCCGATACATGACAAATTTTTAGACACTAAAAAGGCCAGAATATGTCAGTGACACAAAATTAGCGTGTTTTCAATTTGACCAATGGGGATCGGTTTACCTACAAACACGGACTTTTTATATATATAGATAACAATTCCAAGACATATGAACAAAATATTTAAGTTTTGCACAAAGGTTTGACGGAGATTATTCACTATAAACAAAGGCAGAACAACGAGGTTCAATTTTTTATTTTTTTTAATTTTCGAAAATGACCTTTAAAGTAGAAAGAAAAATATAGGGGCTTATCAAATCTTTGAAATAGCGCCAGATATCACAGGACAGTGGCACTGATGATGTAACATCGCCTCAGAAAACTAGCTTTACGTCCAGACACAAGAAAGCTTTAGGGAATAAACTAAGAGGGCCTATTTCTGATACTTTGTGTTCTTACTGCTTTCAAAGGTGGTCTTGAGGGGATGCGTTCGCTCTGGACGGGGGTATCCACGTGTCAGACAAAATCAACTCGATCAACGCACCGTCAGCCTACATCCTACATTACAGGAATACGAGGCAAGTCTTGGATGGCTCGAGGAGGCGAGCATATGTACGTTCAGTAAAGGGGAACCCAAACAAAGCAAGCCGCCTAACATGCGAATACTCATACCTTTCCATGTCGGAGTGCATGGCCTGCTAACAGAGTCGTACTCATACCTTTCCATGTCGGAGTGCATGGCCTGCTAACAGAGTCGTACTCATACCTTTCCATGTCGGAGTGCATGGCCTGCTAACAGAGTCGTACTCATACCTTTCCATGTCGGAGTGCATGGCCTGCTAACAGAGTCGTACTCATACCTTTCCATGTCGGAGTGCATGGCCTGCTAACAGTGATCCAAACACGGTTAAAAGGGTTGGAAAAGACTCAACCGTGGGCGTTGACCGAAAGCAGTTGACTCTAGGGCGGTCTTCATGCCTAGTCATTCACCGTCCTTGAGTCCTTACAGACTCAAGAACGATACTTTGTGTTCCGAGTGAATATTCCTAATACTTTGAAGCCATTTATCGATTTCTAAGTTAGCCTAATTTAAAGTATTATGCTAATGCCTAATATTTATTTTAAAAGTTTAGCTCAATGTGTGATATGTAGCGCCTACTTTAAAAAAAGGTTGTCTAAAAACAGATTTTTATTGTATACAAAAAAATGCATTTTGTACACGTGAACTAAAAAAAAAATTCAAATAAATTTCACATAAAAAAAAAAAATTAATAATAGGTTGTCTAGGCTTATATAATGTCTATTAGTTTTCTAAACTCTTATAATCCATAAAAATAATTAATTAAAGAACACTATGATGTTGCATAATGACCCATCTATCAGATTGTTAAAACAAACTGGTGAATACTGTTGAAATATCGCTGCCATTGACCAAAGACCTTACGGCAGGACACTTTCAGCCACTGATACTTTAGTACTTTAGTATTAGTGTTCAATAGAATAGAACATTAAGTAAAATTCTAAAATAGATATTTAGTAGAATAATGCATGAAATAGAGGCAAGTTGCATAAAGCAAACAGTAATGGAGACCCTGCTTAAAATGACACCTTACAAAATGACACTTGACGAAAAATGACACCCTTCATAAATGACACATGACAAAATGATACCTAACAAACTATTGAAATCCTTCGAAAAAAATTACACGAAAAAAAAAAATAATACCAAACATAAAAATGACACCTGACAAAATAACACATAGGCTACAAAAATTGACACGTAGCAAAAGAAGTCGACCTTTGAAAAAAACACCTTTTTAGAATGACACCACCTGGCAGTCTTGACCGTGACGCCATACAGAAGAACGCGTTCGGTCTCCAGAAATTGACCGACGTGCACTATTTTCACTCACATCGAAACAACGCTCACACAATGAATAATATCATTTTTCGAACTATTCTCACGCTTACAGCTCACTTCCAGAAAACACTGCTCATCATCAATGAACGACGACCAGCCCTCGAGCGCAGGTCTCGGTTGTTGCTTTGACGACGTGAATCCATTGAACTTTTTTTTTTAAAGAAAAAATAATTGTTTCTCCCGTACACTAATCCTACTTGTTTTTTTCTTTTTCTTTTTTCTTCTCTCTATAGGTCTTACATGTAAATATGTGAGAGTGGTTTGTTTTAGATTATTTTAAAATGTTGCAATCTGGACCTCTTTTCTATAGTGTCAGGCTTTTATTTGCACCCTTGATTAGAAATGGTGTCACGACAACTCGTCTACAGACTTTCCGTCTACGACACTTCGTCTACAGAAAGTGGGTCAACCGACAATACGTCTACCGCGACAACTAATCTAACGATACTTTTTCTACCGACACTTCATCTATTGCGACAGTTCGTCTACCGACACTTCGTCTAATGCGACATTTCGTCTACCAGACGATTCGTCTACCACGACAGTTCGTCTATCGACACTTCGTCTACCACGACAGTTCGTCTACCGGACGATTCGTCTACCACGACAGTTCGTCTACCGACGTTTCGTCTACCGCGACAGTACGTCTACCGGACAATTCGTCTACCGCGATAGTTCGTTTACCACAACAGTCTACGCCTACTAACAATTTGTCTGTCTACTCTTTGTCAACCGACATTTTGCCAATCGTCTACCCATTTATTTTCAACAAATACATCGAATACAATTAAAATGTGTCCACAACACTAATATTTTTCTACAGCATTTGTTTCTAAGCAAAATTTATATTTATTTAAGTAGTAAACAATAGCATGTGGTCTAAAGATAAAATTGTTATTTCCATTCACAATCCAGAATTTGTAAATTCAATTTAAGATTATTTTTTTCGAAACGCAACAATACAACATTATAATTTAAAATTGAATTGTCAATTCTGCAATTATTACTCTATGGTCTTTATTAATTAGGCCTATACAATATATTTATCTGGCGAGTTAACGTTTTGCAAAATATCGTCGTTAGCAAGCACAAATGCATATAACTGTTCACATTATGACAAAAATCAAACGACGAAAACTGACATGGATCGGTCATGTGTTGGGGCACAATAGCCTGTCAAAAACAATCCTCCAGGGCACGTTAGAAGGTGGACGTCGGAGAGGCCGTCAGCGGAGATGCTGGTTCGACTATGTAAAGTATTGGTCGGGGCTGCAGTTGACTCCACTATTGAGAACCGCTTAAAATAGGCAAAGGTGCCATATTGTACTTTGTAAGAATAATGCATTTTCATAGTTAAATGAGAGTCTGTTTCATTCCTTTATATTTTATCTATTGAGCGCCCGCCATAGACGTTGTTTAGACTTGTAACTGTGAGTCAACAAGTCAACAGTGGATCTGCTATATGACAGGTTATCTCATGTAACAATAAAAATACGACATAGACATAGGTAAATCCGAGTGTATGTGTGTAAGAGCGGTGGGGTGGGGAAAAAAACATGTTAGTTCCACGAAGCTACACATGTAGTTGTTTTTTTTTTTAAATATAAATATATGTTGTGTGTATTTGTGTGTTTTTATTTTTTTATATTTTCTTTCCTAAAAGTTCTCTGTGTTCGCAATAAGATTAAAAACGATAAACCCAAAGAGAAAAAAAAAAAAACAAGGAGACGGAATGAAAACTTAACCATTAACCTCCTTGTCGCGATGGTGGTTCGTTGGTGGACGGCAGTGTATTGAAAGAAAGGGAGGAGGGAGGAGTGTGTTGGGGGTGTTACAGGCCGGGGGGGGGGGGAGTGTGGTGGGGGTGTTACAGGCGGGGTGGCAAGTGCGGTAGTTTGAACAAAAAGGGGGAGCGGCTATATAGTATATACTAGAAATGCGCGGCCAAAAAAAAAGAAAAACAAATTATTGCTTAAACAAACATCGACCGACCGTCAACGTAAGTCACCTAGATAAATGTAACACAAAAGCATGATTGCTCTCCCCGCCTCTGCGACGTCGTTCTGTTTTTATCTTCTCTCCTGTCTTCACCCCGCTTCCTAGCTGCCTTTCCCCCACCAAAAATAATTAGCGTGTTTATTCTAATAACAATCAGTAATAACACGCCTTGACTTTTTTTCCCAAGAGCTGGTTTTTTGTTCATTCCAAACTTAGAATATTGGCTTTAATTTTTGAAAACCTAGGCCTCGTTTTTTTTTTTTGTTGTTTTATTTTAAAGAAAAAATTAATATATGTGTATATATATTATTGGCCAAATGTATTTTGCGAAGCGAAAAGAAGCCTAAAAGTCATGTCAACTGCATTACTACAGCAACGGCGCTGTGGCTAAAATTGAGTGAATGGGTTACGTTGCAACTAGGGGTGGGGGGATGAAGAGGTGTATATTTAACCTCACATTGGAAAAAACAAGATAAATAGACTAGACACTCCAGCCGCGTATTGTAAGTGAAAACAAAAATCCAGACTATATGGCATAGATGATAAACTGGCAGAGTGTGAGACAAAGAACATTGTTGGGTGGGGGAGGGACAAATTGTGTAATGTAGATGGGGTACGGGCAGGTGATAGCACATTTAATAGTATAAAGAGGGAGGGAGAAAACATTTTTAATAGGAAAATCTTGCACGTTTTGGGCAGGAGGGGGCAATAAAATAGCAGCCCTTTTCTGCATTTGTGCACAAGCTCACCCTAAGCAATTTAAATACTAATATGTCATTTAAGTATGAAAATTGAAACGTTAACAATTGATAAAAAATTACATTTCTAATATAAAATATTTTTTTCAAATCCTTGTTTTTGAAAATAAAGATTAAAAAAAGGGGGGGGGGGGGCGCAAACAATAGGTCACAGAGACTATTTTATTTTAATTTGGCATTTCATGTTACTTTTTAATAGCTCATTTTGTCTTTTATGGCATTTTAGCGCGTTATCACTGATTACAATATATTGTAAAGCGTAATTTTAAAAATTCCTATCACGTCGCTTACACCAGAAATACATCGCTTACACCAGAAATACGTCGCTCACACCAGAAATACGTCGCTTACACCAGATGAAGGGGCGGGACTTACTTCACGTTGAAGTTCACGCGTGGCTGCCCAGACCAGCGATCGGACGGCCAGTATTACATAATCCACTTATAAGTTATGTCTTCACTAGCGCCATCCCTGCTTCGTGTTTTAACTGTATTCGGCTACAATGTAACTCATACACCTTGTTTTATAAAAAAAAAACACAATAGGCCTACTTCTTATATCTACTAGTGGGTCGAATTGACACATATAGCTTTTAATTGCATTAGCCAATTATTATTTTTAAATAGCTTTTAAAATATATTTGATAATGATGATGGCAATATTAAAAATACGATATTTTTAATTAGGTTCCCCAAAATGCAAAAATATGAATACGTTTTAAAATTGTAATAACCAAAACATTAAGAACAAAAAAGTATTTATAATTGAGCACTAGATATGCATAAGACTATGGTAACACCATCCATTCTGCTGAGCTTGCATCTTTTGCCTATCAAAGATTTAATTTATAGTGCCTCACTGAAGGTTGTTTATACAGAACCTTTAAGTATGTATTATTCGTTCTATATGTGCTGGTAAAGGTCCTTTGTTATCTACATAGATACAGTGGATATTTTGTTTAAAGGACCGTGAAGCACGTGCAGTTAACCTTTATTGAGCTGCAAACTTTCTGCAATTTCTGCAAACAATGGCTTACCTTTCGTACCAATGAAGAATCTCTATTGCCCTGCTCATAGATAGTATGCACGACTTCTACTGAGCAAAAAGTCGGGATAACACACTGAACGCTTTTTTCTTTGTTTAATTAATGTTGTAGGCTATGTATACACAGATTTCTAGTTCAAAAACTAAAAAAAAAATGTTATATGTATACATAGATTTCTAGTTCAAAAGCTAAAAAAAAATAAATAAATAAAAAGAAATAAATATTAATGTTAATTTATTATAAATAACGATGAAATGGGAGTGAGGAAAACCAAGGGTGGGCGTAGGGCATAGGTGTCCCCGTAGGCATATTGATGCCATGATGTATTTTCATTCCCTCTATCCCGTTTTTTAACTATTGGCAACATAATCTATATTATTTTCCTATTTATTTTAATGGTATAGTGAAAATGTGTGTTTATCTGTCGCTATGATTAACTGTCCGTATGTTTAAGTGTCGTGTGATTAAGTGTCCGTATGTTTATCTGTCGTGGGATTAAGTGTCCGTATGATTAAATGTCGCGTGTTTAAATGTCCGTATGTTTATCTGACGTGTGGTTAAGTGTCTATGTTTAAGTGTCGCATGTTTATCTGTCGCATGTTTAAATGTCGGCACACGGACACATCGAGTGTTTCATTTTAATAATTATTTTTTGTTTAAATTGAATGCGGATTTAACCATCAATCATTACAATTTTACTACAATGGTTGCCAATACTTATCTATTAGTAAATAAACAAAGAAAAAGTCTTGTAAACAAATTGGAAAAAAAAATTACATATAAATTCAATAGACTTTTTTTAAAAAATGCAACAATACTATATTATTTGAAAACAGTCAATTTTACAGTTAGTACATTATCATCTTTCTTAATTATAAAACATATTTCTAATTTCCACGTCACAGAAGATCTTCGTTAGCAAGCACAAATGTATAAAACTGTTCACAAGTGAGCTTTTTCAAGTTGTAGGCCTATTATGTAAGAATGATGTTCTTTACAAAGTTAACCGACAGTCTGTTTCTGTCCATTTTCCTTTGAGCATTTATCAATGAAAACACTCTTCCCACATTGCCATTGTGTCCAGGGATACAGAAAAAAAAAAATCACACATTTTTTGTAACTCGGAAAAGCAACTTGCATTTGGTAGACTTTGAAAAAAACAACTCCACTGCTATTATTAACCACATAACTCAATAGATAACAATAGATAACACAGTCTAATTCCTTACATTTCCTGCTTTACCCGACCCAGACATTTTTTTACAGTAAGTAATAACATTAAAAAGGGCACTAAGGATTTTAAATACTTAGGCACCACAAAAGCCGGACATTTAACAGGTTTTAGCTTTGCCTGCCGGTCGGAGGACACGGGGCTAAAAAGGAGGACATGTCCGTGTCCTTCTTTTGTCGGACGTCTGTCAACCCTACCTTCACCAAGATTCGAGTCTCTCTAAAACAAATCTAGGCCAGAGTTCCCTCAGCCGGAGCAAGACCCGCTGCCGGGCCACGAAAGCAAATTTACCCGGTCGCAAAAATGAAAAAAAAATCGAATCTAGATAAGAAAATTTAAAGGTATTAGCTATACAGCCTAAATATAACAGTGGGTCTATAATTTGCATAGAACAGATCCGTTTAAAAAAGATTAACTAGATTTCGTCTACTCTATAGCCCTCCTATAAAGACGTAACACTAGTATTCTATAAGAAAGATGGATGGATGGATAGATCAATGGATGGATAGATAGCGTGATAGGTTGTTTGATGGTTAGATAGATCAATAGATAGATAGATAGATAGATGGATGGATAGATAGAGTGATAGGTTGTTTGATGGTTAGATAGATAGATAGATAGATAGATAGATAGATAGATAGATAGATAGATAGATAGATAGATAGATAGATAGATAGATAGATAGATAGATAGATAGATAGATAGATAGATAGAGTGATAGGTTGTTTGATGGTTAGATAGATGACTAGATGGCTGGATAGGTTGATGAACGGTGGCATGGATATTGATAAAAGTATCTGATGGATGTGGAAAAAGGACGAGTAGATAGATGTACAGATAAACCAATCATGTCCAAGGAGTAGTGTACAGTGCCTTCACAAAGGGGGGGGGGGGGGCAGAGGGCGGCACTTCCAGGGGGGCGGCAAATGTAGTCTAAATATAGCAAATATAGCACTAAACAAGCAGTTACAGTATGCAAGGGGGCGGCGCTGAAACTTTTGCCCTGGGGCGCCACATAAGCTTGTAAAGGCACTGGCAGTGTACAAAGATATTTCTGGGGCATCAGGAGTTGGTATATCATTATATCTTTGTTCGAAAATAGGATGGTAATGTAAAGAACTAATTCATAATTAATTTAAAAATATCTAAAAATATTAGAATTTTAAAAAAAAACAGCTTTGAATAGAAACAAATTAAATTTATTTAAAAATAAAAGTAACTAGCATACAGCAGTATTTTATTTCTAGCTTCCAATAGATACAAGTTCACAAAATCATTCAAGATTTTTTCGCTGTCACTGTTTGAATTATTATTTTACTGAGTAGGCCTACACAGCAAATAAAGTTCTTTATTAAAACAACGAGTAAAAAATATTGAAATAACAAAAAACAGGGAATTCCCCTGTTGGATTATTGCTAGTTCCCAGGTTCAAATATAGATGTTACCAGTTTTGGCGGGAAAACTATTACATCAGCATCGAATCACTCGTACTCTACCTCTTTCTGTCTCTTCTCATGTCACACTCTATTCTCTCATCTGTCGCATGTCTTATTCTCTCTCACTCTTATGTTTCGACCCTTCCCTCTATCTCATAGGTTCTCAACCTTTTTCGGCTCACCGCCCCCTTTTACATTTTTTTTCCGCTCATCGCCCCCCCCCCCCCCAACTTAATTTTAGCGGAAACATTTGTTAATTAAAGGGAGATAATTAACCCTTTTCATTTGAGGTAATATTTCAATTTGTTTTTCTTTTATAAAAACTGAATGGCTTGCATTTATAACTTTGAAATGATATGATAGAATTGTAAAAATTATTTGAAAATTGTATAAATATTATATAACTAAAGAATTTATATGACTATTTTCAAGCATTTTAATAACTACCCAGTTTGTATAATTACTACGTATCTATACCGCTTAGCTGTTGTGGTTACCTCTTTACAAAGAATTCAAACGTGCTAAAGGGTAAGTCCTGCCTTAATAGTAACTTAATTTCATATTAAAGCCTTTGAAATATCATTTTCAAATATACAAGTCTTTCTTTTGAGAGTGGACGATAAATGTGTTAATTTAATTAAATTACATTGCCAATTACGGAAACTGTCGACCACGGGCCGGAAACTCACGAACAGGTAGTGACGTCACAAGTTTCCAAGATTTTTGTTTACAATCAATCGACTATGCTATAATCGACATGGCTTCACGCGACGTAGAACCATACACGTATTGCATGTTTGAACAATAAAAAAAAATCTATCAGACAACGAGGACGAAAGGAATTTTAACGCTGAATTCAGCATATATCAATCAATCGAGAAAAATGGATCACGCATCGGAAATATCAAATGGTAAGTTGGCCTACTTGATTAGCCTCCTACAGTCCTACTAGGTTAGGTCTATAGTCTATAGTCTATGCCATAGACTATGACTATGCAGTTTCTCGACACTTTAGTAGGCTTAGCCTTAGCATCATAGCCTTAGGGTTTGACTTTATCAATTTTTTAGTTTCTGACTTGCGTTAAAGATAGGCCTGTGTAGGTAATCTTCACACTAGTCTACATAAAACGACTTTTAAATTCACTTTTACTACCGGAACTTTTAACTTTTAAGCTATATGAATAGTATATCATATACTATCATATACTATATGCTAGCTATTGCCTACTATATTAGGGCTAGGGCCTAATTACTGTGACTGTATGACTACCCGGTATACTATAGGCTATAGACTATAGGAGGCTTACTTGTGCGATTTAGTTTAGAATGAATACGCTACTAAGTAGCCTAGTTATTATGAATTGTGACGGACTAATAATTATACTTGTAAAAAAAGCTACATATCGGTAAAGGTAGACTATTGACATAGGACATAGGAATACCGCCGTAACAGGCATAATAGGGGCTAGCTGTTTCCTGGTCCTCTTCTTAGGGTGTGATCAATCCTCTTATCTTTACCACCAGTGATTATTACCTATCTGTTCAATGTTTAAAGCTACTTAGGATTAATTGTATTTGACAGTTTTTAGATAAAATAATGAAAATTAGCCCAATTTATAGTTAGGCTATATAAGCTCAAGCTTGAAACAAAACAAAAAAAACACTTTTTGCATTTCAACGTTAAATTGAATCAATTGCTCTATACTATAAACATATTTCATTTACCGAAGAAGGGTTTAAAAAAATATAGTTGTAGGCCTATATGTGATTTATATAAAAATACATCAAATAGTGATATGTTAAAAAAACAGCTGAATTATGAAAAGTATTGACTAAAACCTAAACAGTAATTATTCTTTTTTTCTTCAGGACAATGTGATACACAGCTTACAGTTACAGGAACTCAGTTTATTGGTGTTTTGGCATACTTGGTCATGAAATTCACACACCGCTGCCTGCTTGTGCTTTAAACAAAATAATGTTGGCCTATCCAGAAGGCAGACTAACTGGTTTCAAATGGGCCGATATTGATAAAGAATAAGCTGTACAGGCTTAGTTCTAAAGTATTAGTATATTTCTTTGAACAGTTATACAATAAAATGATTAAATTTGAATGAAATGTCTTTATTGCTTTCAATATAGTTGCTAATTTAAACAAATATGCCCATGTATTATATACATTTTTAAACACAGCATAAACAAAATAACATGATTGATAATTAATAGGTAGTGCATTTGGAAAACAGTCGATCATCCTCTGTTCACTTTTTTGCAGTCATTTCCTTGGATTTATGAGCATTAGGCACTTTTAAAAGAGTATTCTTAACACAGGATATCCCACCTACCCTCCATGGCAGCAAACCAGTTGGTCCACGGCAGCTTATTCAGTATTCACAACTGACCTCTATATATAAAGACCATTTCCGTATTCGCCACCTGGGGACGCCCTTGGTAGGAGATGGTAGCTCCCCCAAGAAAAATTTCAAATTTTTGTACTTCCAACTCCGACTCCAGGTACTTTAAATTTCCTCCGACTCTTCGACTCCACAGCCCTAGTTTTCACTGATAAAAAAAGTTATTTAAAGGAATTATTATATCAATGTTGAACAAAATGTCTCAAGACTTCTAATACCAGTGTATGAAATATTTGTTCTTAAATAGGATTAAAATTAAAGCAAAGTTTAGCAATATTAATTAAATATATGACAAATATTGCAGATATTTAATAAGACTAATTAGTAAACTAATTTAAAATGTCTATCTTATAAGATACATTTCGCTAATATCAGATTCATCGTCTTCATATTCACCTTTATCTGGAACTTAGTTATTGGTGTAGGTCACTGAAGACTTGCCTCGGCTATGGCTCACAGGTCTGAACTTCTACAGACTTGCATGTTTTAATCCCAGTTTGTACTCCTTAAAAAGTATTGTTAGAAAGGTTGTAATGTAATATATGTAGGCCTACAAAGTAAATGGCATGAGTAAAAGTGAAATAAAAAAAAAGTATTTATATATTATAGTCGTTATATAGCTATATATATATAAGGTTTAGTCAAAATATTAAATATATTATATATATATAAATTATCATTAATGTATTTTTGAATGCTTACCCTTGCTTCTGATTCATTCTGAATATGAGATTTGTCTGTATCATCTTGTCCTCTTTGGAACTGTGATCCACATAAGATCTGAAGATCTACAGACATAAATTATGGCTTCGCAATTGTTGGTTCTCACAAGTCAAAGCTTCACTCAGTGGTGGCGGTGGCATTGGGTCCATTGAAAGAGATTCTCTATTCGTGGATTATATTTCCTGATTATAAAATGATTACAAATTTTACTATCACCTAGTATATTTTACATTTTTACAACCACATAATTTTTTTATATATTGTTATTTACAATAATTACACTAAATATAACATCTTAAGCAAATTATAGCAAAGTATAGCTAACAATATATGGCATGTAATGGATATATAGTAGACCTTTAAAGAAAGCATAGGCTCTACTCAGAATTTTAGTATTTACCATTAGGCATTAGGCTTTTAGCCTATAGATTAAATAGGCCTTTGCATTATTTATATGAGCCTACTATGCCTACAACATGGGTTTTTAGCTATGATACAGTTTATTACAAGTAAACTTTAGGCCTATAGATTTTGTAAACTAATAGGTCATATAATAAAGCCCTTTACATTTATTGTCTGTGACTGTACTGTAGTCTAATATAGGCTACTGCATGACTATATAATAGGTTAATAGGCTATAATCTATAATATAGGCTAGGCCTAAAGCCACTTAAAGTACTTAGACTTATAGTAGTAGTTAGATCTATAGTAGTCTATACCTATAAGCCTATAATTATACTATAGGCCTACTATAGCCTACTCTATAGACACTATAATATAGTGAGTCTATAGTTAGAGACTAGGCCATAACATTTACATAGGTCATAGGCAGGTATAGGCCTAAGTCAAAAGTCTATTAACTTTTTTTAAATGTAGTTGCTTAGCCAAAGAGTAGAGTAATAAGAGTCTTATGAATTTTTAAAAAATTTACCTTTGATAATAATTCATTTTTCAAATCTCTTATGAGTAAGCCTATGCTTTTTTTTTCTCCGATCGTCTGTCTTGTTTGAGGGTGCTTCCGAATCAGTCTTAGATTTAGGCCTGCATTGTAATTGTTTTGCCACCTAACTTTGCTTTTTAAGGAACAGATATCCTTGTGAATGGACGGAATGCTTTAGGCATTCAAGATTTCTTCTTCTGAAAGCCCTTCTCGACTGCAAGAATGTTTACAAAATCCTCTCGCACAAAATGTTTACGGCAATCAAATAGTAGGCTATAGCTATAATATAAGACTTCACCCTGTCTGACACTTGTGACGTCACAAGGAAGGGAAGTCACTGCATGGTCGTTTTTTAGGTCAATCAATAATTACACGATTTATTAATTAATTAAACACATTTTTCAAAAGAATAAAAATAAATAAAATATTTGATAAATCTTATTTTTAAATAAGCTTTCAGAAAATATATAATTTACGTATTTGATTTTCAGGCAGGACTTACCCTTTAAAGGCTCGGCCTTTTGGCTAGGTTCGATCACTCTGGCTTCCTTACACAATGTGTAGATCTTCTCCGCCTTGTGCGATTAGATTTTTCACAACTGGGTAGGAGGTCTGAGTTACCCCACCCCCCGAGCTACGGCTCTCATATCTATACGATGCCTAGTAGGCCCAAAGTAGGGGCAAGGAGATCAAACTCCGCCGCGCCTCCTACTGGAAATAAAAAAAAAAAAAAAAAAAAATAAAGGACATCTCGGTAAAACGAGTAAAATTAGTAATAGTAACCGATGTTAATATGTTAAGGCGACAGTCCGGTGAACCAACCATAAGACGAGACGGCCGCATAACATATTTGCCAAGTACTAACCCCTACTTCATCGAAAAGTGATTGCGATTCTTATTTTGTTCAATAATATGTATGCCTACTGTTTGAGGATATCAGATATTTAGTAGTACTTGCGTTTACATCATATTTCATCCAAAAACTAATCGATTCAAATAGCTGAGTTGTTGAAATTATAGCAGGTACGTATGTACCGCCCACTTGCCCTTCATCGCCCCCCAATCGCCCCCGGGAATGTTATCGCCCCCCTAAAGCTTCTCATCGCCCCCTGGGGGGCGATATCGCCCCCGTTGAGAACCTATGCTCTATCTTCACTCTTATTCCATCACTCTGTTTTTGTTACACTCTATCTCCCCTCTCTCTCTCTCTCTTTCTTCTCTCCATCCTCTCAACTCATTCTCTTCTCTATCTCTCATTCGTTTCACGCACACCCACACTCTCCCCCATGTTCACTTTCTGGGTATTATTCTCAACAAGCGGTTTCATTTAGTCTCCCTTCTGCCCTACTCCATCTCTCCAAACATGTATAGTTTCCTATCTCCCCCTCCCCTCTCACATCCACACCACATTCGTTCCTGCTTAACCCTATCTCCTTACAGCAGGGTGGGGCAACCCTTGGAACGCGTGCCAAAGAAGGCACGCCACATTTATTTTATTTTTTTCTGTTACACCAAAATAATTCATCTCCTGTAATCATCCATGCAAGTGGATTTTTCCTTAAATTTCTCAGATGATTACAATACATACACGTAGAGTTGCTTCTCAGATAAACAATATTACATTTCAATATATCCAACTACAAAAGAATTAGTGTCAAGAGATTGTATCATATCAAGCACGTACGCATTATACGTTTTCCTAACCAGAGGCGAAGCGATGACTAAACGCCTTAAACTAAACATATTTTCTTACATTAAAACAAAATGATAGTGACTTACGATCTATATAAAAAAAAGAATAGGCTAAATAGATACCGGTATTTAAAGGCAATTACATAATAATTTGAAGAAGAAGAAAAAATCAAAACTGACCTCCAAATGTATATCTGTATTCTGTATATTTTCAAAGATAATTTGTGTTAGCGTTGACAGCAAGTATTTGATGAACTATGCCTTGTGAACATGTTTAAGATTGTATGACAGCTCTAATGAAGATCTTTACGTTAGTGAGAGCACACACTCAAAAAACGAGTGTAACATTTTAGGGGATTTCCCTTTTACTAACTTTTACGGTCACTGGTGCACTGACCCATGCAAGAATAATATTTTTTTAATTCAGTTTATTGAAAAATTGATTTTTATATGTAGGCCTATATTTTGTTGATACATCGCAACCGAGACATTTCTTTCTGTAGGCCTACAGTTCACTTATCTTCACTCTTTTTTAAATCTATCTCTTTCTCTCTTTTGCTTTCTCACTTTCGTTCTCTATCTATATCACTCTCTTTCTATTTCTCGGTCTCTCTCTCTTTCTCTCCCAATCTCTCTTTTCCTCGCTTTTCTTT